>CM056956.1:24968088-25471542 GCA_029856935.1 Cyclocarya paliurus
GCAATAAAACCGGTTTCAGAAACCAATTCAGCTAACAACCAATCTATATTTGCTGATGTTGGCTATTTCTCCTAGTATTAGTGTCTCTGTAGCAAAATTCCCCTAAAGGATCTGCAGATTCTGCATTGCAAATGCATAGACTAGCAAGAGAAGGATTTTGTATATCAAATCCATACTTCTATATTGTACCTCACGTGAAGCTTCATTTCATAAAGTAGTTATTATCTCGTTTGGGTGGCAGTTTAAATCATAAAGACTAGGGCTAGATTACAATAATAACGTACCTTTCCTTTTTGAGGATCCAATAGAGGTGACACATTGGTGATGCTTATGAGTGAACAAAGGGATGAATTTGCAAGCTTGTAAGCTATAAAAGATCAGCGGCTGAAACATGCATACTCCATATTCACAGGGTTTGTCCCATCCAAAACTGCTACAACTGCTCTGCTCCAGCTCATATGTGAATATTCATCAAAATAAAACTGCCAGAACAGATGCTTGAATCTGACCAACATCAGATGATACACTCAAGTTGATCTTGCTCTACCTTTTCATTTAAATTTTCTCTATTGCAAGTCCAGGTTATACAAACAACCATTTTACTGAATCCTGTAGACTGATTTTGTATTCTCTTGATAAGAGGGAACTGAAATACATTGTAAGGAAAATACCCCACTGAATCCAATTAATCAGGTCATTTGATCACTGAGATTATCATCAATTTGAAGAATCTACCCAACTATACCCTGGTTGCTTTATGATATTATTTTTTTCCATTAACATTCTAATTTCTGCTGCATCATCCCACTGTCCAACATCAGCATACATATTATATAGCAACACATATGGGGCTGAACTTTTGGGTTCAAGTCTCATCAATGCTTCAGCAGCAACTCGGGCCAACTCTACATTCTGATGCACCCTACAAGCACCTAATAATGCCCCCCATACAGCCGTATCTGGTTCACATGGCATACTATTGATCAAATCCATGGCCTCCTCAAGCTGCCCATGCCGACCGACAATATCCACAAGTGCAGCAAAATGTTCAACCCGTGGTTCAATATCAAATTCACAAGCCATGGATTTGAATTGTTTCCGGCCTTCTTCAACTAATCCTGCATGAGCACATGCATGCAAAACTGAGATAAAGGTAATATATGTAGGCCGCACTTTAAGTCTCCTCATCACTTCAAAGAGCTCAAGAGCCTCTTTGGAAAAACCATGAGATGCGTAACCACCAATCATTGCATTCCAAGAGATTACATCTTTCTGCAGTTTCATCTTGCCAAAAATGGTCTGCGCCTGATTTATTGCCCCACATCTTGAATACATGGTAATGAGAGAGTTATTTATTGGCACATCTGGAATAACTGTCTTTGTGACCATCTGATGGATCTGCATACCTAGGTGAAGATCCACTAGTCCAGCACACACGCTGAGAACCGAAGATAAAGTGTGTCTATCAGGTTTCTCCCCTTCAAGTAGCATCTGAGTGAAGAGTTTAACTGCTTCGTTGTAGTCCTCATTTTTCTCATATCCTGCAATCATGGAGTTCCAGGATACCAGGTTCCTCTGGGGCATCCTTTCGAAGAAGTCATTAGCAAGGGTTAAACTGCCAATTTCCATGAACCCCGATATCATTGTATTCCATGTAAGGGTATCAGGATTTGGCATTTTACCAAAGAGATTTGAAGCCTCTTCCATATTTGACGAATGGACATAGCCACAGATCATTGTATTCCAGGAAAAAGTATCCCTTTCTGCCATTAGGTCAAAAAGTTCCCTGGCAGAAGCAATATCTCCCACTTTCACATAGCACATAATCATAGAATTCCATGATACCAAATTTCTCTTGAATGTCACATTACCCTCTTCACTTTGATCATGATAAAATGGAATATGATCAAAAAGGTGTCGCGCTTCTTCAACCCTTCCTCCCTGACCATAGCCTGCAATCAAAGTATTATAGGCATGCACTAAATCTTCTTTGGCTTCATCCTTATTACCAAACTCAAAAAGAACTCTTGCAGCTTTATCCAACTCATCATTCTGAATAAGACCTGATATGAGTGCACTGAGGGAAGCTGCATCCCGTTCTGGCATTCTCTCAAAAAACTCAATAGCACGCACCACATTACCATTACGTAAAAACCCAGTAATCATAGCATTCCAAGAAACGACATTACGCTTAGGCATACTAGTAAAAAGCCGTAACGCCTCATCCATCTTGCCATTCTTTGCATACCCACTGATCATCGTGTTCCACGAAACGCAATCTCTCTCTGGCATGTTATCAAACAATTTCCTCCCCTCCTCAATACACCCACTTCCACGACATGAAATATAACCTGAAATCATCAAATTCCACGACACAATATCTCTTTCAGGTAATTCATTGAACAGCTTACGTGCCCTACCCATCTCTCTTCGTTGAACATACCCACTTATCATTGAATTCCACGTAACAGTATTTCGGTTCTTCGTACTATCAAACAGGGCTCTCGCTTCAAAAATCCTACCAGTCCTGATCAAATGGGAGATCTTTTTGTTTAATGAATATAAGTCAGTGTCCCGATAAGAACTCTTGGGCCTCAAACCAGCGGTAAAAGAACAGGAAGGGACAGACCCATTGTTAGATATGCGAGTACGCATGGGCCCGTGACAAGGTCCCTGTATATTTCTGAGTAGTCCGTGTACAGTGAAACTCGGGTTGCGCATTCTCCTCCAACGAATCATCAGGTTAGTCTCTGAAGACTGAAGTACGGTTCAGCTGCTGAGGGAGACGCAGCCACGCAGCCAGCTGCTCCTGCTCATCCGATCCCCATCCCCATTTCACAAACAGGACGTAAACGCTGTCGTTCTAACCATTTCATCGCACGTGACTACAGCAACTCTCCTGCCGAATGTTATCACCCAAAAGACCCAAAATGCAATTATTATTTTTTAATTATGAAGAGACAACTTTACAAAAGAGGACCAAATTCCTCTACAAATCTTACATGTATATGGAGACGGCAACAAGAGTCATTCATCCAAAATATGAGGTGTCAATGGGAAATGAAGCAAATTTTAAGGGCTTTGAGATCCTATAGAATTCTTATACCAATTGTAGAAAACATAAATTTAACCTTTTAAAATATTTACTGTTTAATAAATATTATAAAATCCACACATTTTAAAATAGAGACGAAAAAAATATGTCAATTTCAAACATAGCTACCTATCCTAACATGGTAATATACTTCATAAAAACCATTATGTAGACATAGAGAAAAATGCATCATCTTTTTGTGATCATCCTCTCACATTAAATAATTGAATATTATTTATCATTTATTATACTTATCATCCAATCATTAAATACCATGTAAATGATTAACAATTAACCGTTGATAGAATTTTTCACATAATAGATATTATATATATAGAGAAAATAGATATATAACTCAGCCCGCACTCAATTTAGTTTGGATATTAAGAATATCTCAAATATTTTTAAAATATATTATTATTATTTATTATTTTATTATACTTATTTATCTACTTTTTAATATTATTTAATATATTTTTAATTATTTTTTTATTATTATTTATAAAATAGTTAAGAATACTTCACTTCCCAACCCAAAACCCATTTTAAAAAACAAAAATGAAAACCATTCATACATATGGCTGTGAAGAAAAACCCGCCAATTACGCAGCCTGTCTCCATCTCGCTCTTCGATTAAGAACCTTCCCTCCACGACAAAGTAATCAACCTCATGCCTCCCCACTCCCCCCCCGGGACAAAAACTCGTACACACCCACAAATACACAAGCCCTCAACGCACCGAGACGGGCAGAGAGAAAGAGAGAGAGATTGCAAATATGGAGCATGAGGAAGAGGTGGGGGAGGAATATTTGTTCAAGATAGTGCTGATAGGTGACTCTGCGGTAGGCAAGTCCAACCTCTTGTCACGCTTTGCTCGCAACGAGTTCGATACCAACTCCAAGGCCACTATTGGCGTGGAGTTCCAGACCCAGGTGGTGGAGATTGATGGCAAAGAAGTCAAGGCCCAGATCTGGGACACTGCTGGCCAAGAACGTTTCAGGGCTGTCACCTCTGCTTACTACAGAGGCGCTGTGGGTACGCTCATTGTTTACGATATTAGTCGGAGGACTGCCTTTGACGGTGTCAAGCGCTGGCTCGACGAACTCAGCAGTAAGTTCTTATATTTATGTGTGATTGATTAATTTTGGTTGTGGAGAAAATGCGGGGAAAACTATTGGATGTCAAAAGTTTTGAGTCTGCTATTCCTATAGTGCTTGATGATTAGTCATCAACTGATTGTGGGTTGCTTGCTTTTGTTTTACAAGTTAATGATTTTGTTGGTATGATGAAAAATTGCGAAAGAAGAATAAGAATCAAAAGTTATGGGGATTTTTTTCTTTTGATTCTAGAAATTAAAGGTGGAGCTCGGTTGAACCAAATAGTTTAATGGGTACTTGATTGATTTGCTCGTACAACTGTTTTCTGCATCCTTGCTAAAGGGAAAAAGGAAAGGGAAGAAGAGGTTTACACTTGAGTTTTATGACGAAGGAAACAGAAATTACGGACCAATAGCTACTTGATTTTCTAAGCTGAGTTGAGGGTTCTTTTTCGGTATTTAAGCAATAGAAACACATTATTTGGAATTTCATTTGCTTCGTTGTTGGCTAGTTTACTTACAAATAAAAGAAAAAAAATTGATCGTTAGTTTTGTTTTCATCGTTCTTTCAAGTGACTGCAAGGGCGGTTTCTCTCTCCATAATCCATTAACCTGATTCTTCTTAACCATAGAGGAAACCGCAATCGGTCAATTGTGTGTATTTTTGCATCATTTAAAAAATCATGTTCAGGATATGAAATGGCAAGTATTTAGATTTGAACTTCATCCGTTGTGGATAGATGTTTAGGCACAGAAAGACAGACTCACATTTTGATTCCCTCTTTCTGTGTGTTACCACATTCATAAATGCAAGAGTCATTCTGTTAGGCGTCTTGTGCAGGGCACTAGGAATATGGCTAACATATGCTAACAGACTGTGTTGTGTAGGCTAGGTGCTTCATCCTCAAATAATGCCTCTACTTGACCTTCTTATCTGTGAACAATGGCCTTCCCCTAAAAGTTTCATTACATTTTGGCACAGAATGCCAATCTAATGGGGCTGATTCGCTGCATTACATATTTAAATGGCATTTAGGCACAATATTCATATTATTGTGAGGGTTGGTTCAATTTAAAAACAGTTCACAACAAAATTAGCATAGGACTTGTACTTTTTCCTTCAAATAAAGTCTTCATCGTTTCAATAGTTCCCTTCTGGTATTTGTGCTGAGTCTCTCTTTCAATCTTTCTCTGCAATGCCACACTTTTGTAATCTTTTATGTTTATCATTTGTTTCTTTCTTCCACATGCGACCCTTGATTTGTTATATGGAGGTCAGCTTCCTCTTGTATGTTTAGTAAGGCCAACTAAGTGAACTTTGAATTCGGATTTATGCAGCTCATTGTGATACCACAATGGGGAGAATGTTGGTTGGGAACAAGTGTGATTTGGAGAATATAAGAGAGGTAAGTGTGGAGGAGGGCAAAAGCCTAGCAGAAGCAGAAGGATTGTTCTTTATGGAGACATCTGCACTTGATGCTACTAATGTCCAAACTGCATTTGAGATTGTTATCCGGGAGATTTACAACAATATCAGCAGAAAGGTTCTGAATTCTGAGTCTTATAAGGCTGAATTGTCGGTGAATCGAGTAAGCCTGGTGAATGGTGCTGGCTCATCCAAGCGATCTCTCTCTTGTTGTGCTAATTGATCTTCGTTCACTTAAATAGGGTACCTCTTATATACCTCTTTGTACTCTTTTCTCTTTCTTCCTGTTTGACAGTTACCTCTCAATACGGTCTTCGAGTGACCAGTTTATTTTATTGGTTCTGGTGCTTTCATTAATTGATCTGTAGTATCAGATAAGATTGGACTTGGAACTTCTGGATTTATTCTCTTCTTATATACTCTTGGGGTGAAAATATAAATATAAGGATCTGCACTAGGACTATTTTGCAAGGTTTTGCAAAAGTGGTAAGAGTTCGTAAATGTGTTTGAATTAAGAAATGTCTTTAGATTTGCAATTACTGGAAGCTTGAGAAAGTGATGGGATCCATTAAAATGATATTTGAAGAAAGAAATAGAGCTTTTTTTTGTGAAAATTGCATTTATTTTTATGCTTTAATCACAAAATCCGTTGCCAATAATTAAATGAAAATTATTTTTTATATTAAAATTTGTTTTGATTTGTAAGGTCGTTAGGTTGAATGTGAAAAGTTTTTTAAAAAAAAAAATTGTGATATTTTTAATTCCCAGACAAAGGAAAAAAAGAAAAACCGTATTTCAAGAATATAGATAACATGTATCCATCCAGACGGGAATCGAGAAGCTATTCCTGTTAACTAATAAGGTAATGCTGCTGCAGAATACAAATGTCGAGGAAGTAAGTTTCATCCGCAGAAGAAATAAAAAATTGTACATCAAAGTTCATGAAGGCACTGATTGTTGACAAACAACATTTTCAGCTAAAAGATTACACACATATGACTTATATACATGCATGATGATGCATACATACATAAATACATACTTACATGTATATATTTTGTTATTCTGATAGATACCCTCGGATGATAATCTATATCGAGAATGTTGTGGGAGCTCAAGCACATGGGGTTCATAATCAATATGCTTAATTCTATGTTAAGGTATTTACATTGTGCATGCGCACATATGCTCTTGGGGAAGGGAAAATTCTTGAAATCATCGATGACATTGTTATGGACTGCTACCAGAATACACAATTTGTACAACCAGGACAGAAGTCATAGATTTAGATAAACATTTAAACTTCAGATAGACGCCTGAGCTCCTTTCCTTGCCTACAAATATTATCCGGGAATAGAATGCACAAATGCCTGGTCTTTTGCTAGTCAAATCTAGGAGATTAACTCTACTGAAAAATGGACACTTAAGGGGAAAGCAAGGAAATATTGTACCGTCTATCAATCCTGAAAACATGAGAGAGAGAGAGAGAGAGAGAGAGAGATTCTCAGGGCTTCCTCAAGGCAGATGCTGCACCCATCACAATAGCCAAGACAAGGCCGAGACCAGCACCAAGGGAAGCACCCACCGCTGCAGATGTTAAGGAGGACGCCTTGGCTTGGGAATCTGCGCTCGCATCCACTATAATTGCACGTTCTCTTGCCAATTCCAACAAAAGTCTATCTCTAGATAGTTCCTTTAATTTGAAAGAAGAAATAGAAATTAACAGCAAAACATAAACAGAGAACAAAAATTTTTCTGTCGTGTTTTGTAAGTAATAAGAACTTCATTAAAAAGTACAAAAGGTTACACTGGATCTATACCTTAAACTTTTATCAGTCATGACATCTTCAGGTACTTAACTCTATAATTCTCTCACATAATGACCACATTAGTTGCAAACAATATCTTGCCAAAATTCTGCCCATCCTCATTATTTTGTGAAACATGTGGAAAAGGAGTTCAATCATATCCACTCCCAACCCAAAAAGTAAAACAGAGAAAATTAACACCATTTCCCCGTCTTTTGGTGCAATATAAAGAAAGCCAAATGGTTTTACCTGGAAAGAGGCCTCCTCATGGCTCTGAAGCACGCGGTGGACTAGCTGACAGAGAGAGGTGACACCCTCCACTGGAAGAACAACATCTTTCTTCTGGAAAGACCTCCGAACAAGATTCATTGGGGCAAAAAGAAGTGTTTGAGTACCCATCCTCCCATCAGAAACTCCACCAGCTGCACCCCAAGACAAAGAAGCACTTGCAGCACCAGGCATAACATATGGACACGAATTGATAACTCCAGTTGTGCTTAAAGATGCTTGGTATGCCTGCACAACAGCATCAACTACTGCTCTTTGTTGATGTGCACTGACAGAAAATTTATTTGTTATGGCAAGGACCCAAGGGATTCCTAGAGATTTTGCCTCATCTAACAGAACTGTAAGTACCGGCTTTTGTTGTGATACATCTGAGTGATTGTATTGAGGTATTTTATGGGACAGGTTATGAACAAGAACAATCAAATCTGTCTTCCTACTTAGGTCACGAATTCCCATCCACAGTTCATCCCTGAAACGAGAAACCTCCCTGTTCAGATCCTGCAGTACAAGAAAATTAGAAATTTTAAAAAAATGAAAGTTCAGTCCAGAAGTACAACAATAAAATGGGGGAGAAAAACAGCAGCAAAACTGAACCAATAAGAGTTCCTTCTGAACCTAACCAGTTCAATGATAGATGGAGTTGTATGTATACTCTATCCAAGCCCCATCTACCCATTGGGCCTCATCTACATCTACATTGCCTCGTGAGTCAGAACATATTGATACCATAAACAGAGATATTGAAAACACACAAAGAAACAATAATGGCATTGCACATTCTGCCTCCCCAAAAAGGCAAAATTGCATGAGTTACTGCAGAACACTGTAATCAGCTATAGGGGCCAGAAACAGCAACAATAGCTACAATATGCTAAGCCTACAATAACCGAGAAAAGAAATCGCAATAAAATGCAGTAGTATATAAAAAAACCATATAAATTGCTGAAGCCCGAGAAATGTGACTATCAATTGCTCATTGTAAGTGGACATCGTAAATATACCAGCAAGAACTCAAAGCTTGTTTATCTCCTTCAAACAGGTCAACACAACTATGTCCACAGCCAAAAAATAATGTTGGACCAAAAACCAAAACAAACCAGAACCAAGAAACAAATAGAGAATCTTGAGCAAGAATTATTTCCTCCCGACTGAGAGACTCATGTTCAAGACGTGCAAATGATGATCAGCTTATCAAATTGACTTGTTCATATGGTGGTTTAACTAAAGAATATAAATGACAAGAGAGTCGACCAAGGCTTGCACTAAAATCTAGACATTAATTTGCCCAATCCCAGTCCTACTAAATCAGGCATCCTTGCCTCCAAATTTCCTGCTAATGTATCCAACAAAAATGATTCGATTCAACATAAAGGAATTTGTTCATTTGCTTATCAAAAAAAGGATTTTGTTCATTTAATAGGATTCCATGCCACTGTAGTGTAATAGTAGAAATTGAAAACAAATAATATATGAATGTTGATCGGCCAGACAGCATGAGAATGTGAAAATTTGGAGTTAAAGACACTCCTTCGAGCTCCACTAGTCACATAGAAATGAAAATTGACCTTGTATGTAAAGGAATATAAAACAGATGACAATGGGTTCAACTAATCTTCATCCTAAATAATATTAGTAACTTCATAACACACCAGGAAATTCAGGTGGGATCTTAGGTTCAACTCTTACCATTAAGACGAAAAATAGAACATTTCACCTTTTCTTGTCTTCTTTTTGGCATTCTTCCTACTTTATTTTCTCCTTATTGAAAGAAGTTATGCATAAACCTTTAACTAACAGCATGTATGCAAGTTGTACAATACACCATAGAAGACCAAATTACTTTTGCCTTTCTTTATTTTTGCAACGAGGGTAGAGGGGATACCAAGTCACTCATAGCTGGAAAACTGAGATTCTCTGAACTTATACATCTCTAAGATTCAACCATCATCAGCTGACCATCAGAAATGAAATGCATAATGAGGCAATGATAGCATACAGCATTCAGATGATACTAATAAAGCGGTGACACAAGTGACTAGCCTATAATAGGAAACAAATATGCTCTGGTGTGGTACTGTTTGTACAAATTACAACAAATTGCATTTGCAATGTTGAATGAAACGTGCCCCATAAACAGGGAACATCATTTACAAAAGAAAAAAAAAATACCTGCAAATTTATCCCTGCTGAATCGCAGTAGAATAAACCACCAGCAATCCCCTCTTGAACATCAGTCTCGGGAAGCATATTCTCAATATTGGCGACAGTGTGGACCTTGCTTTCACCAAGTATTGCCTTAAGAAGAGAAGTTTTACCAGCACCCTACACAGCAAATAAGTCATTTTAAGTCTATAATTTACCAAAAACATTAAACATATTTTGTCATTACCTACATACATACATTCACGTGCATGCGCGTGTGTGTGTGTAGGCATGCATGTGTATTCAGTACCTCAAGGCCGAGTAACCGGACCCTACGAGTTCTGACATGAACCTCCTTAGAGACAGTAGCAAAATCACTGGTACAGAATATGGAAAAATCACTGAGACCTTCAGGACGGATAAATTTGTCGTCGTGAAAAGATCCCAAAGTATTTTCATGATTGAGATTGGCGCCATCTGAATCAACAGAAGGAAACATGGGCACCAATGTATCTGCCACGATCTGATGCTTTGGCGGCCGTCTCAATGGTGCTCCAACTAGAACTCGCATCTTTTGCAATTCTGGCTCCACTCCATGATTTGAAGAATAAGTTGGAACTGAGGGAAAGGATTCCACTCTAGTGGAACACCTGGATGGTTGGACAGTCAGGTGTGCCTTTTGGTTTTCTATGTCACTCAAAAGGAACCAGTATACAAATGAAGAGCATCTTGATCATATCAGCTCAAACAGGAGTAGCAAAAGCAAGCATTATTGAGAAGCATTAAAAAAGGGGGGAAAACAAAAAAAAGGAAAAACATGACAATAGCCACAACCAATCAATATTAGGACCGAAAGATCAATGTAGGTGATCCAGAGAAGACATCAATCATGAAAAGATTATGATGAGAATGATGGCAAAATATCAATATCTTTCATATTTTTTAACAATCAGGGCTGTAGTAACAAGTCTCAAGAAAGTCAGAATAGCCTTGCAAATATATGGTCACTCTTGCCAACCACATGGGAGATGTGAAAGGATTGGAAAATTAATTTAAAAAACAAAAGCAAGAGGATGGAGGAGGGTTATAAGGATTGCAAAGGACAATACCAGTTGCCGTTGACTTGAGCGTGAACCAGTGTACAGAGATGCAACCTAAATCCGGCAATATCAACCTTTAAAGGTTCTCCATTCTTCTCACCAGGTAGTCCATTCCATCCAAGAGGAGCAATTGAAGTAGCGGTGCGAATAACTGGAGACTCTACAATATGGCCAAGCTCAACAGCCCCTGCAACTGAAAGACCAAGCCACTGCTGTAGATGTGGAAACTGCGGCAGTTGCTCAAGTCCTAGGAAAGATGTAGGATTATCACTCATACACAGGTCATATATTCTGCACAAAAGACAAATTCAGACCAAGAATGAGACTTACAATTCCTGAATTTTCATTCAGGCATGTCAAAAAAACACGGTTATTGATAGAGACATTAGATATAGACTTTCAACTTTTAGAGCTATCAAGACCTATCCATAGTAATTTTCAGCAAAATTTGGATTTTTTCGGTTATGAACCCATCTGGGGAGAGTGTAGATCATTTTAAAATTCAAAGCTCTGAGAAAGTCTTCTCAAGTGGAGGCTGGAAGAAATTATCACAATTAGCGGATCTACATTGTAAAATTTATAGAAGACACATGAAGAAAATATAATAAAACGGAAATCATAGAAGCTAATTGATTATTTTAAAAAGGATTTATAGGACAAATTGTAGATAAAATAACACTGTTCAGATCTATACTTATAGATAGAAAAAGAAAATCGAATAGATACAGAAAAACTGCTAGCCAATGTAACAAGTGAGCATCATTTTTTTTTTCAATAGGTAACAATTGACTATCAATTTAAGAGCATAGGGGCAGTATATGATAAAATAACTGAATTGTGAAATTGACATACAAAATATGTTAAATTTTGTTTATACAATAATTCACACCTCTGAAATCGAGACCTATATGACTTCATAGAATGTGATTGAAATCGTTCCCTTAATTCCGCAATAACAGATCTGACCTGAAAATGTCTTTTCCAGAAGAAAGTAAATAAAATGAGAGATCCCAAGAGACACTACAACCAGATACCGCACATAATACTAAAAGGCTGTCAAAATCATAAGATTCATGCCACAGAAATATTACAAATCTCACCCTCCCATGCAGAAACCCTAAGAAAAAGGTGGCTAAACAAAAGGAAGCACATACCGATGTCAACTTTGAATATTCTGCACCTGACAGTGATTCCACTGATGAATTCCCCAAGAGATACAGCTGTATGAATAAATAGCTTCCAATGAAATCACTAATATAAAGAATAGACTTATCAAGAAAGACTAATATTTAGATGATGTCACATACACGATAAACGAGTGGCCAGGGGACCACTACAAGAATTAATAGACTACAAAAATGCACAAATGAAAACAAAACAACTAATATATTTTTTTTATAAGTAAACAAAATAACTAATATATGCCACCAAAGAAACCAGAAAAGCATAGCTTGCTAGTAAGTAGCAACAAAATCAATATTGAAACTTCTAAAATTTCAGCAGTTTTTTCCATCCCTCCTGCGCTGTGATGTCAAACCATTCTAATACCAAACAAACAAATAAATGGGGCTTGGGTTCATTATATATACCTGCCCAAATGGTACATATGAAGGTAAATAAGGCACTCTGCGCCAGCTCCTACCATCCCCACCTTTACTACTCTCTTGTTCTGCTAACTTTCCACCTGTTGCTACATCTGGTGGCCCTTTAATAGTGTCAGAAAATGGCTTTAGGGAAATGCCATCCGAGCCCTCTTGGATTTCAAGAGACTGTGGTTCAACTACATCATCTTCAACCAAAGCTGTTGCAACAGAATCAGCTGAGGAAGACATCTCTACAGAGCCAACTTGATTTCCTCCGTATTTGTTGAACTTTCTCCTCACACTCTCCAACGGAACAAGCCTTGAGAGTCTCCAAAATGAACGCTGTACAGGACCCAACCCCAAAACCAACTGCTCCCCCTGATTCTCTTTTAGCTTCTCTATCCCCTCCTTACGTTTTAATGGTGATAAATTAGTAGGGTCAGCTTCAGCAGGAATAATTTGAGCCTGTGCATTATAATGATGGAAATATGCTGGCGAAAGGATACGAGGCACCAGATCTTCTGGAATGCAGTAAGTCTTGAAATAATGATGCCAGCCTTTACTATTAACATAACTGAAAGAAAATACCATAAAATAAAAAAGAAATAAAACTTGGATGTGTTGTCAAAAAATAAAAAGAAGAAAAGAGGAATGATATCTAGAACTCTTGTTATTCATTAGTATCATAGTTGCTAAGAAGATTATCAGAACCCTACTCTCTTAAAGCAGCATTTCCAACTGGGGGCTGCGAGAATGTTATGCATTTAACTAACACCTTTTCATCTTCCTTTGACGATGATGAAACAGCTATTACCCTCAAAATGGCAAGGGTAGCTAATGCTGCTACCTACAAAGGCAAAATAGGAGTAAATGATGCATATATTTTTTCATAAGTAAGATAAACTTTTATTTATGATCAGCAGAAAGGAAACAACGGCATTATCGAGGTACAGGGCGTATAATTCAAATACATCTAATGAGAGAAAGAAAAGAGGCCAAGCGTAGCCCAAGTATACCACACCAAGTTAATGATAACAAAAAGTGGGAAAAACTAGAGTAAAGCAGGATAATCAGACTCACTGCTCCACCAAGTGAATGACCGCATAATACAAGCTTCCGCTTCTTCTTTTGAGCAAGCCTGTATAACTCCAAAGCAGGTATCCCTTTAGCACGAGCCAAAAAACCCTAAAGATAATTGGAAGGATTAGAACATTAGAACACCATACAGAAAGTATGACAAAGATCCTCTATGATGGAGGAACAAGAAACCAACACGTTATCATATAGATCAATATGATAACAAATTCTCTGACTTAGGAAATGTAGGAAAACAAGTGTAATTGCAAAGATATTTGAGATGTCCTAACAAGAAATGAATGAATGGACCATGAAAATAATGGTCGCTATCTTACCCGATGAACAGCAGGTTTAGATTTATCTTTTATTTGCTTAGATTTTGTATCAAGGGGATTCCACAAGTTCTCTGACTTTCCCTTTCGACTTTCACGTTGTTCAGATTTAGAAGCTTCAATTTCCTCAGCATCTTCCATGGCATCCTCATGAAAGATAGCACCTTGCAGTATATTGGCATCAGCCATGACATCCCTTGATTCATACAAAATAAAATGAAGACAAAAATTAGAAAATTATACAGACTAAGACAAGCTGATCAATAAATTCTATGATGCATACTTGTACTGCTTTGTTCCAACGAAAGAAGCAAATAATGTGTCACCTGCTTCTGCCAATAAATACCTGCAAAAGCAAGATGCAAAGAAGCTATATGATAAACAAAAAATTTAAAAACATTATTGAAAAAATGAAAAACCAAAACAGACAAGTCGTCTCAAAAAACACAAATATATATGCAGAAACATGGTGGGATGATATCAGTGGCTGATAACATGGTCACTTCCGCTGGTTCCCTCCAATGGTTGGTGAGGTTTACTTGAGCTGTCCAGGATTGGGAGTTGGGAGACATTACAAAACTTTACAGGGCACTTTGTGCACTGAACCTAAAAGCTGAAGGGGAAGACAGGTTGCTTTGGAAGCATACTGGGAACAACAAATTCTTGGTCAGATCCTTCTACAAGGTTTTGTCACCGCATTCTTCTATTGTTTTCCCTTGGAAGAGTATTTGGAGGAGTAATGTTCCACTTAAGGTTGCTTTTTTTAGCTGGCTGGCCTCCCATGGGAAAATATTGACTATTGATAAGCTAAGAAAGCGAGGATTCTTAATAATGGATTGGAGCTTTATGTGTAAAAGCAATGGAAAAACAGTGGGTCATCTTCTTTTACACTGTGAAGTGGTCAAGGCTTAATGGGATGATATTTTCTCTAGGCTTGGCATTGCCAGGGTCATGCCTAGGAAGGTGGTTGATTTATTGTTATGCTGGAGAGGAATTCAGGGGAATCGTCAAAGAGCGGCTGTTTGGAAGATGGTGCCTCTTTGTTTAATGTGGTGTACTTGAAACGAAAGGAATGGTCACTGCTTTGACAACAGGGAACAGTCGATGGAAGGGTTTAGGGACTTTTTCTATCATACATTGTTACTTTGGGCTTCAGCCATTGTATTGAATGGGACTAGCCTTAATGACTTTTATGTTGATTTCACAGCACTTAGCTTGTAATTAGGTTCATCACTTGTATACTTCTTGTGTACCTGGGCTATGCCACGTGATTAATAAAACTTCTTACTTATCAAAAAAAATATATATGCAGAAATATAAGCTTACTATTTAAAAAGAAGAGGGAGTAAGAAAACCAAGTGTGATATACCTAACCATTTGTAACAAAAAAAAAACATTCTTAATATGAAAAAGAGCTCAAGTACATAGAAATCGCTATTGTACACATTACAACATAGAAGTAGGGTACATTTGAAATGTGGTAAAATTAAGGTGACTGATTTATGCTTGTGTAGATAGCTTGATAAAAACTAAAATCACGGGAAAAACAAGGTAATACATTTGGGTCTACTTATGTATAGATGCAGCCTCTTCTTGCCAAAAAACTTGATTATCCAAAATTTTTCCACATAACCTAATAACTGCCATTCCAAAAGGAAAAAGAGGAAATGGTCAGATTGAATTTAACATCCTTAGCCGAAAAAGCATGGAGTTGAACAAAAAATGTACTTTCAGACAGTAGGATTAAACTGAATAACTTGGAGTTAGACCAACAGAAGATATTAAAGAACCCAGCAATCGTTGCCTTTTTTTATCAGAAAACAATACTTTATAGAAAATAATAATAAGCATAGCCCAAGTACATGGAACATATACAAGAGTGTCACCTAAGCATGATTATCTCATGATAAAAGAAAGTCATGAATGTTAAGGCTTTTCTGGAAAGACTTCACAGTTCAAAGTTGTTGCTAGGTAGGGAGGACAGCATGCTGTGGGTTCCTGCAGGAAATTCTAAGTTCTCAGTTTCCTATTTTTACAGCATATTAACCAGTCACAGAAGCTGTGAATTCCCTTGGAAAAACATATGGAAAGTGAAAGTTCCTTCCAAGGTTGCTTTTTTCTGTTGGGTGGTATCCCTGGGCAAAGTGTTGACAACTGAAAATCTTAGGAGGAGAGGTATGTACATTGTTGATCAGTGTGTTATGTGCAAGAAGGATGGGGAATCTGTTAATCATCTCTTTCTTCATTGTGAAGTGGCCAGGTTCTTGTGGAATGAGGTTTTGAATCGGACTAGTCTACTTCGGGTAATGCCCAAGGAAGTTGTGGATTTATTGGTAGGGTGGAAGGGACTGAAGGGTAGCAAGATTGTTGTTGATATTTGGAAGATGATTCCTTCTTGTCTCATGTGGTGTCTATTGCTTGAAAGGAATGGGAGATGCTTCGAAGACAAAGAACATTCATTGGAAGACCTTAGGGATTTTTTTCTTTAGTACTTTGAGTTTGTGGGCTAAAACTTTTGTAATGGAAGATAATTTCCAGAATTTGTTTTAGATTTCCTTTTGCTTTTAGAAAGTAGTGGTATTTCCTTTGTATACGTCCTATGTACTTGGGCTTATGCCTATTCTTGGAAATAAAATCTCTTATTACTTATAAAAAATTAAAAATTAAAGTCAATTACAATCGTCCAATGGAATAAAGGGTTAAAAAAGAACATTCTAAACTCATCCATTGACCACTCACAATCATATGAAACTTCTTGCATCCCAGTGATCATTACTTAACAAAAAAGTAGTGCCAATACATCGGCAGAATAGAAATAATTTTAAAAAAAAGAAAAGAAACACACACACACGAGAGATATAGAGCAGACCATACCTGTGTGGAACATGATCTGAAGAAGGTTGCACACGCTCCAAAGAAACAAGTTGTCCTCCAAAATCAGCCTTAAATTTATTTACAGCTCGAACCAACTCAGCAGCAGGTCTCTTCATGTAAGGAAGAATAGGTACCATAAGCCAAAGCAAACTCATTTTAATGCCTAACTAACATCGTTAAGAACCATTCCACTGCCAAAAACAGGTCTCTGAAAAACTGTTTTGTTTCACTACTCTGAAAGACAGAAAACAGCTTCAAGAAATAACACTTTTTTTGGTATCTCAAAAAGCAATCATTTTTGAGATACCAAAATAACACTCTTAAGTGACATTTAAGTGATTCATCAACCTCCAGAGCAAGCACTCAAAATCATCAGCAATCGCCACATGCAATTAAAAAACTACTTCTCATGGCGGCCCCTAATTACAATCCGTAATATCCCACATGCATGTTTACTGGGACTAATACACTAGATAAAGCATGCACAAAGAAAATTTCATTTCTCCTTCCACTCCTTGGACTTCTCAGAGCTATACAAATATCAAGAAAAAAAAAAACCAATACCTGTTGCTTAAGAAATAACACAAAAACGCAATCTTCTCCAGTTGTTCGTTTTCCTTCCCATTCCTTCACCTCACTCGCATACCCAACGACCAGTTCTTACTGATTTGGTCTTAAAAATCAAAACCACTATCCCCTTTAAATGAATTTTCCTTTTTTTAAAAAAAAAAAATTATATTCCTGGAATTTCTTAACCACCAATCAAAAAAATTAAAGAAATTTCAGGTTGCCACAAAATCCCCATACCTTGTAAACGCACTCGGAGAGAACCATGCAGCAGAGAATGTCCTGTAAGTCCAGAACGGACTCGGCCTTGAGAGCGCGACAAAGAGCATGGAGCTGCTTCTTTCGGCGCTCGTACTCTTCTTGGATCTTCTTCCTCTGCTCCCTGTCGTTGTCGTTCCACGGCCATCGCAACCGCCATTGCAAGGGGCCCCACGAGACCTTGAGAATCTTGGCCCGCTGATCTCTGATCCAGGACTCCACCCGGCTATGTATGGACTCCATTGATGTCCTAAAGACAGGAGATTTGATTTGGGGCATCGAAGAAGGAAGGGGAGGCAATGGAGAGTGTATTATGTTCCAATATACCAGTGATAGACAATGGGAATCTCAGTGTCTGATTGGAAAAGCATATGCCCCGGAGAGTTTCCCCCGTTCATCCTTCTGTTTTGTTTCTTCCATAAAACAAAAATATTTAAACAAAAACAAAGCCTGAGTGGATTGTAATAGTTTATCAGGTCAGATGCATTTATAATTATTTTTTTTGATATTTTAATTAATAAATTAATTCCGTATTATTTCATATCGGATTTATGATTTTTTAAAACAATATAAATTCTAAATGTCAAAGTTTTGTGTTCTTTCCAATTTGAATCTACCTAGCTCATTTAATTAAGGCCCGTTTCGATAACGTGAGTATTTTATTTTATCTTATAATTACAAATTTTTTAAATTTTTATATAAAATATAATAAATAATTCAACTTTTCAAATTCTAAAATAATAATAATATTAAAAATAATATTTTAACAATATTTTATTTAATTTTCATCTATTTTCATCTCATCTCACAATCCAAACCGCACTTAAATTACTTATATTCTTAATCTTAACTTGTTATTTCATCCAATTCATAGATCGTGTTAGAAATTTGTCAATCTTAAATTTAAATATGTTTAATTCCTTCGATCCATGTTGCGCAATTTAAGAGCTCGTTTAGATAATGAGATAAGATGGTTTTATATAAGTTAAATAAAATATTGTTAGAATATTATTTTTTAATATTATTATTATTTTAAATTTTAAAAAAATTAAATTATTTATTATATTTTGTGTAAAAATTTAGAAAAATTTTAATTATAAGATAAGATGAAATCATCTCTTTAACCAAACAGAGTCTTAATTAATAAATAATATTGTATTACAATTATCATTATCATTATTTAGATAGATGAAAAATAAGGAGCATATATAATTTTGATCAGGTCGTAATTGATCTATATTATTATTATTTTATAGTTTAATGTGTTAGTTTTAATAATTAAGAATATAAAAATAAAAATATTGGATAATCTGAGAGGTGCAAGATGTAACTTTACTTGTGTGTTTTTCATCATTATTTTTTTTTAGAGTAATTCTAGACATAATTATAAAGTATGCCGCATACTATTTTTAAAAAAAGTATAATTCACCATTAAAAAAAGAGTAATGTGAGATATACTTATAGGGTATGCAAGTCTCGAGTACTCCCTTAAAAAAATCGGTCTACCATTAAAAAAATATTTTTTTATATGGGTCTCGAACTTATCTACATTTTTCATTAGGTCTCAAATTTACTCACTTTTATTAAAAAGAATTTACAGTACCTGAACATTCTATTACTCCAAATATCATTCCTCTTTATTTTATATGTAATTGTAGATGAAAAAAACTTCTAAATTTTGTTTCATTCCAGGTTGTATCAGGTATGTTGTATCTCTTCGTTTTATTTCGCTCCAAATTCTTTCATTTCGAGTTGTTTTTGTAATTTTTTTGTACTTGAATGTCATTTTTGTAAATTTTAAATCTATATGATATTTAATTAATTCTAGAATATAAAATATATTTATATAATTTTAATTTTTTGGTAACTTTAAATATGTCCCCTCATTTTTTTTAAATATCATTATTTTTAATAATGTCTCTATTTTTTTATTGTTTTTTCTTTGTTTTTGTGTCTCAACTCAGATTTATGATTTTTTCAACGTATATTCATTTTATAATCCCGAATTCTTCTATATATATACACATATACATGATACACCTTTACATACATATATATTTATTTATTCTATTAGTTGTCACTTTATATATACATATAAATATTTATATAATATATAATTAATCCCAAAATGATATATCGATATCGAAATATTCCGTTCTAATATTTAAACCGGAATGATGACTGGAACGCAATTTAAAACATTAGTACCAACAGGTAAAATAGCACTAACTCGGATAAGTTTATTCCTAATTGTCTTCAATTTTTTACTTTTGTGCCTTTTAAATTAGAGAGTTGATTAAAAAAACAAATAGAGAGATTTTTTGCTTGTGCTAGTTAACTACGAAAAATAGGCAGCTTTTCATTTAAGGATGAAAACCATTCTCTCTCAACAAATCTCTAAGTAATGAAAAATTGGATCGTGTATAGAAATTTAGCATTTATTTCCACGATTTTCTTATGAAATGGTAAGAGGTGGTTTTCTCCTAACAAACTTTAATGACTATTTAATACAATGCCACAAGTGATAATCGAGCCAATTAATGAACTGCCAAAAATGAGATTTGCTACACAACCTCTTACTATTCATCCACACTTCACACTCCATATTTTTTAATATTTTTTTAAATTTTTTTTTTGAATTTATTTTTTTTTAAATATTTCAAATTTTTTATTCACTATTCATATAAAAAAATTTGATAAAAAAAATTAAAAAAAAAAGGTGGAGTGTGGAGTGTGGTGAATAATAAGAGGTTGGAAAGATTATTTCATATTAGTGTGTGCAGATTTTGAATATTTTATTTAAAAAATAATGAAATTTATCATTAAAAAATTAATTTTTTTCATATATATTCTCGAAAAAATCTATTTACAACTGGCTAAGGCAACCTGTGTGACCGGTGCAATAAAAAAATTTATTCTCTTCATTTCGTTCCCCCTTTCTCTTTCTCTATCATTTTTTTTTTTTTTGAAAAACTCTATATGCAGGCTGAAGAAGACCTAGCATGACAAGTGGAAAATGATACAGGGCATTTTGGGAGCTCGAAAAATGGGATGTGTCTGAGCAGGAGAAATGGAGAAATTTCGTGCATTGAAATCATTGAATGAAAACTGTGGCGAAGGAGTGCAGATGCACATATTTCTCTCCCCTAGGGATACATTGATCTCATGCCTCTATAGATGTTTGCTTCTCTGTTTCTTTCCATATCATGGTTAGAAAAAAATTGGTCTTTTGTCAAAATCCCTCATTGAGAATTGCTACACCATCCATGTAAATATTATGGAGGATGTTCCTGCACATGGAGAAGATTGCTCTTTGATGCTTCATGTGGCCTTGAACTCAGCTTTCTATGCTCCTGTACAACCAAAATCTAACTTTAGTCTTTCTTTGTATGTATGCCATATGGGTTAAAAGAGTTTGCCTAAAGCTATTGCAAATACACAATTTGCCAAATCTAGACGCTAAAAGGCAGTAAAATGATGCTCTGTTTTTCAAGAGTAGAAACAGAGAAAGAACAAAAGGGTATTCTCTGATAACATGATAAATATTGAATTGATTATTGAAAATGAAATCATTTCTTACAATATGTTATGGACATTGGTGTAAATATATACGAAAAGACATTAAAAAAAATCACAATAATCTAGGAGGAAATCATGCTATCATGAGATGTAGTTGAGGTGTTGTAGTCGTTAATGCTTAATATGGTATGTGGCATGATCTCAGGCTTGAATGGTAGATTATGTATCTATAATAGAAGCAAAATCACGGCAGGAAAATTCTAAATAGGAAGATGAGATATAAGTGCATGATGGCTGCTGCTAGTATAGAGCTTATTGAAAATACATTTCCTTGCATCATGTTAAGATGCATAGCTTCATGATGATTCGATGGATATCAAAGCCTATTGTGAAAAAATGCTAGGATCAGGTTTCTTTGATAGTTGCATATGCAAATATTGCTTTTCTATAGGATGTATACTTCTTTTCCGTTATTCTTTGGGACTATGCAAATCATATTTGAGAATGGAGAAATTGAATGGAACTCTGCTCTCTTCTTCGTTGTATATTTCTTCTTCTATTCTTTTTTAAACAAGAGCTTACGTGACAATGACGATGTAGTGAGGAAACGAGAGACCCAAAGACAACAACAACGCAGTGAGAAAACGAAGCTGTTCTTTTCACGTTTTCTATTTCTGTATTGAAATTCTGAATTCTTCCCTCCCGTTTGGTCTACTTTTTTTATCGGTTAACGTGGCATCATACCACATCAACCGGTTACCCAACGGTTACATCCGATGGTTGTCTGTAGCATTGTTGATCCAGTAAAGATGTTAAAAAGATAGAGAGCTGCCATTTGGCGGAATGTTATCAGAGATTTTATATTCAAGATGAATTTAAAATGATTATAACATATTAGAAACAAGGATATTTTAATTTTCTTAATTTTCATATAAACATGTTTTCAACTTAAAAAACTTCATATCAAAATCACTGTTATTAATACTAATTGAGTATTGTTACTTTTTATTAGTAATTAAGTATTTTGAATTATACCAATGCGGTACATTTTGAATAACATAAGAGCATTGGTAATAATCTAGTCAAATGCCAATACAAGTTCAAACCTTAGCTAGATGTGAGAAAAAGCCTCCATATTGGACTAACCAATGGTCCAAAGCTTAATACTTGTGCTACAATAATTCTTAAATACTCTCCAAACTTGACGAGTTACTGGTCATGCTATATAAGTATATTTTATTATTTCATTTACCTCATTCTCTATTTCCCTCTTATTTTCTCTTTCTTCATCCCGAACATTTCCCTTGTTCTTTCCATACAATTTCCCGAAAGCTCCCAGCAATACCTACGTCTTCTTCAGCCCATCCTACAACCTAGGCGATTCGGTATTTATATGCTTCTCTCTCTCTCTCTCTCTCCATTTGTCTTTGGTTCACTTTCTCCTTCTTTCTTTCTCGTATTTCTCATCTATCTCCGTGTATCCTAACCTAACCTATTGTATGTTTGTTTGTGCAATTTAAGTTGACCCATGTCTGTATTCATGCTCATTTTGGTATGAATTTTGATTGATTTTTGAGAAATTGGGTTTATGGGTTGTGATTGTTGGTGCAAAAGTCGGTGTCTTAGGGGACTGGTAAACCAGAACCTTCCATACAAATCACTTATAACCTTCCCGTGTACACCAGAAAGTAGTATTGATATCTACAAGCACAATTTGCGTGGTTATGGTCAATTTGTTGATTAGTTTCTTTAATTTATGTAGTACCCATACAGTTCCCCTTGTTGATTAGTTTCTTTAATTTTTGTGGTTATATTCAATTTGCCCCACTGGTGCCCACCAGAAGCATCTGTTGATCCCCAATTGTTTCCCCTACTTCCACCAGCTTCATTCGTTGATACAATTCCCTTGTTCCAGCCACCAGTGAGAGCACCACTAGAGCCTCCCCTGTCTGAATTGCCTTTACTAAATACCTCAGCCAATGGTGGGAGTTTTGTGTGAAAGGTATTCTATTTGTAACCATTCATTATCTTGAGTCAACATTTTGTGAAAGAGAAGGGCTTTGGAGCGGTCGGTTCGTTACTTAGGCTTTAACAACCCCCAATAAAAATCTACCATGTCAGCAATTCTACACAAAAATCATAGGACTCATCACACCCGATAATTTCAAGAGTCCTGAAGTTTTGTCTTTATTCCTCGTTCACTATTACCTGTGAAGTTTGGAGACCATCGCAAATTCCAGACTAGTTCCATCGTCGCCACAACCGCACAACGATGTCGCCACACCAAGTTTCATCGCCCTCCAAGGTTCATCGCCATAGGAGCTAGCTAACAAGAAGATGAGCGAGACAGTCAATTAAGTTGGTTGTTTCTTTACATCTTATTCCGTTCTTTCAGAATCTCCCATAAATAAACCAGTATCAATGCATATAAACCGTCGCTCCATGTGCTCGATGATGATGTTGTCATTGTTGATCAATGAGCGTGTTACCTTTTTACGCATAAGCAGACTGTGATGAGAGTTGGGCCAGTGCTGAATGTAGAACTAGATTTGGAAAACTCACATAAATAAAGGGTCTTTGGCCTAAGCTCCATGAGGCTACTAAAGCATTTTGTTTTTCTTCTATTCTTTATCTTTGGAGCTCGATCTGCGGAAGAAAAGCCCGAAAATCCCTTGTTTGCATAATATTGCATGCATTAAAAAAGCTTCACATTTTTCTGAAAATCACGATTATATATATATTATGCTTTTTCTGTTTTAGATCTTTACTTTAAGCTATAAGCAATTTCTAGTTTTTTTGTTATGGGTTTCAATAGTGGGGAAGGGGAACCGGAGAGGGGAAGTTTTTGTACCCGTGAGTTGTAGCCTGTGGTGCGGTCATATTGGAAATGAGATGGGAGGCTACGTGACACTCACTCATTGGAGGGCTCTTATTTAGAAGAAAACAGACCGACCGGTCATAAGTTTATCTCTTTGTGAAAGGATGTTTTAGAATGCATGTAAAGGATAATTGTGAATGATTGGTGTTATATTTATAATCCTTCATTATCTTGAGCCAATGGTGGGGTTTATTCTAATTGTGAATTATTGGTGTATGTTTGGTGTATAATATGCTGCCATTTATATTGAATAGTCTTTGATATTAGCTAACCATTAAACAATACCTCAAACTCAAACTGGAGATGACCGTAAGCTAAGAATGTGATAGACATAGAACTGGAGACAATGAATCAAACGTTGGGGGATGGTGGATTAGAGGCTGCAGGTGGTTGTTTGATGTGATTTAGTGGTGAATCAAGTGTCTTATTGTATTATAGCGGAGCTCTTATTTGTTTCTTAAGAGTTGTTTCTTCACCTAAAGTCCATTTCTTTTTTTCATCAGGTCATTAAAAAATAACTTTCTATCTGAAGGAATACTAGATGCCTTTCAACAGTTCCTAGATTGATGAACTTGTAGGCATATTTTCTTTTATTTCAAATAGTTGTATCTTCATCTTACTTTCTATTTTAATGGTTGTGACCAAATGTTATGGTGCAGAGATTTGTCGAGCAACAACTTAAGTGGTCGTTTGCCTCCCTCGTTGGAAAATTTGTCATCTCTTACAACATTGTGGGTGATTACTTAAAAAAATATGTACATTATTTCTTGTACATCTACAATACATCATAATTCCAATAATTGTTTACACTTATTGCAAGCACTTACACAAGAATCAACTTTCTTGGACACTTGATGTTTTATCTTCCCCTTCAAGATTTGTACCATTCTTTCTTAATTAAATTAAAATAAAAAAAAAACATAATATTGCTTCTTAGAAATTGCCAATGCTCTAATAGGTCAGACAAGGCAAAACAACTAGCGGGGCCAAGGTCGAAGGCAGTGCCCCCTCGGCACCCCACACCCTCGGGCCTAGACTTAACCTAGCCTATATATATACACACAAAAGTAAATTCATTATTAAAATAACGTTATTTTAATAACAAATTTGTTTTTAAAGAAAATGACGAAACGAAACGTTTTTGGGGTTAAGTTAAACCTAACTCCCTGAGTTTATCTTTTCACTCTCTTTCTTTTCTCTCCACGGTGTTGCCCTCTCAAGACCTCTCTCCCTCTTACAATCACCACGGTGGTGCAAGTTGCGTGTTGTTCTTTTTTTCATTCTCCTTCTCGATTCCTCTTATTCTTCTCAGACCCTTTCTCCCTCTCGCAATTGTTGTGGGTTTGCAAAATCGTTTTTACTAGTTTATAATTTTTTCAATTTTTTGTGTATTTATATTTTATTATAGATTTCTTGTGAATTTGTTTATTATTATGTGGATCTTCTTTTTTTCTTTAATTTTATATTTTGATTGTGACAATCATGGGTGGGCAGTGGATGAGGGGCGGATGGACCAAAGGTCATTCCCGCACGCTAGCACATTGACAAGGACCTCGCCTCCGAAATTCGGTGGCAGATTCTGAAGGCAAGCCCCCATACGGGGCCAGGATACGAGTAGCACCTACCCGTAAACACTTGTACAAAGTTTTCAAAGCGTAAAAGACATTGTTAAGAGCTTTTATAAAACAAAAGAAAAATTAAGAGAATTAAATAAATACCCACACATTTATTTTGACTAAGAACAGATAAAAGTGAACTGCCTAGTTAATAAATACTTTTTAGGGTTGGTTTGGACATTTTTAGTATTTTAAAATTCTGTAAATAATAATAAAACAGTTTATAATAGTAGTGAAATTATTTAAATAAGGATATATTTATTAGTTTTTGAAAATCAAGAGAAAAAAAGTTGAATAAAAATATTATAAAGTTAAAAAATTGTTTGAATATTATTTTTATTTTTAAGTTTGAAAAAGTTGTATTGATTTTTAAAATTTTATGTTTTGTTTTTACATTTGTAATAATTGTAATGATTAAATGATAAATTTAAGAAATCAAAATTTAATAATTTTTTAAAATTACAAAAAATTTTGAGAATTTATCATATTATCTCACTACACAAGTATATCTAATTTTCTACACCAATATTATAGGTTTAATAAGAAAGATATACTTAACATTAAATATTTACATAATTCACACAGTTGAATGATTTAATACAAATAAGATTAATCGTTAAAGAAAAATGATATTTGCAATCATAGAATGTGTATGTATCCGCATACTTATTTTGAAAAAAATGATTAAATATAATATTGATATGAAAAAGTTAATTTTTTAATAGTAAATTTCACTATTTTTCAAAAGGAATATACGAAACTAATATAACTCATACATGTATAGAACATTATTTAAAAATAAAATATCATCTAATAATAATAAAAATTTATATTTTAATTTATATAATAGAATGAAAATTGGATGAAAGACTCTAATGGTGACGTGTCTTCTTGCGGGGAAAGCACTGTAGTAGTAGGAGTTATGCATTTATTTTCATGTATTTTTTATATACTGTAGATATGATTAGTTAAAATAATTATTTTATATTAAAAAAATAATACAATAAAATAATACAATTAATCACATTAATAAAATTAATAAAAAAAAAACATACAAAATGACTACTTACCAAATTTTTATATCAAGGTTATTCCTTTGTAAAACTATTTTTTTTTTTTTTTTTTCTCTATCCGCCTCTTCATTTCCTCCTCCACCTCCTCCAGGGCGTCCCATGACCAGGAATCGAGGCTCTGTTTGTTTTCGCGTAAAACGAGAAAAAGCTCTGATAGTCATCTGGTCGATGAACTGCTGGTTACATTTTCCAGTCTTTCATCTTCAATAATTTCTCAGAAACCCAACTTTGCGACTCTCCCCAAAACCCCGAATCTCTGTTCCACAATATGACTTTTTTCTTCCAATACCTCACCATCAATCTGCTCTCAAGGAAAAAAAGAAGAAGATCTATCCCTCCCACCTCACAAGTCACAAAAAAATGGTCAACATCTGCGGCAGCAGGGGCATGCACGACCATATTGGACCTTCCAGGCCACATCCTCATCGACATACTCTCAAGGCTACCTCTCGGCTCAGTCTTGTCCTCCAGGTGCGTATGTACAGCTTGGAGCACTTTAGTCTCAGACCCTCTTTTCGCTTCCCTGCACATCGCAAGAGTTCAACCCCTCGAGCTCTTGCTCCGCGCCAATGGCCTCGGCTGTGTTTCCACAGCCCTTCACTTGGTCGATGTTGATTGCATTGTCAAAACCGCTCCGCCTCTTGATCTAAACGAGAGGCAGGAGACGAGGCTTAATACCAAAATGTTGCTCCCGATTCCCGAATATAACATTGAGAGCTGGGGTGTTGATCCAAATGATAGTAGCAGCAGTAATAGTTTCTTGGACCGTGATTACGGTATTGTTAATTCTTGTAATGGGTTGCTCTGTTTGAGCAAATCCATATATAACAATCCTCATATTATATGCAATCCGTTCACGGGTGAGTATGTAAGTATTCCCAATTCTCAAGGGGAAGACAGGTTTTGGGGACCTGTTGTTCCGGGTTTTGGTTATTGTCCGAGAAGTAACAAGTACAAGGTTGTGAGATTAGGATTTCGGCTTGAGAATATGTTTCAGAGTATGGCTGAGGTGTATACGGTTGGAACAGCGTCCTGGAGGAGCATCGGATGTGCTCCATTTGATCTTGGTGTATCTTTGTTTGCTACGTATCTGAATGGTGTCATTCATTGGGTAAGTGATGATGAGAAGGGTCCGGTTTTTATCGTGGCTTTTGACTTTGAGGTGGAACAATTCAGTGTGGTTCCGTTGCCTCCTCACTTCGGAGAGACACACAAAGTAAGAGAAAATTTGCACCATATGAATATGGGAGTGTTAGGAGGTTGTCTTTCTGTATGTGATGTCACTTTTGTGGATCATTTTGATATATGGGTGATGAAGGAATATGGTGACCCAACGTCTTGGACTAAAGAGTATGTTATACAGACACACTCTGGTCACCTCCAACGGCCGTTGAAAGTCCTGGAGAATGGAGATATATTGATGATATGGGATAAGAGGGAATTGGTATTATATAATCCTGTGGAAAGATGTTTTAGATATCTAAGGATTCAGGGGGTTCTGTCAGTGTTTGAAGCACTTATTCATGTACCAAGTTTCCTCCCACTTATGGATGCCATTGTTGGAGATAATCTGAATGTGGAAAACATAAAAATGAGGTACTACAAATTTGAGTTTAAATCTAAGTTAACAAAAATATTATTTTCTTGGATCGTGCTATCAGCTATGCACTTAATTTGGTACAAAAATAGACATTTAAGGGTTTGGGATTCGAATGGCTTTTCTGTGATAAAATCTGATTTGATTTTAATATTGTTGCTTAAGCATGCTGCCAGTGCATTGGATTAATGTCATCTAATTGATGTTTGATAAACTTTTGCTGTTAGTTAGTTCATGGAATGCTTTGAATCTATTTCCCAAAAGAGGATTCAACTTGCTATGCTGTTGGAAATTCTTTTTCTGTGAGATTGTTGAATTGTGATGATTAAACAGCAAAACAATGTGTCATTCTGTTAAATTTTCCCTGTTTAGACCTTTTTAAAAAAACAAATCCTCCATATGCTTAAATTGCAAGTTATATGTCATATGACCTTTTCTTGATTGGCTTCAACCTTTTTCTTGTTTAGCTATCTTTTTCATGTATTTGGTTTGGTAATTATAATTCATCAAGTGTAATACATGGAGTGACAAAGGTTTTTCTGATTCAATGATGATTTGTTCTCCGAAAATTCACTGAAATCTTCAAATTTGGGTACTAACTGATGTAAAGTGGCAATACTGCAAGGGAGGCTAGGAATTTTAGCACTATTGGGCTTTTGGTCAAGTTTTCTTTCATATTTTATTTGGAGTTGTTGATGTAAACTTGTAGTTGGTGGAGGGACAGGATTGATCTTCTTTTGGTTTCTTTATCATGCGCGGCCTTCATTATACATGATCTTAGCATCTCATACATACAAGCTGGGCCTTTCCCAATTACTGTTGTTCAGCAAGACTAGTGAGGAATCTCTCTCTCTCTCTTTTTTTTTTATGTCAAGGAACCACTTCAAGGCAGGGCCCTTCAAACCCACCCCTGCAGAGTAAACCCCAATCCCGTGCATCGATCCTTGGAAACTAGTGAGGAATCTCATTCAAATTTCATTTAGTTCCAACCTATTGGTTTGTTTGGGAGTCTCTTAGCATCTTCCATGTTTTCAGAGAGATGTCATTATAGATTGGACTAAGTACTGTAGCAGAAGAGCAATAAAGTTATGGAAATGATATAGTGCAGATTCTTCCATCCAGACTTCTTCCACTACCTGTAAGAAACTGGGGTTGAAATCCGATAAATAGAGTAACTGGGGCTTCCATGAGTCCATTTAAATTTAACAAGAAGCGAAGAAGCTGGCATTAGGCATCGCATGGCTTAGATTGCTTAAGTTATTGTGATTCTACAAGGACTAGGACTCTCACTTAAGAAATGGTTGAAATTTAGAAAGTGTGGCCAGCTGACTAAGCTTCAAACTACTAAAAACTACATATAAAGCTCCAATAATATAACTAAATCCGAGGTGCACTTGTGGGAAACTCTTTGCCGAGGGTCTGTGCACCCCGGAGGTTAGTTGGGACTGGCCTGAACACCCAGTGCCAGTTAAAAATAAGATTATAACTAAACCCAAAGAAAGCTGTATGATGTAAAACAATTTCTATAATGCTTTTCCTTATGTTCTATTGTTACAATGATTTATTATCAGGGTAAAGAATTGAAATGGAAGAAATTTGACCTCATTGCATCATCTTGCGGTATATTACCACTACAACTGAGGTTGATGAAGCAAACAGTTTTGGTGGCATTCTGGTGGTATATCATGCAGTAAAAGAGATTCAAAAAAAAAAAAGGAAAAAAGAGAAGAAGAAGATAACTAGCTAAAACAAGTAGTGCTGTGGCTGGAATTCATAGCCTTTGAGCAGTTTCTCATAGAAATTTTTGAATCCATCGATAGCTAGAATGTTAAATTGCTTTCGTTTCAAACTTATTTTTTGCTGACATTATGTTCCGTTCACTCAGTTCTGAGAATGAATTGTTGGAAGGAGCTGAAACTCTTTTTCTAGTGGAGCAAGGCAAGCCTAGAGCTGAATCACAACCACCTTTACTTTGGGGAGCCAATGATGAAAGGTGATGTGTTAGTTGCAGATGATGAGGTTTGGAGTGATATTGTCTCTGGTGTGAAGAATATTACTATGTTGAGCTGAATGCTCAGATCTTTGTGTGCGTGTGCGCACACATATCCGTACACATACTTTGTGTCACTGAGGTTGGCCTTTTTTATGTTTTCTTAGCCTGTTCATTCACGCATTACCTATATCATATAGCTTTTGAAAAAGCAAAGCTATTTTATATAGCTTCATTATCAGGGTTTCATGTTTTATTGAAGGAAAAGAAGGCATGGGCTTTTAGTGTGGGCAAGTAACCTTATGCTTCAGCTTTTTCCCCCCATCTGCCCTCTGTTTTGAGGAGTCATGCTTGCCTTGGAACCACTTTCGGTGGTAATGAAGGGCCTTTGAAGTAGACTTCCATGATCTCATGCAAGGATTTTTTTTTTTTTCCATCCTGGATTTGTCAGCCTAGTGTTATCAATTGAAAGTAACCTTTTATATCAACCATTTAACTAGAAAATCACATTTGTCGGTGTAATCGAGTATGATAAATTCAGAATAAGTAGCATCATTTCTCTTAGTACAATATACGTGGTTTAAATGGTGAAGATAATCTAAATGATTGCAGCTAAAAAGATCAATCTGCATATAGAGACAAAGTTCTTTTATTTTGAGATCTATCGAAGGCCATATCATAACTGTCTCGAACTTTTAGTTGATCACAGAGTTCATGAGTGGTTGATGCATTTTTAGTGCAAGGGGGGTTTCCAAGTAAAAGCAAGCCCAGACCCAGTATTTGTTAAAGAAACTGCAGACTTTCCTTTTAACACTGTGGCGCCATAAATAATTTCAGAAGAGCAAGTAGCAATTAATTCTTGTGGTCCGAATTCTGCACTTGTTTTTATTACTACACGGCATTTTTATCAAGGAAAGCTGATCAAGGAAATATTCAAGGATTTGGATCTCCAGAGTTAATTAGATTATTTCAAAATCTAATCCCTCTTTTTTTTATTTTGAAGGGCTCAGATTTTGAAATGCAAAGGTGATTTCACACAGACAATTAACCAATATCTAACATAAAGCCAGACACGAGGAGATACAGTGTTGAGAGAATGAAAATTTGCAAACAAAATATATATATATATATATATTTATTTAATGGTGTGGAACCTCATCCTGGTACGTCCTTTGGATCTGTTTTCTGCAGAGCAAATCTTGAATACATGACTCCACATCTCACAAACTGTAATAAGGTATCTGAATATGGGTGTTGGTATTCTAGGCTCTAGCTAAGGGCTATAAGTGTCATCATCCAAAAACAAATAAAAGACTTGTGTACGGTGGTAGCCCAGTTGGCAAAGGCTAAGGGATTGTTCTTCCTTCCCTCGTCCAAGGTCATAGGTTCAAAACGATTTGGCTTAGTAAAATTTGTAAATTAAAGTCTTGGAGGTCATTACATGCTGGCATCTTGGTGGGGTTGCGATGATAGGCTGCTCCATCCGGGAGTAGCCATTACTCAAATCAAACATGGCGCAGTGTGTTGGACCCTTATGGTCATGCCAGCTGGGGAAGTTACACTGGCCCCTCCCCACTCTTTCTAAGAATAAATAAATAAAAGACTCGTGTTCATGATATCATCACTTTTTTCTGAAAATTTTTCATATATATATATATATATTTCTCTAATGATTGTACTACTCTTTCCAATCTATCCGGATTAGGGTTAAACCTAAGGCTTCTGAGTTTACGAAATGATTTGTACTTGAAAAAAACCCGAGCTGTTGATGCTTCCATTTGAATTTGAACTACTTAAATCATCACCCTTTGATAAAGGAATTGGGGAAAAACTACCAAAAAGAGCTCAACCAGAGCTGAGGATTAAACCGTTTATCATGGGGTCCAGTTTTATGTAATCATCACAGCATCACGGTGACATGGTCCATCATAGACCCCACTGTTCAATTTTCATCGATCATGTTTGTTAGCTTTCGAATGCAGAGGTCAGCGTCGGCCAAAAAAGCATTTGTTTTTCTTTTATGCAAATGGGTATGGGACCAAAACATATAATCACATATAAGAAATTTATAGCTATATATACCCTATCAATTTCAAGTGAAAAAATAAAAAATATATTTTCAAGAAGGAAATATTATATAAATTGGTGATATAATAAAATTTAATTTATAAAAATAATAATAATTACGACTCTAGTCCCCAGTCTTTGACAGTTTGACTTATGCTTTGTCAGTTGTTGCCTATTCTGAACTTTCTTTCCAGTTTCCAAATAGCAAATAGGAATGAGGTCACATGCCTGATCTTTTTAAAATGCATACTCATTGCAGAGATAAGGGCTGTGTCCCGTGGGCTACAAGTGGGTCAGAGGCCATCATCAAAATATCCCTTTAACAAAAGCAAAATCGATTTGCTTTTAAGTAATCTCTCTTTTTTTTCAAAAGAAAAAGAAAATAAAAGAATATAATATTCCACCTAGTTGGTTATGCCACACCAACTTAAGGGAATCCCACCTACTTTGCACCTGTCCAGTGTCAGTCACATAACAACAACCTTCTAGATAATTGCAGACTAAACTTGACTTCTTTTTGTGGTTTTATCTTACAAAAATTCTATTCAACCTCCTACTATTCACATCACAATCCACACTCCATCTTTTTTTTAATTTTTTTTTTAATTTTTTTTATCAAATATATTTTTATATAAATAGTGAATAAAAAATTATAAATAGTTTAAAAAAAATAAATTCAAAAATAAATTCAAAAAAATATTAAAAAATATGGAGTGTGAGGAGGATGAATAGAAAAACCCTTTTTTAATTTTTTTATCAAATATATTTTTATATGAATAGTGAATAAAAAATTATAAATAATTTAAAAAAAATAAATTCAAAATTTTTTTTTTAAAATATTAAAAAGTGTGGAGTGTGGGGAGAATGAATAGCAAAACCAAGAAATGCTGCTTATCATCCCCTACACCACACACCAATATATAATTTGTTATTTTTACCCTTCTATTTAAACATAAATAAATAAAACATCTTCTACCATTTCTTCACCCCTAATCATAGTAACGTTTTGTTTGTGGGAAGACAAGCTAACAAGTATTCTTCAAAGGGGGAGGGCATCTCCTTCCCAGTATTGGGGGAGAAGCCTGTGCATCACAAGGGAATCGCATAAAGAAAGCAATGGGCTATAGAAAACAACAGAGGTATGTAGAATAATGAAAGTGAAAGCAGAGCTGTGGGGGACAAAGAACAATGCACAGGGAGGCCCGGAGGTGACCTCTCTTTAGGACACTACAATAAAATCAAAATGAATAACTTTTTTTCTTTTCGTGAGGTTAGCAAAGTTTAGCATTCCTAGACAAAGCTCCTCTAGCCAATCCCCTTTGGACGCTTCATTGACTCGGACAAAACTCAAGAAATTTCCCACCAACAAGTTGACATGTTGTACAAGTATCTGCTCCTGTAGGCTGTCCTCATCATGGTTTATATAATAAAGTAGGTAGAATATGTAAAATGAGTGATTAGACATGTAAATGCAACATGAGATGTCTCATTATGGAAGTCTTTATCACAATAAGATGTCTAGCTCTACTGTTTTTGACACAATGCACTAGGAGTGAAGAGGACCATAAATAGTCAGGGAACCAAAAATGACTGCAAGCTCCTTATGATATAGTTGTCAATTACTTGTAGAGCTTTAGCCGGAAAAATATGCCAGGGCTTTTAGGAGCTAAAACGACCAGTCATTCCATCGGAGTGGAGAAGCAGGTGGTAAGGACTAGGACAGAGAACCAAATCTTAATTACAGGTTTTGTGGTGTGGTTATCTGTAGAGATGAATAACTCCGAATGAAATTGACCAGAAACTACATCATCTGCCATATGAGCTTAAGAACAGTACATATGGTTGCCTGAAATCATCACTTGCCAACCGAAGTTATGTTGATTATACAACACGACCAGGGATTGGATCCTATTGTAAAAGACAGCAAGCAAAACCCTTTTTCAGTAACCTGATAAAGATAAGTTCAATGTAGAAATACTAGAGAACTGAACAAAAAATATTTAAATAGGAAATCGTGAACAAATGATTCTCTTCAAATATTTTGTCAATAGGCACCCATCCTAGAAAGTTTCATCAACCTATCCACTGAAACACAGCAGACATACATAACCGTGAAAGATTGAACAATCTGTGTGTAATAGATAATCATCCTACCGAACAAACCATTATACACAAGCCAAACAAAAGTTTGGAAGAGAAATAGAAGGGATGACATAGATAAACCTCGTGATGTCTTGAGCAAGAAGACAAGATGAGAGAACAGCACCAGATGCATTTTGACCCTAAAAGTCAAGCAACTATTGTCTGCCTTGTCCATTGTTGACTCCGTCATAGGGCTTGGTGGACTTACTCGACTTCCTCCTCAAAACTACAATCCAAGTAATTGCTTCCAACAACAAGGCAATCGCGCCCAATACAATGATCACAACTATGTAAGCTGATTTCCATTTCTTTGCAGGTTGCAAGATGTCATAACCTTTGAAAATATTGAGGATGCCAAGGATGAGTATCGCGTATCCAATACTATGGTGGTAGATATTCCAATATAATCGGTACTTGTGGTCCTTCTTTGGCCTTAAAAATAGAGCAAAAATCTGTAGAAGGCCCAACAAGGAGGTTCCATCAGAAGAAAACTAGTTATCAGAGCAGGTTGCCAAATTATACAAATTCCACTATTTGAAGCCCGCAAGATGACTAAACAAACAAAGACAAAATTAAACAACCCTGCTCAGTGCACGACAAAATTCCAAACATCGAGTACTAACATTCCAAACTTCCATTCAATTACAAATATATTTGTACCAAACAAAAAACAACCATAATCGATGATAACTCTTTGAGATCAAACAGAGAATAAGTGGGGAATGGCCATGAGTCTAAGTTCCATGCTATGGAGTTTACCTAATTTCTCAGCGTTAATTTGAGCATTTCGAATCTTCACTATCCGAAAGCTCAACTGAGACCTTTTGTGCTAATCTCTCAGATAAGAGCTTCAGTTTAATACATAAAGAAACAAAAATCGATGCGGGCAATGTAGTCTGATCAAAATCAGCTATTAACAGAAGGCAAAAGATACCTGCACCGTTGCGAGGCAAAAGACGGCGATTCCGATATTGCGGTGACCGGTGTGTTGGATCCCCTGCGACTCACTTCCAAGCTTAAGACCGGTCCCCCAGCCAGCCACCCCAATTGCATAAGCAGATATTTGGCAGAAAACATGAAGATAAAACCATGCGGGTTCCGCAGACTCAAAAGTCCTCAGGTACCTCGCAATGATAGCTCCAGTTGGAAACAGAATGCCCCAACTCACGACATTCAGTACTCCATGAATCTGACACCCAAGAAAATACAAATCAAATTCAACAATTTGTCAAAAACCCACAGAATATATTAACCGAAATACAGCAAATGTTATGGTAAGCTAATTTGCTCAGATTTCCCGTAGAAAATTATACGAGACCAAAACAAGAGTTTTGTATGAACCAAAATACAGCAAATGTTATGGTAAGACTTCCCCAATATTTTATGATCTAATAAAAAAAATGAATACTTGAAGCTGAATTTTCTATATAGAAAGAACTTTTGCAAATTAAAAATACTTTACTGTTATCCTTAAGGTTTTTCCTTAAAGGACAAAAAAAGAAGAGAAAATAACAGCTATTGGACTTCCAGTAAAAAATCTACTCCGACAAACTATCCTGAAAATTTTGCAGCTTTTCGCACCCAGAACCCACTCACACAGAATTCACAGTTTCCAAACGAACAAAAATCGGTTCCATAACGACCAAAATTATTAAAACTAGCAGAGAAAAGAAACCAAAGGAAAAACAAACCCACATTTTTCTTCTTGGTCCTAGAGTCCGTTCCGGAGGGAGTGGCAGTCTGTTCCCCCACCAAATTAAGGGTGGACACGGCGTTCATGTTCGCTGCCTGCATGTCATGCCTGTCCGGAACACCACCGGTGACGGATGGCCCCACCTGCCAGACCTGGTTAACGGTCTGGGGGTTACTGGGAACCTTCACTTTGGCGAAGAGCCTCATGACGCCGGCGGAGGACTCGGCACTCAGGTCCCAAACATCAAAGGAGATCTTGGACTCCGTGATGGGCCCGACCTCGCTTATGTTGTAGGTCTTGACGGTCATGGCGCCGTTGTCGGATTTGAAAGCAAGGAGGGTCTGTGAGCCCTTCATGCGCAGCCCAGTTGGGTTGATGGCCCAAGCGATCCATCCGTCAGATTCGGAAGGAGGGGCGATGAAGGCTATGGAGAGAGTGGAGTTGGACTGGTTGTAGGTCCAGTGGAGGTAGGAAGAAAGTGTGGGGAGGTCCAGGCACTGTTTGTAGAGGTCATTGTTATTGAAGGTCTGAGAATTACAAGTAAGAGAGCGAACAGGAGAGATTACTAGCAGAGCCCAGAGAGTAAGAACTAGAAAATCCGAAGCAGAGGATGGAGGAGACGCCATTGATGCTTTTGCGCGAGAGAGAAGAGAGAGTAAAGTGAAAGACGAGGCCCAAAGGTGATATAATTATAAATTATAGGGGAGAGGCTCTTATTGTGCAGGATTTGTAGATTTATTTTTCAGTAACAAATTATTGAGCGACACGTGTCTTAGTTTTTTTTCTCGCGTCCATAATGGTCCATAACTGCCTTGAGATTTCAACTTGTTTTCGGCTGTATTTACGAATTTTCCAAAAATACATTATTAAGAATTTATTTCTTATTATGCAAATAACAGTTGTAAATGTTATGTGATATATATTTTTTGAATTAATCCACCATCACTTATTATTTATTATCTCACATTTTATATATTATATAATAAAAATTTTTAAATATAGAATATAAAATTAAATAGTGACTGATATATAACAAAATTCATATTTTTTTCCTACGTATATTAGGGTAATGACATAATATTTTAGATCACATGTTTGATGATCAGAAAAATATGCAGAAACTTGAAACATGTTTAAAATAGAATACTATGGAAATTGAGGAAAGTTTATATATGATGTGAGGATCGAACCCGTATAGCCAGTTTGTACAAACTTGGTTGGATAGCCATGTCAATGTTTATTTCCTAAGCAAAGTACATTTAACATTTTTCATTATAGTTATGTGCCATCTTTTTACAAATTTTTAGGCTTTGTCGAGCCACGATTGCCAAATATAATGAGTTTGATTATGCTGAGTTAAGATGTCTTGTCCTAGTGTTTGGAACACATCCTATTCACATAGGAGATGAATTAATCAATTGATGAAAGTCTTTTTATGAACATCTATATATGAAATGATGAGTGAATAGATAAACGTTTTAATCACAAATTTTTGTTATAAAAATAAATTCACAAATTAAAGTGGCTTGATATAGTATATTAGATTATAAAGTTATTTTTATTATAAAGTTGATCTAACTAACCTATTACATGAAACAATATTAATTTATAAGTTTACTTTTGTTTTTTTTTTATTGTAACATTTCTCGGATGAATATATGCCATTAGACTTGCCAGGTGGCTTGATGCTATTTTATTTTTGAGTTTTGCTACTCACCATCCCACATACTGCATACTACACATTTTTTGTAGTTTTATTCCTGTTAAATTAATTAAATTATTCTACTCATTATTTATATACCATACACTTATTAAAGAAAAAAAATAAAAATAAATAAAAAATGGTTTGCAATTTACGAATGAAGAGTAGAGATTTTTCTTTATCTTTGTTTAAAGTTAGAAGTATGGCTAACTTTCAAAACCATCGTTTTTTTTTAGAATTTTTTTTTATCAGTCACTATTCATCATCTTACATTTTATAAAAAATATCCACACACTCTATATTTTTCTCCACATCCTATGAAAAAATTATAGATATAGGGTGTAGGAGTAAATAGTGGTTGATGCATAGCATTTTCTATGAAAAAATTATAGATGTAGGGTGTAGGAGTAAATAGTGGTTGATGCATAGCATTTTCTAATGCTATTCATCAACCACTATTTACTCCTACACCCTACATCTATAATTTTTTTATAGATTGTTTGAATGTTTTTTATAGAATGTGGAAGTATTTTTATAAAATGTAAAAGTGTAAAATATTTGGATGATGAATAGTGACTAATGAAAATTTTTTTTTTTTTGATAATATAATCAACCTTAATTTTTGAGCTAACCTCGTACTTTTGTACTCTTAACTTTTTGAGGAACTCCACGATGCATAAAAGAGTATTGAAAAAAGTAAGCCTGGTCATTCGTCTTTTCTTTTTTTTTTTTTTTTTTTTCTTGGCCTGATTTGGAATCGGAATAATTGGATTTCGATTACAGGTTTGAGTCCGGAATAAATCCAGGTCGATACTCACATAGAAAAACACAATCCAGATATCGAATTTTAAATCTGAAACTCAAGTTTAAAACTCAATACCTATTTTTTTTTAACAATTAAATTAACAACAACTCAAAACCAATATGTCCGTGAACAATAACCTCTGATTTTATTTAATGCATTATTCCCGGTTTAGCATTACAACTCCTCAAAACCAATATTGTTTGTAGCCAACTTTATTTTAAAAGTTGCATTAGAAGGTCTAGTACTACAAGCACCAAACTGACAATGACAGTGCTAGGGAGTACTTGATCAGAAGGACATCCAACTTTAGGTTCAATTTCCCACATTTATTAAGTTATTCTCATCATAGAAATTAAGGCCCTTTTATCGAACTTTTTAATTCATTTTATCTCTTTTAATTTAATTATTATAATTTTTTAAATTTTAATATAAAATAAAATAAAAGATTTAATTTTTTAAAATTTAAAAATAAAAATAATATTAAAAATATATATTTTAATAATTTTTTATTTAATTTTTTAACTTCAATCTTAACTCATCTTATTTTATTTAAAAAAACAAATGAGGTTAATTCTTAACAACACCGTGTTTTAAGCAATCAAATAGCTGGTGTGAAAAGCTGGCATCCAGTTGGAAATTAAAGTGGTGCCATAACCATTATGATTTATGAGTGATGGGTCTTTGTATTGAACCAAATGATGCAAGGGATTAATAATTTAGGGCCATTTGAATTCTTTCGACTCCTATCACATAGCTCAATTTGACATTTTTTTAATCGTTTTGCATGCCATCAATTAACCAAAATTGTGAATTTTTTTTACCTAAATTGTGAATTCTAATGTAAAAAAAAAAAAACTAAGTACAACTTCCAAAATTTTAAAACCAATTTCATTCGGATTCTGCCCAAGTCTGATCCGAGCTAATCCAGGCCAGAATCCTGAGTTCTGATCCAGGTATATCCGAATTTTTGAGTCGGAACCCATATGAATAGTACTATAAATTTTGCAAAGTGGATTATATTAATTTTTTTTATACCTTTTCAAGGTGAGATATACTATAAAAAACACAACACACAAACAATGATAACCAGACAGACAATAAAATAAATGTGAAAATATAAGAATCAAGCACATATAAGACACAGTATTTAATGTAGTTCGGCAACATGCTTACATTCACAGAGCTACAAGTGATTTTATTCTAAAAGAGATTACAATTACACACATGAGTTATAAGAGTTTCCCACTACTCAAACAATCTTAACTCTCCTTTTAGCCTTTTTCTCTTACAAAAGTGGTTTACACCGTTTGCCTCTCAATGTTAATGTTCTTTCAATATGATGTATTATGAACATAAACATAATATATATAGTAAAACGGCGCTCAAAACTCTAATCTGGCAAAATATAGTTATTAACTTGAGTATGTGTCAAACGCGCTACAAACGAAGAACAAATTGGCTTGAGTACAATGTCGAGCGAGTCTCGAGTGAGCTTTCAGTCCAAGTTTCGCTGAGCCAAGTGACAAGCGCATCTCAAACAAACTTATTGCTTGAGCTTTGCTAAAGCGCCAAGTTGAGTGAACAATTTGCCTACGCCTCTTCCAACTCACAAATCCAATCAAACTCTATAATCCAACATTATTTACTATTTAATAAAGGGACTATACAGAACTTATCTATTTAAAATTTATACATATTATTTCTCTTAAAATAATCAAGATTAGGTAGAGAGTATTGATCTTGAATCTTGTATAGCTTTATCATTTCTACTTATAAAGAACATACATATAGAAACACGAGTTACAATTATTTTGGACAAGATATTCTTTAATATAGTAAGCCTCCTAATATTTTCAGCAGTAGAATAATTTCAGCTTCAAATAATCTATAATACTCATCTGGTTGTAGAATGGTTGTAGAAAGACTAGACAGCGAGTGATACTCAAATTTGAAACTCTATAAAGCCAAGCAAGTTGGAAGATGCCCCAATCCTAGCTATTGCTATTGCAATTCTTTCATAGGTACCGTACTATTGATATTGCAATGCTTGTACAGAAGGATATCTTTACAACTACGCGGTAGAGTTGGCAAAGGAGATCTAAAGAAAGTAAGAAACATGGACACGACGTGTGCTGCATTCATAGCTCGTATTTGATGTCACAATAGATGTGCCAGCGAAATTAATATCCAATGTTGTCTCTTTGTGGAGACCTACCTAAATTTGTTTTTTTGTCTTTTTAAACTATAGATTTAATTCGAATTAAAGGGAGATTGGTAATTACCATTCAAATAGTATGAGGTCAGGATGATGTCAATTTTACGTGATGGATAGGTACGTAGCCCCTGCGCTGCAGAGTGCAGACTGAACAGAATTGGTCGTGCGGAGGCTTTAAAGTCAGAGTCAGTCCAGGCTTTTCAATCGTTGAATTGAGTCGAGTTCAAGGTTAGGTTTGATCTAAAACAAAATAGAAAATTTTTATTTTATTTTATTTTATCATTATATTTTATTTAAATCTTTATATAAAATAAAATAAATAATTTAATTTTTTAAAATTTTAATTTAATTTTTTTAATTTTAAAATAATAATAATATTAAAAAATAATATTTTAAACTTTCATCTAAAATAAAAAAATATCATTTCACTCTTAAAATCTAACATAAGTTAATTGAAATGATAAAATATTATTAAAATATTATTTTTTAATAATATTATTATTTTAAAATTAAAAAAATTTAAATTATTTATTATATTTTATATTTAAATTTAAAAAAATTATAATGAGGAGTTGAAATAAATTTATGAACCAAACAAAACTACCTGCCCCAAGTTACATGCATCTTTTTAAAAAAAAAAATTAGATTTATATATAAATTATTTTTTTTAATAATAAACTTTTTTTTTTTTAAATGTGTAGAACTTACACATATATTGTAGAATTGTATTTAATTCTTTTTTTATTTTTGGTTTAATTTTTCTTCATACCAATATTTTTTAGGTGAGTACGGGTGACTATGGTCCAATTCCATCTCGACTATGGTACAAGTCAACCTCTACAGTCAAGAGTTTGATGCCATACGACTAACTTCTCCAAATAAAAACTAATAAATAAATAAATAATTGACATTGATATCGTACTTTACTATTGTTTTATATGTAGATTCGAATCCCTGATATCTAATTTATAAAACCTTGTGAAAATATGTCTTGTCGATAACGGTGTTGTGTTATAACCTAATATCTGAAGTAGTGTGTTGTGTTCATTATTCATACATATTTACTGTGTTTTTTTTTTCTCCAAAAATGTTATTTATTTATTTTCTTAAATTCGATCACTAGCCATAGCTAATACCTTAAACAACCTATAATTATAGTTTTAAATTCCGTTTCGTTTCGGCTGAAATTTTTTATTCTGGTGTAGTATCCAGTACACTATACTTTCTCATTTTATTTTGTTCCAATTTTCGGCCTGTTCTAATACTTTTCGGTTGGAATTGACATTTCAGTCCCTATTTCATTTCGGATTATTTTTTTAATTTTTTTATACTTGAATGACATTTTTATAAATTTTAAATTCAGATGATATTTAATTAGTTATATACTATAAAATGTATTTATATAATTTTAATTTTTGTTTGTAACTTTAAATACGTACCTTTATTCTCTCTTTATTAAATATCATTATTTTTTTTATAATTTCTCAATTCTTTTTTTGTTTTTGTATCTCAACTCAAGTTTGTGATTTTTCAATGAATATTAATTTTATAAATCTTCATTTCTTCCATATATACACACATATACATTATTCACACTTACATATATATATATATATATGTATTTATTCTATTAGTTATTAGTTTATATGTACATATAAATCTTCATTATTCAAAACGATACACTGGAATACAATGATATCAAAATATTTCATTTCAATAACTAAACCGGAATTATTAATGGAACATAATTTAAAACATTGCCTGGAATTCAATTCATGCTGTGCAGAATTTTAGATATAATATTGCAAAATGGATACCATAGAGAGAATTTGCACTGCTATGGATTTGTATTTTAAACTCACAAAGATTTCTATTCATGCTCTATATTTTTATACAATCCGAGAGTCTTAATTTTAGACATTCAAAAATATGTAACTGAAAAAGAAAATTTACAATTACAATAAAAATAATATTTACATAAATAAAAAACTGATCCTAAAATCGTAAAAAGCACAAAATCTGGTGATGTTTATGGTGGCAGCTAGGCGTGAGTTGGCACTCGGTTGGTTTCTTCAATTTCCTTGATAGAATACTCTGTTTGAAATCAAGGAAAAATGTAGCCTCTTTTCTTTCAAATTTCGAAAAGTCTGAAGATAGTCAGGATCATAGTTGGCCTAGAATTAATTTCGCCATTTTTGAGACGTGAGAACTGTCAACTTCCAAACACGTTTACGAATGAGTGTCAAATCTCTCTAGTTTACCAAACTATACTAGAGTTGATATTGAGAGATCTTTATTTTTATGAAAAGGAGAGGTCGTTTTTTTATCTGCTTTTTTCATCAGCAAGAAAAAAATTTTCCTCTGTCCTTTTATGTCATGACTTTCGATAAAATCCTCAAGAAAATTCACAGTCCAAGACCAAATTTATTGCAGACAAAATAAAGAAAAATAGCCTTTTTTCACAATTATTTTTATCAAATTCCATCTAATTATTATAATTCTTTTTAATTCTCACAAAAAATATAAATAATTTAATTTTTTAAAATTTTAAAATTTTAAAATAAAAATAATATTAAAAAAATATATTCTATTAATATTTTATTAAACTTTCAACTTTTATCTCAATTTATTTCTAACACATTTTACTCAACATGCAAACTTCTATTTTTTAACAAGGAAGGTGCCGTATCCACGGCTCTAGCTCTCAACCATTAGGCATAATATTTATTTCTGTTGCTTTCTTTTTCTTTAAGAAAGGTAGAGAAAGTAAACAACTGCTTCGTGTAATGAACCAAAAGTTTCGGAGCCTAAAGTTTTCCGAGTTTAGGCCTGGGTTAAATTGAGTTAAATTCAACTGATAAAATATTATTTTTTAATATTATTATTTTAAAATTAAAAAAATTAAATTATTTATTAAAAATATTTTGACATCCAAACCTACCCTAAAACCTACTTTCAGCTCAAACCAAACAAGGTGAGGGAGAAATAAATATTATTCAACTAAATATATAAAATCCGATACGAATGTTCATCACAAGACTGGATCCAACAACAAAAATCTCTCATCAGAAGACAATCAAACTACCGAGAATCACAAATAAAGGCATGCATAAGCTCAAAATGACTCTGTCTCTGTTTCCTGAAACCCCGTTGTTTCCGCCGGAAGATCCAGGGCTTGGAGCACTCCCAGCAGATCCAGGACCAGGAGCAGTACTCCCAGAGGGTCCCGAAGCAGTAGGTTCAGGAGCAGGACTAGCAGCCGCTGCCGTAACCAAGTTTAGGGTCCCCATGGCCTTGAGGTTCTCCGGATTCCTGTCGTGGATCATCGGATAGCCTTTTGCGGTAATGCCTGGACCCACTTGCCAAACCTGGTTCACCTTCTCCGTCTTCGCCGGCAGCTTCCATTTCCCGTAGATCGTGATGTTACCGCTGGATTCCTCCGCTTTCAGGTCCCAGACAGGGTACGAGAGGATCAACCCGGACATGTTGAACATGTAGGACTTGATGTCGTAGGTCTGGATGGTCAAGGCGCTGCCGTTACCCTTGAAGGCCAAAAGCGCCTGGGAACCTACCATTCCGGTCAAGTTGGGGTTGATGGCCCACGCAACCCAGCCGCCTGTCTTGGCCGGAGGGGCAATGAAGGCCATGGACAGCGACGAGTTGGAAGCGTTGAAGTTCCAGTGGAGGAAGGCACCCAGGTGCGGGAGATCGGTGCAGTTGGGGTAGTCATGTTTGTTACTGAGCTTCTGCGACGTGCAGGTCAGTGACAGAGCCGGCGAGACCAGCAGAGCCATCGCCAAGACCCCCAGAATCACCGTGAACTTCGAACAAAGCCTACCCATTACTGAACGCAGAGAGAGATTTACAAAAAGATTGCGGAGGAATGGGAGGCTTTGGAAGAGGAGGAAGAGCAGCAGTGGATCTGATCTCCTTTAGATTCGGAGGAATATATATAAGCAGAGTATGAACACGAAAAATGCTTGGCTGTGAACACGAAAGAAGCAGTGCATGTGAAATATCTGACCTAAGGGGAGGTGTGGATGTAACGAACTGAAAAGTGACACGTAGCAAAATTCATCAACAAATATCACGTGGCGTGTTGTGGTTGGTCATCCGAGTGTGGGCCCATTTAAATTTTTGGTAAGTGGTTGACTCCAAATAGGCGCAAAGCATGCAAGGACTTTAGCGTCCTTTAAGTTGATTAATAGCTTGTTACCGTTGAAGACTAGGTGGAAGGGTGGGTGATGCGGTGACAATGTTCACCACGTGCGAACTGATGACTTTATATAGACTAATGCTATACATTACACTTTTATCTCATTTTTATTTCACTAGGTAAGACCATCATATTTATTATTATTAAATGATAAATAATTATTTAATAAAATATCATCTAATAATAATAAATATGTCACATTTTGTATAGTCAAATAAAAATAAGATGATAGTGTAACGTATAAAATTTTTCCATATATATTTAGTTATTTACGTAAAATATACTATGATTTAAAAATCCAAAAAATTTCTATTCTCATGTGTAATATACACTAATAAAATACTTATATGATATAATTTAATTTAAAATATAAATTTTAAATATTATAAATCAAATATTACTATTTAAGTAATGAAAATGATATGCTCTAATAATACCAATTTGATAATATAATAATTTTTACAAAAATATTTATATATAAAAAACGTTACAATCATAAAAAAATTTTATAAAAATAAATTTACAAGTTAGCATAACTTATGTGATACGATATTTATAATAAAAATAATTTTATAATATGAATATCACGTTAAGTAACGATCAATTAGTAAAAATAATCTGCATCCAAAAGATTGCTGTTTATACATTATTGTTTTTAATTAATTTTGTAAGGAATTAAGTCAACTGACTGGGATTCCCCCAGCTAAAAAGGTGGGGCTTAAGCCTTAAGATTGCATTTTAGTGGAGAGTCGAATAATCCACTTGCAATTTTGGCTCTTTATTTTGTACAAACCACATGTGATTTTTACTTACTTTCATGCGTCACGTTTCAAAAGAAATTCTCTAAAGCTAGTGGGAAGGAAATCTGTTTTTGTTTTGTTTTTTGTTTTTTGTGTTTTTGCTTTTTGTTTTTTCTGTTATTGCAGAAGTTCAGCTGAATCAAAGGAAGCGGTGAATTAAAATTAAGTAAAATTATGCTTTTAATACACGCTTCCCAAACTTCAAGATCTAGGACTATAAGCTTAATCTTTATCAAAACCCTTTGATTTCGTTTGTCCGAGTCTATACAACAGACAGAATCTTTTCTGAAACATATTTATAAATTATGCAATTTGTAACCATTCGTCTAATTGTTCATTAGAAAATAATGTACATGTAATCTCGTTTAGATTGTGAGATAAGATGAGATGGTAGTAGATAAAAGTTAAAAATTAAATAAAATATTGTTATGATATTATTTTTTAATATTATTATTATTTTAATATTTAAAAAAGTTAAATTATGTAGAAATTTTAAAAAATTATAATGATGAAATGAAACTGTTTCTATATTCAAACGGGTCATAATCTTTTATATAACTTTTTATATAATTATATTTTAAATAAGAGTCAATTTTATAAAATAACTTATAAAAATAACATCGTTTTACAAAAAATAATGATTTCACATGCAATTCTTGAAGAACTTAAATCTGGATCGTTTGATATTTTGTTAAGTTGTTTGTCATTAATTTAATAATTTGTCTTAAGCCACATGACTTTTGGGGGTGATTATTAGTTTATAGACAGTATAATATCTGAGTCCCCATATTTTGCGCTATCTGGGGGAGCAATATATAATAATTGAGGAGCACATCGTGCTTGGTGTCAACAAAATGATAAAGACAAAAGTGGTTGCGTGAACACGCCGTGAATTCAAGTGTAGTATATTCAAACTCAAATTCATCAATAGGAATAGGACAACAAATGGGAAAAAGAAACTCTTTAAAGTTTAAAGACTAGGAGCCGTTTCTACTTTCTATACCTCGAATTTCTTCCTTTGCAACCTCTAATTCAATCTTTTGACGGACGGGCACACAACTCCATGTAGACTTGTTAACTTGCCATTTGCTTGTTTGTTTAACCAATTAGAGCTGTAGCAATGGCGCGTCCCACTCCCACAGACCCATTGGTCTTTTCACTCCAATTTTTTTTAGCTCTGATTTTCAGTTAATAGTTTCACTCCATAAGGTTGTAGCATTGTGATTTGTATTTTGTGGTATCCTATTTTATCTAGTGTTATTTTTATTTTTCTTGATTCTGTTGTGGAATGGCTATTTCGGGATTGCAAAAATTGATTTTCAACAAATTGCCAAACCGACCGTGAACCGGCCAGTTTTACCCCTTACACGGTCAATTTTTAACCGATTTTCTTCTCCAAAATTGATGTTTAGGTCGATTTCAATTTTTGCACAAAATCGAACCGAGGGGTCGGTTTTCCACCCCTAAGTAGCAATGGTTTATTCATCTTTATCTTCATCTTCAAATTTGAATAATATGTCTTTAAATTCATTTGCATTGGCTTATGCATTTTTAAATTTTTATATAACGATAAACACTTCTTCATGAAGAAGCACTATTAATTCTTTAAATATTAATTTTAATGTTTTTTCTCTCTATTCGAACACTAATATACCATCCAGAATAAAATATTCATTATTCGGTCTCTCTCTTTATTCGATCCCCAATATTATTTTTAATTTATTGGACCATCCAGATTAACAATATACTATCGAGATGCATAAAACAGACCATGTCCAGATTTATAGGAATTTTTTTTTATATAAAATAATAAATATTTTATTATTATTTAGTTTAAAAATACATAATCTAGTGTCTAAGTTTTTCTTCTTATGCAAAATCAATAGCCAGCAGCACAGAGCTAATGAAGTACCCCATGGAGGTGGAGCACCATGTAATGCACTAGACATACTTCTCATGCTATTCGGTGCTTCCGAGTAGAAAAACTCGAGCATTCCCCCAAGAGTAAGCATGTCGGCAACTCCTAGCGCAGAAGCTACAGCCATCCGAGCCAAAAGACAGACAGTGTGACATTATTCTCAGCAGCCTCGCGTCTCTTGGCTTCAACTATGGCTGCCACAGCCATGGTGTTAGGGACCCCGGTCAAGTTCCTAAACATTATGATCTCCTCGCCTATGTCCTCCTTGTATTGACCGAGTGCCAAGTCCTCTCTTGCTTGGATAAGACGCCACAATGATGATGATGACAACTTTGGTATGGTGAGATTAAGTGTTTAGGCTTGAATGAATGTATGGGAGGGTGAAAAGGGTTGATGAAGTGTATGAATGAATATGGCTCAATGTGGTTCGGCTATGGCTTGTTCTTGGATGGGTGCCGAGTGGGTGGATGCAAGGATTGAGTGAGTGAGGTTAGGGTTTGGCCAAGAGGCAACTAGGGTTGCCGAATCTTGGATGGAGGCTAGGGTTTCAGTGGAGGCAACTAGGGTTGCCGAAATGTGGAAGAGGGAGATATTTTAGGAAAGATTCCTAAGTGGTAGGAATCCTTATGGAAGAAGGAGATTTCGGGTTTGGTTAGTTTGGTAAGTCAAAGATGGACTTGAGGTATTTTAAGAAAGAGTGATTTAAGGAATTGAAAATGATTGACAATTCTTTAAAACAAGGGATATGATTTGGAAGAGGTCAAGGATGCCAACAAGGTAAAGGTTACCTTATATAGACTAGGATTTCGGCTAGGGTTGGTGGGAGTGTGAAGATGGAAAGTATTTTGGGTTGGCCGAATATGGGAAGTGGTGAATTCGGCTAGGGCTTTATGGAGTGAATGATGTGGTCAACTAGGGTTTCCAACTTATGGAAACACTAATATCGAAAGAATGGTGGTCGGCTAGGATTAATTCAAATAAGGCAAGGGTGCCGAATTTGAATTTAGATGGATAAGGTAAGTGAATTTCGGCTAGGGCTAGGTGGATGGAGGGTACAATTTATGGAAAGAAGACAAACACTAGGGTTGGTCGAAAATGTGGTTTGGATGGATTGGATGGACAATGTGATGATGAACAACAAGACCAAATGATGAACATTCAAGATCAAAGCAAAATACTTATGAACTTGAATGAACAAATGAAAGTAATCCAACAATTGATTCATGAATTGCACAAGTGTTGAATAAACCTCATATATTGATAAAATAACATGAACAAAGATAAAACACAACTTGGATTCACGAATTGCACCAAGTTGTAAGACAAGATAGTTGAATCACTCCAATTCACAAATTGCATGGAATGATCCTCTTTTTGAGATTCACAAATTGCACCCAAAAAACCCAAGTGCTAAGCACCGATGGTGATCTCTCAAACAATAGTTCTCCTTTTAGGGTTTTTGCCAAAAGATCCTAAAGTAAGAAAAAGATGTCCTATTTATAAGCAAAACAAGTTGGAAACCCCCAATAGGTTCTTTTGAAATAAAATAAATAAAGATAGTGGCATGGACCACATGGCCGTGGCATGCATGAGCCAATGGTTCGGCTAAGGTGGTGCATGGTGGTTGAACTTTGGCTTGATTTCATGCTGAAAATGCCATTTTTAAGGTTTGTCTTGACTGTGGCTCGACCCTGGTTCGAGCCAAGTTTCGGTCGACACTCTACTCGACTCCGCTCGAGCGAAGATGCAACCCGAGAGCTCCGCTCGAAACTCACTCAACAGTCCGCTCAAGCGAATCTGCAACCTGAGAGTTTCGCTCGACACTCACTCGACATTCCGCTCGAGCGATATGCGTGTGCATGGTCAAGGTGTAACTTTAGAGGCGATTTTACGTGAGGGTCTAACACATGGACCTCGATGCCAGTGCTAGACCCATTCCTATTCTCCGCAGTGGTTGGAATATGTTGTTGGTCTTCTCCGAGAGTTTCTTGCCAAAAATACGTACGAAATGCTCGTATGGGGGGTGTGGAAGAAAGCATGATCAACAGGGGAAATACTGATAATGATTGTGTTGGGATTTCGAAGTTGTGGATTGTTCTATCCATGATGTTCCCTTGTTGCACAGAGAATGTCTGGAGTTGAACTAGGCAACAGTTCATCATAATTGTGGCTGCAAAGATGGGAAGAAAAATGCTTTACCCAGGATCCTGTCAATTTTGTCTTATATTTGTCAACTTAGCAGACATAAATATAGAACTTGTATATATCGAAAACAGCATCATAAACAACAACATGTCTGTTTCCCATTTATCAAACTTTGGTAGCTTCATAAACTAAAAAATCTCTTATTTCTTACATTTTCGTTCTCTTTTCCCAACATCAAACTCTGTTGTAATCTTGTTAGTTCCCTCTACCATGGATGCTGCTGCAGGACTTGGTAATTATTCAAGCCTAATGAACATCTTTTCGAGTCTTTTTGTGAAACTCTAGACAGGCATGACTATGTGTGTAGTGTATGATTATTGACAGGAGTGGGTGATGAATCCCGATCTTGTCAAATTACAAGCTGGCAGTGTTCCACAGCACTAATCACCTTTATTTTTTACCTTTTTTTGGGTAAGTTAATCGCCTAATTTAAGGATAGGAGAAAAGTTGAAACAACTTGAACTTGTCATGGGATCGTCCTTTTCTTGCATCTACTTCCAACACAGCTTTCTGATTGATTTTCTCTTCTTGGTTACATTTTCCAATTACGAGCTGTCGAAGCAAAAACCTTGACACAAACACAAACACAACCAAAATAAATTAAGTAGGTCTAAATTTAGCTAATGATGTACTGGACATGAAGCTAATTGTAGCTAAACAACAAGCGTCTGCCTTACCTTAAAAATCCTAGTTAATGGACTTCCTCCAGGGCGTTTGTACCTAAAAATTGGACAATCAATTGCGAAAATGCAATGGGCTAAACTCAAGACTATTAACTGATATAATAAAACTCCAATTCCAACCAAGGTTCTCTTCAATCCATATTGGAGGAGTTAATATTGGTTTAGCCCAAAGTAAGGACCCAAAACCCATCATCCATGAAGGATAACTACTCAAAGGAGTCGCATGGTCTAACACAGGCTCTAGCCACTATGTTTATTAAGGCGGATAAACTCTCACATTATGGATATAGATAACGTGGTGATTATATAATTCCGATACATCAAGGATAATCCTTCTAATGACTAAGTATTGTGTAAAGTTAATCAGTTAATAGTACTCATCTAATATTCTCCAACCTATATATAAGGGCAACAGGTAATCCTTAAATCATTTTATTAAACATTCTTGAATTATTATCCCTCACTTATTGCCGACCTGGGCATCGAAGATGTCACGAGCAAAGCGTGCCACCTACGTAATGATTTGCAGGTTAACGATCACGATTGGTGGTGGAACACGTCCTTTACACATATCATTTCAGTGGCAGCTATGAGTCCACCTGTGCAAAGGGAAAAAAACAGTTGAAGAAGACAGGGATGAGCTGCTGATTGCTGTTGCCGAGCTGATCGGCCCGTGTGCAGGCAAGGAGGCCTTAACTCCGCCAACACCAGTGGCTATAGCATAGCGTCCTCTATACAGAATACCTGTTTTGAGACCGAGAAGGCCTTCTATATATAGCTGGTTGCAATCTTCTGTCATGAGCTTGGACCGTCAGTAGGACAAGTCCCTATAAAAGCAGTCACAGCTATCACCTCAGTTAGCATAAAAAAGTATCTGTGCATTTGTTTTTTTTATTTTTTTATTTAGCTACAATGGACTCTACAATAAGTGATGAATTTACACGTGGATTTGTAAATAACATAGCTATTTTAATTAAGAAAGACATGAAAGATATTGCACTTGTAATTCCAGCGTGCAAAAGTAGCAATCTATATATAGGCATCCCATTAGCTAATAACTCGAAACACCCATTAAACTTGCAATGAAATGAGTTGTGGTTCTTTTTGTAATGCTATCCGATGTTAATACTTGGGAAGGGAATATTGTTGAAGATAAGAAAGGAATGAGACTGCAAACGTCTTTTAGCCAAACCGTAGATCATGCAAGTAGAATTAATAATACTACGCTCATGAAATGAATGAATGACTCCACATTTTATGCACTTGGGCCTGAGATTCGTGCTAGCTAATTCCCAACTCATGTCATGGCAAGACAGCAACCAAATGATCCCATGCAGCACAAACAGAACCCAGTAAACAGAACTCAGAAGCCCATTCTTAGTAAAAGTTTGGTTTCTTAATATTTTTAATTTCAAACCAAACATCATTTAAATTTTAAAATATTATTTAACTTTTCAATATCCAATCATATACCTAAATCTTAGTGAAAAGCAAAAAATACAAAAACCAAACAAAAATTTCCTTAAAATTTATATTTAAACAACCTTTAAACTCATTGCATCCATTTTCATCAACTCCAATACAAAACATATTTAAAAAGTATTTTATTCAAATTTTAAAGGGAGAGAAACATTTAAAAATGCTCGATGTTGAGCTTATATACGCCTATATTGAGCAATTGTGCCTCGAACTATTTTATTGTGTTGACTCTTTGGGTCTAATTTAATGGTTGAGTATAAATTGAACCAAATCATGACTAGCATTTATGTATCACCAACTAGCTAGGCATAAATTAAAAGCAAAATAACGATCAGGAAATTATTTTTTTGGTACTTTCAAGAAGTAATGAGATTATAAAGATCGGGAGATAACGTAGGACCTTTTCCGGTGTGAGTTATTTAGAGATAGCTTTGAAAAGAGAATTAGAGAAGTTTCTTGCGAAGTTTAAGGAGGTGGTCCATTGATAAGGGATTGTGCCACATAAATGAGCAAAAAACTGGTTGCTTCTTCAGGATTAGATGAGTAGTGCTACAGACAGGTACAAATCTGTGCCTGTCCGCGAACTCCATTGACGTGGCAAAATGCCACGTCAGCAATTATATTAAAAAAATAAAATAAAAATAGATGAAGAATGAAGAATGAAGAACCGAGCGGGAAGAGTGAAAATGCAGCCCAGTTCAATTTTCAAGCGGGAGGAGAAAACGGCAGGTGCGATTCGTGGTTGGGCTCTTTGTTAGTTACTAGTGAAGGTCTGGTGCGATTCAAGCCAAAACAGATCAAGGTTTGGCTCCAGAACATAAGGTATGGTTGGTTGGGTAGTTTTGTAGTCAAATTTTGATTATCCTAATGTTAGGTTCTTTGTTAGTTGCTAGTGAAGGTTGAAAAGCTCTTTGTGTTTCATCTGAGTTTCATTGTTTAGAGTCCTTTTTTTTTTTTTTTTTGACTAATGCATAAATTGTTTATTTTTGTCCGAGTTCTAGGATAAATGAGATTTTTTTTTTGGCTGAATGCATAAATTAGCTTCCCCATCATTTCTTGGTCCACATTTCTATTTATCTTGTCTATGACTTTGGGACTGTGGGATCTATGGATGTGCTCTCAAGATGTTTGTGAAATTTTCTGGAAGGAAAAACGAAATTTGGTTCCATTTTTCTACAGTTGGGTGGCATTTGTATGGTTATACATGTGTAATTTGTCCATTTTGGTGAAACGGGATTAGAATATAGCTTTTTCAAGTGTCCTGGTTTGGTTGTAAATTTTGGCATAAATTTTGGTTTCAAGTGTCCCTGCCTCTGCCTACTACCTCTTCTGAGCTTAAAAGCATAAGCATATGCTTTGTAATTGTATTTTCAGATTAAATGTGCAGAGTTCACACCCTAGGGATGGGATCTAGTTTCAATTATGCTCTTTGACATAATTTCATTCTTGGTTTATGCAGTATATGCTAATTAAGATACTTGGATCTCAAGTTGTCGTCTCAGTTTTTTATTCTCTTTTGTTCTGAGTGGCCTCAGTTCTTTTAGCTACATTATGAGATTAGCAACCTTGCCAAAGATGCATGCAAACCTCTAGACAAGCTTGTGCACAGATATAAGTACGAGCTCTCCAACCTCACCTTTCCACTGCCCACTTGTGAACTAAAGATATTATAACATGAGTTATGTTGTATGACTTGGGGTTTTAGTTGTTGGTTATTGAAGTTATGGATTTGGCAATAAGTGAATATGGAAACCTAAACCTTTAGAAATGAAGGGAAAAAGAACACAAATAAGATGAGAAAGTGTTTAAGCTTATCTTGAATACCTAAACTCAAGTATCAACTTGCATAAAAAAAAAAAAAAAAAAAATTCTCAACCATTATTGTGTTGCAAATTTGTCCCGACATTGGTTTACTTGTTAGGATTAGAATATATTGTTCTACTTTTACATCATTTTGGCATATCAGACATATGATATCTGCTTACTTTAGGAAGTGGGATTACTTGCTGGTCTAGTGTTGGATTTTGACATATTGAGTATTTGAAACTACTTTGATTGTATTGCAAACTTTTATGCAAACTATTAATTAATTGAGTTTGATTGTATCAGGTAAAGCAAAAAAGAATGCTAGTTGAGATGGTGCAACAACAACGTAAAGTAGAGCTGGGAATCTAAAAATGATGTTCTGTTGGGGTGATTTTGTATAAGCTGAAGATGCATTTCTTTTTGTATTTGAGAGTGATTGTAGGAAGCTGAAGCCTGAAGTTGCATTCTTTTATGTATTCGGGAGTGGGTTGACTAAAGAAACTTGTTGAACTCATGAACTCTGTCAGTCTTGTTCAGAAAAATATCTTCATATATTTTATGAAAAAATATCTGCACAATGGCTAGTGTTGTGGTGTGCTATTACTATATGTATTATATATACATTCAAAAATAGAGCAAGCACATCTGGAATATAGATAAGCGGGGTCATTTTAATGCTTTTTATCTTCATACCAGCTCCAATGTTTGTTGGGGATAGGGATCAAATGCATGAATATTGCAGATATTTTCTGAACGGGATAGCACCACCGTATTCATTATGATCAACGAATTGAGTTATGTATTTGACTACTTGTTGGGTTGACTGCAGAAAAATACTTGGACATGATTTTGGTGGAAATGAATCCAATTTAATTAACATGAAAGTTTTTTTTTAAAATAAAGTCACTAAAGTACTGCATTCGATGATTCCTTCAAACAACAATATAAAGTCACTAGCAACAGATTTCCCAATAATTTGTCTCTGTTATAAACACTAAGTCCCTAATAACAAAGTCATCAACTGGTTGGTTGATGTATCCCAAGTAGTTGGGGCTTCACTTTGATATCAATACACCCGAAACGCCGCATGTCTGCTTCTTCAAGCTCCACTTGATTGTTGTGGAATCCCAGCTACCTCTTTCAAATCTCTCTCTCTTTTGAAACTCTTCTTCATTCTTTACAATTCAGCTTCTATTTACAAGTACTCTCTTTATCTGCAACTATTCAAAATTATTAAGTGGAGTGATGAAATGAGGTCCAAGCTAAACTCATGTCCAGACAAAAAAAAACAAAGAGGTTCTCACTTCTCATGGATTTTCTCTTTGATTTATAGCCTTTTGTTTCCTTCTTTTAATGAGTAAATAAGGGAAAAACAACTGCAGTTGCAGCTTAAACATCTTTTCATGAAACTCTATGGAACACAGAATCATGCTTTTAGTCAGGGTTGATGGGATATTAGGATAATTAAAAACAAAAATCCTACATATTAACAACCAAGTAGCTGCAAACGAGAAGAAACAAATTATATAATCTCAATCAAAATTCAACCATTTCCAAAAGAAACCCATTCATGTATAAATTTGATAGGACTAATTCATGTATTTATTTTACCACACTGATAAACCTCACTAATTCACTCATACTGGATTGAATCCATGGCCTCACTCAGCACCCCTTGTTTCTATTTTATACTCGCCAAATGAACTACCTAGATTAGTAACTCAGATTAGTAACTCAGCACTAGTGTACTTACATAAATTCATCATGAATTTATGTGCTAGAACTATCCCTGTTGAAGGGCTTCAAGATATGTTTTGCAATGAATCTCATGACTAAGCAATAGAATAAAATTGATTGGTTGATTTGTGTTCTACCATAGAAAGGAAAGAAAAAAGGCAAAGTTGAGTACATAAAATTCCAGCTCCTAACCCAGAATGAATTACAAACATAACATATTTCTCTACTCTAAGAAGACCAAGAAAAAAAATCCAGAAAAAGCCAAATGAGGAAAACCCATAAAGTGCGAAACAAAACTTCCCTAAATAACAATTAGAAACCCATACAAAATAAATAAATAAAAACCTCTTCAAGCCGGCCAGTTTCCAGTTTCTTTAAACCCGATTTCAATATTTTCATCAATATTTTTCATGACAGCACCATGCATAAATCTTAAACAGACGAAACTAAAAAGGGGAAAAGAAAATCAGAAATTGAACTTTGAGTTACCTAGGACGAAGTCGAACTTTGAGCAAAATCCTCCAGTATAACGTAGCGGGTCTGTCGCGTTAGGGTTAGGGTTGGGAACAGGAGTCGCATAGAGGAGGGCAGGGGAGAGAGAGCAGGGCGAGAGAACAATTTCAGTGAAAATATGAAACTCACCGTTTTGAAAGTAGCTTTACCCAATTTCAAACCCAACTAAACGCACCATTTATTTACTCCGAAATGGTGCGCTTCTCTCCACGTAGGATGTCGTCCGCGGACAGGCCCGAGCTATGCCTGGGTTTAGAGTTTTCCTTAGTTAATAGTTCTCCCCCCCCCCCCCCCCAAAACAACACTCTCTCTCTTTTTCTCTAATATATATACACACACAGATATATAGATATAACCCAAAATCCGATGCCTACTTTTAAACCCTGGACTTGGGAGAACTAAAGAACTAACCCAAAGAGCCAAAAGTCATTTTCTTTGCTAAAAGGGGTTAGGGACCAATCTCACTATGTTATGGATTGATATGTGAATTAAGACCTCCGAAACTTAATATTATATTATATATATATATAAAGACAATTATCATATACTCAAGTCTTCTCAAAAAGTGATCACATTTTTGTGTTTTTCTGCTATCTTATTTATTGCTAGAGTAGAGACAATCTGTGATAAATGTGTGAACCAAATCCAACAAGAGGCTTTGGCTTGTTTCATAAAACTTCAATCTTTTTAGTCATATTTAAAGTGAGCAATATACATCTATATTTGCCTTTATATATATATATATATATTAAAAAAAAAATTGCAACAGAAAATACTTTGACTCCTCTTCCTCTCCCCAAAAATAAATAAATGAATTCGATGTTCTTAACATATTTTGAAGATAAATGAAAGTAATATGCCAGTTTTTGTAAACAATAGATTTATTTTTAAAACACAATGATGGGATGGGCCAAGTATGGGCGCTATGCATATAAAGTACTATCTAATCTCAAAACAAACTCCCCCTGAGCAATTGCTTGGAAGTTGCGATTTTTTGGATCCCACTTAAGAGTCCTAGGGTGCTACCCGCGCTCCCCACCCCCCATTCCTTGCTCCCGCATCCTGGTGGGGCGGGGTACTCCACCCCGCATGTCGAGAGGCGGGATGGACTCTCAATTCATTCCGTCTCCTTCCATTTTAATAATAGACTACAGTTTATTAGATAAAAAAAGTATTCATATATTTAAAAATAATCAAAAATATATTTTTAGATCCAAATTGTATAGTTAAATTTGTAAATATGATTATAATTTAAAAGCTATGTAATTTTTACATTTGCTCGTACATATTTTGTGTAGTTGTAGTGTAGTAAAGTGATCATTTTATAAATTACCTTCACAATACATGTCTCACACTTAGTAATACGGGACTCTTGTATTGCTTTGACAATCTATAAAAGAGTCACCTTACTACACTATAACTTACACAAAATATTAAGTAAAAGTTCTACTTAATACATATTACTATATTTATATATAGTACAAATAATAAATATTTATAAATATGTATATAAATATATATTTATATAATAAAATATATAAGTGCGGGTGGGGTTGGGGTTGGGCACTCCCCACCCCCGCTAGAGGGGCCAAATGCAAGTGGAGTTGCCTGCCCAGCCATGCGGGTGCGGGGCCCCGCTGCCCTACCCTACTTGAGACCTCTTCTTTACAAAATCAATGGTTGGATCATAACACAAAATGTTATGTCATTAAAATTATTTAAAAATACAGTATATTATGATAGAATGAAAATATTGAGTGTCAATACTCAAGAATTATCTAATAATTACTCTTTAAAATTTTCGTAAAAAAGGCTATAGTCCTTTAACCAATATAGAAACTATCAAAAACTTAGTTAATGTCATTTTTATCCTGCAATCTTTTTTAATTGGTTATGTGCACAATACCCAGTCTGAAATTGGGCCAACAAGTCTTCCAGCCCAACTCACGGGTCCCACAAAATGGTTTTCAATGTTTTGGGCTGGGCCACAATGCCCACAGAGCTCTCCACACTTTCTTATGGTGGTTCTGAGGACACCAAATCCCTACTCTTCACTATATATTGTCGTTCAAAACCCTAGTTATTCGTCTACACCGCATTAGGGTTTGCAGGACCTGTGGCAGCTCTGCGTTACTACCTGTGAGCCTCTTTCTCTCAATCTCTAGGCTAGGGTTACGGTTTCTACATATTTTCAGGATAATTTTAGCTGAGCTTATTAATAGGCGCTTGGTTAATTTTATCGTTGCATCTTTAATATTTTGGTAGATAATATAAGAATAGTTGCTGAAATGATCGTATCGGAATTTCTCGAGGATATGTTTGTCTTTGCGGAGGTTGTTTCCTGGAATCATTATCTTAAGGAAAAAAGAATAATTGATTTTCTCTAACCGTTCATTTTCTCAGTGAAGATCTCGTTTAGATATTTAAAGCAAGAAAGCGAACTTTTTCTAAGGAAATTTCTTACCCCAAACTAAATTCTCATTTGCAAAGGCTTTCTATTAGGATAAAATTGGAATCACTGGCATGCTTTTTAAGTTGTACTTGTTTTCTGTTTATCTTTGTTTGTATGCATGCTCGATTTGTACTTATGTGGGCGTTTGTGTTGTAGAAACAATGGCTGTTCCTTTGCTGACAAAGAAGATTGTGAAGAAGCGTGTCAAGAAGTTCAAGCGGCCGCAAAGTGACCGGAAAATTTCTGTCAAGGTTTGTTTGCACATCTAAATCTGATTATTTTGTTAGCTTAATACTGTTCATTCCTAGTGTTTGTTTATCTGGCTCTGTCGAGAACTGTTAATTTAGCTGTTCAGAACTTCAGATGCCTTGGTGATATATCTTTAATTTTGTGTTGGCTGTCTTTTGCTCCAGTTATTTTCTAGGTCATGTGATCATTAAACCAGTTTTAGATTATGGCATGAGGATCTGTTGGTATCTACAAAACATATGGGTTTTAGGCAAGCCTTGCGGATTTGCAACCACACACTTCTTAAAGTCGAGTGGAATTTTAAGTATGACCATCCTCTTCTGCAAGTTGTATGTTAGGTCTGTAAACAAATCAGATACTGGATCATGTCTGTCACATGTTTCCATTGAATGATCATGGCTTCAATCCCTGCTTATGGGCCCTGGATCATGTCTTGTTTGATTATTTCTCTGCCAGCACCTTTTTGCCTCTCCATTCTTAACTTATTGATGTCAGGTGGGTGCTGTGCTGCCTTCCTTGTTGATTGTACTTTTGAAGAATAGTGTGATGATTGCTTGCTACTTACTCATCTTGCTTATTTGTGTTTCTTGGTGCATCTGTGAGGAGCTCAAGGGAAAACCTGAGGGCTCCTGGCTTTTGGTTATTACATTAAAGACTACGCTTCAGTCTGTTTTCTTGGTCATCAACCAATAAGACTACGTTTGGATGTTAAGATGAGTTGAGTTGAGTTGTGAATAGTAGTATTTTGTGGGTCCTATTGAGATGGGTTTAACTTTTTAAGTTGAAATGTATGAAGTAGGTTGAAATGAATTTAACTTTTTTACGAGAAGTTGAAAAAGTAATGGGTCCCATTAATGATTGGTTTGAGATGAGTTGAGTTTGGTTCAACAACCAAACACAACCTAAAGCTTATAATAGTGTTTATTTTTCTTATTCCTTGTATCTTTTGATTTTTTTATTCTATATTCCTTCCACCCTGCACTTCCCATTTAAATTAGAGATTCCCCCTTCTGAATCTTGTTTATTAAGAAAATGAACGTTGTCCCTTAAGGCTTATCAGAAAAAACAAGAAAAAGAAAAAAGGAAAAGAAAGTTCTCTCAGGAAATCCTGCTGTCAACTTTACAGTATGTTATGATGTAGCTGTTTGTCTAACGAAGTTTAACAATGCATATTATTTGCCTGCTCGTGTTATGACTCCTGAATTTTGATGTGATTTTGTTGTTTGTTTAATATGGGTATTTGGTCGCTAACATTGTTTTGAATGATATACTCATCGGTGGCAGACAAACTGGCGAAGGCCTAAGGGTATTGATTCACGTGTCAGGAGAAAGTTCAAAGGATGCACTCTGATGCCCAATGTTGGTTATGGCTCTGACAAGAAAACCCGCCACTATCTTCCCAATGGATTCAAGAAATTTGTTGTGCACAATGTCTCAGAGCTGGAACTTCTTATGATGCACAACAGGTATGAAACAGTTTTTGTTCTTTCATAGTTCTGGAATTTCCATTCCCTTCTGGTGGTGTTGATTTTCTTGCCTGACTTTTGCCTGTTTAATGTAATTGCAGGACCTACTGTGCCGAGATAGCACACAACATTTCAACCCGGAAGAGGAAGGAGATCGTTGAACGTGCTGCACAGTTGGATGTTGTTGTTACGAACAAACTGGCCAGGTTGCGTAGCCAGGAGGATGAGTGAGCTTGCTGCTGACTCGTTTTGTTTTGGATTATAATTTACTGAGTATTTTGTTTTGGATGAATGGATGCGAATCAAAAACTGTTTCCTGCTTGAGTCAGCTTAGTAGACAATTTTAAATTCCGATTTCTTTTCTCCGATGATATATTTTTATGTCAATTTATTTTGCTTCTAAGTTATGATATTCGTGTTCACTGCGTGGAGGGATCAATTCTCCCAAAATTAGGACGAAAATGATCGCGGCCGGTTTTCTTCTAGGGGCGAATTTGTGGGAGAACAGAAGGCTTGGCTAGCTTGGCAGCGAGCCAGTGATATTGAAAGTGAGATCGTATATATGAAAGTGTGAGAAACATACTTTATCCGGTTTTTTTTTTTTAACAGTAAAGAGACGGTACCTCAAACTTGGGATTATAAGGATAGAAAGAGACTCAAAATCAAGTTTCTCAACGCAAATGAAAAATATAGAGGGAAAGTGTACAACAATATTAAGCTAATCTAGGATGTTAGTATCAAAGAGACGGAAGAACTGCACGATCCAGAGAACAAAGCAAACATAGCTTTAGGTTTAGGGAGTTGAAGAAGAGAATAAAAGCTTAACATGTGTCTCATTACGTCGTAATTGGCTAGACTGTCAGCAAGCGCATTATCTTTATTGTAGACATGATTGATTCTAAAATGATGGATCTTGAAATGTAAAATATAATCTCAAATATTAGAGTAATTCCAAATGAAAGAGTGTTTATTAAGCCAATTAATAACAATAAGATAATCGGTCTCAACAATCATATCAAAAATATTTAGTTCATAGCATAAAGTTAAATCAATTCTTAGAGTTGACAGTTTAGCAAAAAATGTTGATATCTATACCCATAAAACAAATTGAACCCTACAATGATAGAGTAATTATGTAAACGTAAAATGCCATCACAGCTAGCATTTTCAAGGTTACTTTTCAAAACATTGACAATGTTCAGCTTGAGAGTTTCTAGAAGAGGTGGAATCCATTTTACTAAAATAGGGCGTTTGGTTCGAGCAGTTAGCCGAGGGATGTGTAAAAAGTTGAGAACTTCAGTGTTGTCATTACGAGTGAGGACTTTTGGTTTTTGAAGAGGATTGAGATCGCAGAGAGCAAACGAGCAAGGAGATAATTGATCAAAACTCATAATAGAAGATCGCCAATAGATAGCAGTGTCCTTCCAACATCTATTGTCTAAAGGAGTATGACCAAAAGCTGCAGTAAAATATTGCCAAATGAATGAATGATCTTTGCAAGAGAGCTAGCAATTAAAGAAGACGTGATTTGCAGTTTCACATTGTCGGTAAAAATAAATTCTGAAATTAATAATAAACAAAGGACATAAAAAAGGGAAAAAAAATCCATTTCAAAATGGTTAGGTATTGTCCTTTTGTTGAAAAATGTATAGTTTGACTTGAAAAAGAAATAGACAAAGTCAATCTTATAACATTTATTGTTCTCGTGATTAGTCTACCTTATAACAGTTATTGGTTGATACTATTAAATAGAACACTTAAGGGTCCATTTGGCAAACTAATGGTCTGTTTGGTAATACTGTTCTTATAATCAGATATTTCCTATCCAAATATCACTAAATATAAAACATGTTTTAATTTCAAATTTTCAACATTTTTCTTCTAATCCTTACAAAATTTTTAAATTCTCAAACAAAATATAAAAAATAATACAATTTTTTTAAATTTAAAAATAAAAATTATATTAAAAAATTATATACAATTTTTTAACTTTAAAATATTTTTATTCATTTTTTTCTCTCTATTTTTTTAAAACCTAATAAAATATATTAATTTAAATTATTTCACGACTATTTACAAATAAATTAAATATTATTAGTATTCAAACGGGCATAAGTTTTAAGATTCGAATTTCAAACAGAAATTATTCTCTTTTTTATTTTTTATTTTATGCAAAATCTTTTATTTTACATAATTATAAGTTCAAGAATGACAGGAAAAGTTTGGATATTGAGTTGAGATGAGATGAAAGTTAAAGTTAAATAAAATATTGTTATAATATTATTATTATTTTAAGATTTGAAAAAATTAAATTATTTATTATATTTTGTGTGAAAACTTGAAAAAATTGTAACGAGCCTTTAGATAGTGAGATCAAATAAGATAGTTTTAGATGAGTTAAATAAAATATTATTATAATATTATTTTTTTATATTATTATTATTTTAATATTTAAAAAAATTAAATTTTTTATTATATTTTATATAAAAATTTAAAAAAATTATAACGATGAGATGAGTTGTAATACATTTTTATCCCGACCGTGCCTTCGGTTTTCTGGAGAAAGTAGTTGAAGCTAGGGGTGCTACCCGCATGGTGCGGGGCGGGGGGCGGGGAGGGGGTGCCCCCGCCCCGCACCATGCGGGTAGAGGGGTTTTATACCCCGTCCCCCGCCCCCGGGAGGCGGGGGCGGGGCCCCCCGCCCCGCTACCGGGGGGTGCGATTAAAACCGCACCCCGCCCCGCACCCCGCTCAACCCATTGTCTAAAAATTTTTTTAATCTAAAAATTTTTTTAATCTAAAAATATTTTTTAGACTCAAATTATAATATAATTTAAAGTATAAATTAAAATTTATATATTTAAAAAAAATATAAACTCATTAGAGTTATATTTTGGATTGCCTTGGCTTCCTAAGCAACCATTATATAGAAAGCCAAGGCAATACAATAGTGATAGTTAAGCAATGTGGGACTTAACATTAAGTCCTACATGGCAATACACTAAGTCCCACATTGCTTAACTATCACTATTGTATTGCCTTAGCCTTCTATATAATGATTGGCCTAGGAAGCCAATACAATCCATTAACTTGAATACTTGAAGTTGAATTCAAGTTTTTTACAAATTGTATATATCTATATACAATATATTTATATAAATTATTTATATAAATAGTAAAAATTATAATTTTTTATATTAAAAAGGGGGGGAGTGCGGAGCGGGGGGCGAGGGCGGGGCCCCGCTGGGGTCATAACTTTGCGAAAGTTATGCCATATATGATGAGAACTAGAAAAAGTTCTACCAGAAAACATAATAATTAAATGGTTGACTCTATAATATATAAAAAAATTTTAAAAAAAAAACCATTTTAGATGATTTTATGATTCAATAAATGTAAAATACCCGATCATAAATGATAAGTATTATAGATATAAAAATATTTTATAAAAATAAATTTAGAAATTAACATGTTTTATAATAAAAATAATTTTTAATTTAATAATACGTCAATTTATAAATTTATTTTAATGAAATCGTTTTATTATTGAAGCATTTATCTAACTGAAATAATAGTGGGTTGAACTGAAGAACCAGATTCCCATGTGAAATAATTCCCAAACAAAGTGCAGACTGACTCATAGATAGTAGTGGTCATTGTGGACCCATTAACAACAACTTACCCTTCACATTGTTGTCGATATAATAAATTCAGAGCCATTTATGTCTGAATCGTTCTAAAGTGGGACAGCTAAGAGCTAACACAATGTCTGTCATCAATAACTCTCGTCAATTTCGGGTGAGAAACTCAACAGAATTTTTGTGCTGTATTTATTCATGCGAAATACTTTAGCTATAAAATTATTATTTAAAAAAATAAATTTATAAATTAATATAGTTTAATATAATGCGTTAAATTTTAAAATTATTTTTATTATAAAATAAATTTAACAAATCTTCTAAAAATACGTTAATTTATAAATTTATTTTTATATAATTTATTTATTCTTTTTATTTATTTAGTTTTGCATTTGTTTGTCTCATAGTGTACATGTGGGAAAGGACGTGTTTTTACTATTTTCTGTGGATATTTTATCGGGTAATAGCTTTAGGGGTGGGTTTTGCGTAGCTTCAAGGGAATTGATTCCATTTGTCGGTGCTTTTATCAAAATAATGGTTTCAATTTGATTGATGCAAAACGAAGTGGTGGGAATGATGCCAAACCAAAACCAACTCTAGATGGAGCCAAATTGTGGGAAAAATAGCAAATAACCAATAAATCAAGACTTTACTTAAAATTATATATGTTATTTCATTTTATATTTTATCATTTACATATAAATTTTAAATGATTGACATAAAAATATAATATAAAATGCGACACATCATGCAACAAGTATGATATCCATTAATTAGAGTAAATTGTGTTGGCTCTAAGCTAAAATTGTTACAGATCAGGAAAAGATTCAATTCATTCTTCCTTTTCTTTTTCGCGATACCCATTAGGGTAAATTGTTTAGTGGGATCAATTACGTGCCAGTTCCAAATATTTCCAAGCAACGGAAAAAGTTGACATCTCTATGCTGTGATAATTGCTTTTGATGACTTTTTCTACACCATACATATTTTAAGGAAAAAAAATTTAAATAAGTGTGTGGTTTAGAAATAATAGTTGAATTTTTTTTACTTGATAATTATACTTAGTTAAGGGTGAAACTACTGTTGGACCATAATAATTTATTTAGCAGTTTTTTTATGGATCAAGTACGTTGCCATGCATATATATAATATATATATATATGAGTGTGTATATTGTTCGTTGTCATGCCATAATGATCCCAACATATATAATTTATGAAAAACACTCTCGCCATAAATGAATTATATAAAAATAAATTTACAAACTAATATGGTTTAATATAGTACGTCAGATTATAAAATTATTTTTATTATAAAATATATCTAACGGATTCTATAAAGTCATATCAATTTGTAAATTTATTTTATGTAATTTCTTTCTGTCTATAACAGTTCTCATAATTTATTATCTTAGCTAGGAGCTCCAATTAATATATATTTTCTCATCTGAATAATAACAAAGGAAACATGTATCCATGCATGTATATATGTTAGTCCGATGCTAGCTTGTCAATAATAATACGAATCTTCTCTTTGCATATACGTGACTATTAAGTCTATATAGATATATATATATATATATATATAGATGTTGAGATAATTTTAGATAATTTATTAATAACAATAAAAAAAAGATAAAAAAGTAAAAAATAATTTATAAATAATAACGAAGGAACCGCAAACTACTTCACTTGCAAAACGTAGCCGTAACTCGTAAGCATTTTGAACCCAAAATACGTAACAAATACTCATGCATGATAGATGTAACGTACACACGATGATATTAAGTGCTTTTATAAAATAAATTATTTAAATAAAAATAAATATATTAGATTATTATCATATCAATGATGTGACGATAACAAAATAAAAGATGAAATTATGAAAAACATCATTTATTTCTCTCTTGTTTTCTAAAAGAGCAATAAAATATACACACAGCTAAGGAGACAATTATAGCGGTAAAAAAAATAACAACAAAAGGCTATTCCAAGCTGATAAATAATGAACTTAATTAGTTATTTTATAGATTTATAGGCGAAAAAAAAAAGGAAAGAAAATGAGGCGTAGGCATGCATGCATGCACACCTACTTGGAAATGGGAATTAAGAAATGGTTAACGGTTACCGGTCCATTCCTCAATTAATGTTGGGAACGCCTCTTCACATGCATGCATTAGAGCGGAAAGATCAAAGATGTACAGCTTCATATTTATTTCAAAAGCACGTGTTCCACAAAATAATCTTCATCACGTGGCTTTTAAATACATTATTATATTCATGTGCTTGGTCTCGACGTCTGACTGAAATTTTAAGCCTTTCATTGACCGACTGAATTATTATTCTTTCGGCTGGTCCCATCGACGGCCCACAAATTTTTTAAAACTATTTGGTCCTATATATTATATAGTATCTCCATGAAGAATTATTCAACTTTTTTTTGTTTCTCTTCCTTAATTAAATATAAATACTCTTTCAAAACAGGATGGAATATGTTACAAACAGTAGGAAATATTCTCCGATTCTTAGCAATTAAGTATCATCAACATTATTATGGATTTCTTTATGATAAAAAAAAAAAGAGGAAAGAGTTTAATATAATTTTCTTGGCAATATTTTAATCCAATTAGATTTGCTGCACGCAAGAACTCTTATAATAAATACTAAAATGACAAAAATTCAGAATATTGTTATTTTAAAGACTTATATTATATACTATTGATTTTTTAAATTATGTAATGATATGCAGCTATACACACACCGACATAAAAATAAATCTCGGAAAATTAATCTATAAAGTCTCATTCTAGAAGACATATTTTCATGTAGTTTGAATTGCAATATACAAATCTTGAATAGTTTGAAAATTTTATTTCTTATTCAATTTATTATTTCATCAGCTAAATATACAGTTATACGATGTTGAAACAAAAATCTCATCAGTTAGAAACTTATATTTGCAGCTATATGATCAGACGTTATATCATAAAATATGAAAAAAAAAAAAAGAATCAAAAAATATTGAATCTATCATTTTCAGTAGTCGTGAGATTCTGTTCTTCAACCCATGCCTTCTTATTCGTATTCTCTTCCTTATTATGGTTCTCAACGTCTATGCCTTTCTGAACTTCCACTTCGCCGTTGCCAAAGATTCCTTGGACAAACAACTCCACGTCTATATTTTTCCTTCCCTCTGTGTCCTCGCTTTCATTTTCCGGGATGAAAGGTGGCCTCGAGATTTGAGGCACGTCATCCCACTCAACCCCTTCAAAGAAATCGTGGCCCTTGATTCCCTCCAGTTCGATTCTCTTCTTTGGATCCTTTTCCAACAATTTCGCGATCAGGTCCCTCAACGGCGTTCTCTCTCCTGTGAGCTCCGGTACTTTGGATAGAATCCGATAAAAGGTCTCTTTCCGATTGGACCCCTTAAACGGCGTCATTCCGTACAGCATTTCGTACAGTAAGACCCCGAGTGACCACCAGTCCACCGCGAAATCGTGGCCTTTCCCTGATACGATCTCCGGCGCAACGTACTCCTCTGTTCCGACGAAGGAGTTACACTTCTCCTCCGAGTCGCTCTCGGGCTTGCCCGAGTTGACGCGGACTTCACAAGCTGAAGCCGATTCCTCCGGCGAGATGCCGGAATTACACCACCGTTGCAACGGCGAGAACCGCTTTTTATTGACCGGGTGAGGTTTGGGGACCGAGCTGGGGTTCGGAGAAGATCGAGGACTTTTTGTAGATAATCTCGTGGAGAGATCGAAATCGACGAGCATTATGTGACCGTTGTCTTGAATCATAACGTTTTCGGGCTTCAAATCTCTGTAAGCTATGCCTAAACTGTGCAAATATTCCAACGCCAACACCAGTTCTGCCGCATAGAACCTAGAGACCAGAAAAAGAAGAAAAACGATCAAGTTTATATTAACACATGAACTTATCTAACTCCATTTTCGCTCGGAAACCAAACAGAAGGATTTGAAAGCTAACCTAATAACATCATCGGAGAACATCTTCTCAGTCTGCCTTTTCCGTAGAGAATGGAGATTACCTCCGGGACAATAATCCATAGCATAGGCCACAACATTTTGGGTAGCCAAAACTCCACGCAATCTCGGCAAAAGCGGATGCTGAAAACGGTGAAGCACTTGCTGCTCGAAGCAGATCCTCTTGTACTCGCCGCGGTCCTTGCCTTTCTTCTCAATCAGAGCCTTGGAGACAACCTTCAAAGCTAAGAGCTGCTTGTCAGAGGTTTTGTCTTTCGCTAGGAAAACGACGCCTTTGGCTCCACGTCCGAGGGCCGAAATCACCTGGAGATCCTGGAAATCCAAGGCCGGGATTTGATGCTCAGGAATTAATTCGTCGACTTTCATTGCCGGAATCGAAGTTCAATACACCAGGAGTCTTTGGAAGACTAGTTTGAATTCACAGTTGGACAAAGTTGCTTTTAATACGTAGTTCGGAGATTTGGGGATGGAGTTGCTTGGTGACGAAGGCTTCAAAATTTCTAGGAAAGAGAGAGAAAGGAGACGCGGGCCGCGGGGTGACTGGTGAGCGAGGATATTGCTCTGGTGCTTTGATCATCAAGTAGGTAAGAGTGCGGGTTCTGCAGGGATATGCTGACACGCGTACAAATAATTGAATGTATGGTAACGTGGCAAGATCAGGGAGGGGTTGTTGATGGAGGGGATTTTGGAGGCGGGTTTTAAATGAGGTGAGCGAAGACTTTAAAAAGGGCATAGTGAATATTAATTTACGTGTGATTGTCCGCTTCTAGAAACCGTGAGGAGCAGGGAATGTTCAATCTTCAAAGCCCATTAATTTAGTGCCCCGGCGGTGCAAATTGTTGATTATAACCTCTCTTTTTTTATCCATATTGCAGAACGAGTTTATAACCTTTTTTTAAAAATTAATTAATTATCTTTTTATCCATTTTCTAGTCTTCTAGTGCTGTGCCGTCCAAAAAAAAATTAAATTAACAATTATTTTCTTATAATTCTATTTTAAAATAGATAATGATTATATAAAATCTATTAAATAATTCTGATGAAGTGACATTATTTGGTTATAAAGTGAATGTCATTATTCCTAGCTTTATTATAATTATTTCCATGCTGTTTAAAATTATAATAAATGTGGTGGAATATACGTATCTCTTTATTTTAAAAAATCGAATAATAGAATTATAATACGTGATCGCTTACGTTTAAAGAGAGAAATTTAAACACATTGAAATTTCTTACCATACGAGTGAATGAAAAGTATGGTAAACAATTACTATTTTCGCAGGGCAAAAGGGGAAAAAAAGAAGAAGGAAAAACGGGTTCACTAGCACAAGGAGGGAAGGAGGGAAAGAAAGTAATGGCCGAGAAAGTAGAGGTAAATTCCATTCATGTCGTGTGAGGTGAGGTGTACGTTGAAATGGTAGTCTGTGTTTGTCAGAGACGGCGTGTCGTTGCCTTTGGTTTCATAGTATTTTAATTAGAAAGACAAATGAATAAGGTTGGTGGCTGGTTTAAACATTTTGACCCTTCATTTTGTTAAAAATGGGCCCTTTTGGGTAAGACGGCCTTCGACAATTGGGCTTATTAGTGTTGTAGAAATGAACGTGGTGGTAGTGCGAGAGAGCAAGCCAGCTTTGATCAAGAAGAGCCAATTCCGACGGTTGAATTTTCAACATGACTAGTATATAGCAGTGCTGTTCATTTGCAAAGGCTACGACTTTCCACATATTATCGAGAAATACTTTAATCATGACAATATTTGATTTACAAAATTAAAAATTCTAAAAAATTAAGTATTGTCATATCAATTAAAATAATATGCATTTGGGCCGCAAAATGTCTTACAATTTATTTGTTTTCTATTCTAAACTTATATTTTACATTTAAAAAAATATTAGATAATAAGGTTTTTTACAACTAAGAGTAATTTTATAAAATTAAAACATTTTAATAAACTAACGTTATTGTATTGATTAATTATAAAACAATTGTGAGTATATTATTAAACAAATTTATACTATTTTTTTTTTCTAAGCAAACATTTATAGATAAGCTAAATGATTACAAGATAATAGATTTAATGGAGTAAGAGTCTCCAACAATCATCTAAAAATAAACAAATGCAACACAAGAGAAATAAAAAATAGGGATCTAGAGCCACAAATTTGGTTCCCACCCATTTTTCACTAAGGGAAGTCGTTTGAAGCGGTTTTTGCATAATCTAATAAACAGATTATAAAACTACTACTAAGAGTCATAATAGATTGTTGTGTACTGCATTTTGTTTGTCTAGATTTGTTGAATGAGACTTTCACAATCACTTTATCTTGATCATTGGTTAGGGAAAACATGAACATGCCTAGGGAAGCTGTAATCGGAAGATGGGTCGATACGTCAGCATAAGATCGTCACTGGTGGTGGAGGCGCTTGTGCTACACGCGCCACTCTTGAAAATAAGATAAAAGTTGGATCTAAGAGATTTGAAGTCACTGAACTCGATGGTGCTATGCATGGCGGTAGCAAATTCCCTGTGGTGCGGCGCGCTCATGAGGCTCACGCGCACTGTGAGATCCACATGCAACTTGTTTGGTCAGTTTTCTTCTATCGTTTGAAAAATTGGCGGTTGGATAATCTAGTAGTGGAGCACGTGGCGGTCGTAGGAGGCCGATAAACAATAGATCAATGCATATTGATGCTATATATGGAAAACTAAGGAAAAACCAAACAAAAAATCGATATAAAATTTTGGCGTTAGCCAGACAGAGGGATGGAGGGAGGAGTCGAAGCTACATCTCCTCTGGCGGAGAAGTTGTGATGGATGGGTCTTTTGTGGGGATCAAAAAAAGAAAAAATATATTTGCAATCGTGAATTATGCAACCGTTGCGTAATCATTTTGAAAAAAGTGAATAAAATATGAGATTCATAGGTAAAATTAATTTTTTATTGTAAACCCCACTATTTTTCAAAGCGATTATGCGGTATTTACGTACTTCACAATTATATGCAAAATTACTCTTAAAAAAACTCCTATGGAGAGAGAAAACGTTGGCTGTGCTTTATATTATTTATTTAGTTCTTCACTCTCTATCTTTTCTCTTTTTCTTTTTCAAAGTCTCGTTTGTTTTCGCATATGAGATTAATTTAACAAAATATTATTAAAATATATATTTTTAATATTATTTTTATTTTAAAAATTGAAATATTTTATTTTGTGTGAAAAATTAGAAAAATTGTAATAATTAAATTAGATGAGATGAGATTAGTTAAAAGGGATTGCGAAAACAAACGAGCCATTAATTTCTAAACATCGAGTTATTGAATGGTTGTTAGGTAATGAGAAATGATAGTTGTAGTCGTGAGTACGCAAGCATCGTGTAATTATTTTGAAAAAATAAATAAATATGAGACTTACGTGAAAATAAATTAATTTTTTAATTATAAATCTCACTCATTTTCAAAATGATTGCACAACGCTTATATATTTCACGACTATATATAAAATTACTCTTAAATAATATATAAATGAACTTAACTTCAAATCCTACAATATACTTTTGGGCATTTTACACCCTCCAATGATAGGATGACACATAATTACATAATGATAGTTTACTATTTCCTCTTATTCATTTACTATTTCTTTTAATTATTTTTATTTTTATTTTACTTAATGATTAAAGAAATGACTATTTTTGAAATATATTTTTTTAATTTTTTTTAAATGTTTAAAGATATTAAAAAGATAATAAAAATAAAAATTTTAAATACACTATAAAATAATAAAAATTCTATCATTATCCCACGCAATTGTAGTTATCTGTTGGTTTACATATTACAACTGCTCTTTTTCCCTTTCCCGCGAGTCCGTGACTCTCTCTCTCTCTCTCTCTGAGGTCACTTTCTCTCAAGTCCTCTCAGTACTCACCCTGTGAGTCCATTGTTCCCTCTCAAACCGACATCGCCCTGTGAAGCACTTGATGTTGATCGGAGTGTGAGCCGTTAATTGGGGGAGATCCGTGGTGGGGCTTTTGGAGCAGAGCTAACGGTGTGTTTTTTGGGAGAGTGTTTATCCTACTTTGAATAATATTTTAAATATTTGAGTTATTATTATTTGTTATTATTCTTTACTTATTTTATTATTATTTAGTATTTTATTATTATTTTTTATCATTATTCTAAAAAAAAATTATATATATCATAATGTCATCCTATTAAATAAGATGTCACACATTTATCACAATTAAATAATTATTTATTACATATTTCTTTATCATTTAACGATATATCACATACTACTTAATATGATCAAAATAAAATAAGTGTGATATATAACATTATTTGATATTATCTCTCTCATCTTATTTATAAATATAAATAAAATTTTAATTAATTTTTAATTTTAATCTCAATTCATTTAATCTCGTCTTATTCCATTTACAAAAATAAACAAGCTTTAAAGATTGATTCATGCTTCAATTAAAAGCCACGAGATAAAGTAATCATTCGGTTCTGACTTTTTATTTTTGTTTCCTTCTCAGAAACTCCCGTGATTATCGGTGCTCGGTGAAAATTTGATCTTTTGGCTTTCTTAAGAGCATTCTTATTAGCTTCGTGAAATGTAAATTTATATTTGAACTAATATAATTTGTAATTTTCTATTATATTTATATATAATTTTCACATTAAATTATCTGTTTATTTTTTATATAATAATAAAATATTATTTATTTAATTTATTTTTATCACATTTTATAGTTATATTAATTAAATGTTAATAATAATTATATTCTAATTAAATTAATATTAATATTTATCACATTTATTAAATATTAAATTAATATTCTAATAATTATTAACTAATTTATTTATTTTTATCACATTTTATATTTAATAATAAGAAATCGAATCAAATTTCTTAATTACAAAAAATACTTACATATTTTGTGAGAGGAGTGAGAATTGAATATTTTAATATTTCTACTGTTCACTTACAAATTTACTAAATTTCTGTAACTGAAGTCCAAATTTATATAAATATGTTTAACCAATTTGGTGGTTTTTTGGCACATATTGACTAAAGTTTGACTATCTTTAAACTTTAGCCAAGGTAATAAGAATACTCTTAGTTTTAAAAAATAATGTTACAACGGATATGAATGCATCGCGTATTTATTTTTAAAAGAATATAATTTATCATTAAAAAAATTAAAATTTTCACATAAATTCCATATTTAAAAGAGAATGCACAACACTTATGGCAAATACCGTTTCTCTAATAAAATTGATCTTTATATCCATATCCATAGTCTTAACAATACGCCATATCATTATAGTACTAGCGCAAAACGTATATTCAAAGCCAAAACATTGCACTTTTTAAACATTAAAAAGATAAAAATAAATTAAAAACCGTGAGGAGCAGGGAATGTTCAATCTTCAAAGCCCATTATTTTAGTTGTCCCGGCAGTGCAAATTATTGAAACATAATTTAGAATGAGTTCATAACCATTTTTTTAATTAATTAATTATATATTTTTATCCATTTTATATTACACATTTTGTTGTGGGCACTAACGTCTAATGCCGTGCAGTCCAAAAAAATTAAATTAACAATTATTTTCTTATAACTCTATTTTAAAATAGATAATGATTATCTATTATAATTATTTCCACGTTGTTTAAAATTATAATAAGACAAATGCTACTCTTACTATTCATCTTTATCGCTAAGATTATTTTTTTAAAATTTTTTATTTAGTAATTAAAAAATTATTTTTTTAATAATATTGTAATTTTTTTATTTTGTTAATATTTAAAAATATTAAAAAACACATATAGAAGAAAGAGATTTTATAACTAACGGTAGCTCTGGTACGTGTAGTATAATAAATGTGGTGGAATATATGTTTCTCTTTATTTTTAAAAATCTGAATAATAGAATTATAATACGTGATCGCTTGGGGGAGGGAGCTTCGGCTCCTCCACCTCCCCTGAGTCTAGTTTATTTTCGAGTTGGTCTTTGTTGTTAGGTTTTTGTTTTTTTCAAGTCAAATAAGGGAGGATCGTCGTTCGAGTCGTTTCGGCCGTCGACCGTCTATACGCGCCTCATCGGCATGACGCCCAGCCGCCGATTTTCAAGTCTACCAAATATGGCGTCCATCGGAGTGGCGCGTAACCTGCACGCGCGGGACGAAACTCCGGATCTAGCCGGTGCGTGGCCATCACGCACCACCTAGGAGGCGTTTGCTGATGTCACGCTCAGCTTCGGTGGAACCTCTGACTCCGGGACTTCAAAGTTTGATCGACGAATTTCCTCCTAGTGTGAACAGTATCCGCACGCAACACTGCCGACTCTAGTGCACTGTTCATCCTTTTTTTGATTTTGACTTTTCCGTTTCAGTGTTTTTTCTTTCTAGTATTTGGTTTTGTTTAGTTTCTTTGGTTTGCTGTTATATTGTTGACTCGAGTGAGGTGCGAAGCTTTTGGATTGGATGTAATCCAGGGTAAGAGCTGTTCGAGAGTGGTGAGCGATGTTACGTCTGGTCATCGCACGGCCGAGCTGTTGTGGTCTGTGCTTTAGCTGGGTACTCGCTCAGTCTGGGCTCGAGATGCCGATACTTGCGGTAGGCGTGTCATCCGGAGTCTCACTAGTGCTTGTGGTCTTTTTGTTGTGAATGTGTTTAGTTGTAATTTTTTTCAGTTTAATTTAGTTTTTAATATAGTAGGAATAGGCTATTGGATTTAATATCCATAACTGTATCCCTAACTCATCCTTCTTGGGATGATTGAGAGGACCTGTAAGTTCTGGTTTACAGAACGCTTTTTCTGTTTTGAGAAAGTTTTAGAAGTTAAGACAATGTCCACTACAAAGTAATTTGTGTATGAGGAAGTTTAGAGTTGTTGCGTTAGATTGGTTTAAGGTATTTGGATTTTTCATGTACTGATCAGTTAATATTTATAACTTCAGATCATTAATAAAATGTGACTATTTCCAAAAAAAAAAAAAAAAAAAAGAGAGAAATTTAAACACATGAAATTTATTACCATATGAGTGAATGGAAAGTGTGGTAAACAAATACAATTACTATTTTCGCAGGGTAAAAGGGGAAAAAAAGAAGAAGGAAAAACTGGTTCCCTAGCTATAGGAGACAAAAAGGGAAAGAAAGAAAGAAAAGGCCGAGAAAGTAGAGGTAAATCCATTCCATATGTCGTGTGAGGTGTACGTTGAAATAAGAGACGGCGTGTCGTGGCCTTGGTTTCATAGTATTTTAATTAGAAAGACAAAGGAATAAGGTTGGTGGCTGGTTTAAACATTTTGACCCTTAATTTTGTTAAAAATGGGCCCTTTAGGGTGAGGCGGCCTTCGACAATTGGGCTTAGGTGAGTTTAAATGTTGAAATGAGTTGAGTTGAATTGAGTTTAAATGATAAAATATTATTAAAATATTATTTTTTAATATTATTATTATTTTGAGATTTAAAAAAGTTAAATTATTTATTATATTTTATGTTAAAATTTAAAAAAATTATAATGATGAATAAGATAAGATGAATTTAATTTGATAACCAAACGAAGCCATAGAAATGAACGTGGTGGCAGCATATAGCATTGCTGTTCGTTTGCAAAGGCTACGACTTTCAACATTATCGAGAAATACTTTAGTCATATGACAATATTTAAATGAAATGACAATATTTAATTTGTAAAAAAAATTAAAATTAAAAATTCTAGCAAATTAAGTATTTTCATATCAATTAAAATAATATGCATTTGGGACGCAAAATGTCTTACCATTTATTGGTTTTCTTTTCTAAACTTTATATTTTACATTTAAAAAAATATTAGATAATAAGGGTTTTTACAACTAAGATTAATTTTATAAAATTAAACATTTTAATAAACTAACGTTATTGTATTGATTTATTATAATATAAATTATAAAACAATTGTGAGTATATTATTTTATATAAATTTGGCTCCCAACCAATTTCCACTAAGGGAAGGTTGCCTGAAGTGGTTTTTGTATAGTCTAATAAACATACTTTAAAACTATTACTAAAAGTCGCAATGGATTGTTGTGTTCTGTATTTTGTTAGTTTGGACTAGATGAAGGAGAATTTCGACACTATTTTATTTTGATTCTTGGTTAGAGAAAATAGAAATATAAAAAAATAACAACAAGAAGATGGATCGATATGTCGGCATAAGATCGTCATTGAAATGGAGGCACGTGTGTTATATGCACCACTCTTAAAAAAAAAATAAAAATTGGATCTAAAACATCCGAAGCCGCTGATTCAGATGGTGCTGCGCCGGCAGCAAACTCCATGGCTGAATCTTTGGTGGAGATAAAAAAAAAAAAAAAAACTCCTATGGGGAGAGAAAACGTTGGCTTCTCTAAACAAGTGAGTTATTGAATCGGTTCATCACGATGACGAGGTTGTTAGGTAATATATAAAAACGATTTAATCATCGATTCATGCTTCAATTAAAAGCCACGAGATAAGTACTCATTACGTTCTGACTTTTTACCCTTTTGTTTCCTTTTCAGACACGTCCGTGATTATTGGTAGTCGGTGACAGCAACGTTACAACGGATTGTGCGTGCGTGCATATTTATTTTAAAAATAGTATAATTTATTATTAAAATAATTAAAAATTTCACATAAATTTCACATTTAAATAGAATGCAAAAACACTTATGGCAAATGCCGTTTCTCTAATAAAATTGATCTTTATATCCATAGTCTTAACAAAACGCCATATCAAAGCCAAACACTGCACTTTTTAAACAATGAAGCTATAAAAATAAATTCAAAATTGCAAAATAAACATTAAAGCAAAGCCATCAATATTTTTGGGGGCAATTGTCATAAACTAATACAATCTATTTCAAAAATACATTTATTTATGAGAAATACTATTACATGCCTTAATTTATATTATATACTTTGTTCTCTTATGCGGTGCCACGTAACTCATTAAAAAAATTAAAAATATATATATTCAAAATAAAATGGTGTCTAAAAACACAAAAACTAGAAAATTAAAATCGTAGATTTTCTTTATCCTTCTATATTTGTATTTAAAATTTGTTTAATACGCCATGCAAGAAGTCATAGTGAGTGGTATAAACTAGAGGATGTAGTTACTCTTCATTTATTTGACTTATATGTTAAAAAAATTGAATGCAAAGATACAATAATTTATCGTAAACCAAAATAATTTTTTTTAGGTAACTATTGCATAAAGGCATGAATATGAAAGGCAATTAAGACTAAATCAAATTTTACTATAAAGAAAAATTTTAATATATATTTTATAAATTTTTTAATTATATAATTAGTTGTTCGAATAAATTGAATGGAAAGTTATTAGATATTTTTAGAATATAGATAATTTCATATTTACGTAAAATTAAAATTGTTTATATAAATATAATTTTTAATTGATATAATAATAATCAATAATTAGATGTGCTATTAAAAATCCGTACTTAAGTTAAGGAGATAATTATTTGAATAATTCTACGTATCAGTCGCGGTAGATATCTTATACTTTAACTAACTTTTTTATAGAATGTAAATGTATTTTTTATAGAATATAAGATATTTTTTTTATAAGGAGTAGATTGTGAGATAATGAATAGTACCTAGTATAAGAATTTTAGTAATTATTCTGCGCGTAACGACCTACTTGTTTATGTGATATTTAGGCAGTGGGAATCTCAACCAGTAACCATATCTTCAAATGAAGTCCGTCCACGACTCCACCGGTGACCAGCACTCCACGCTGGGTTTTACGAAGCGACAGTGCTCCGGCTCTCTGCAAGTAATTACTTCGTTTTTCCATCTTAATTTGTTTCGTGAAGTCTTCTCTATTTTTTTGTACACAGTAATGGCGTGGCTCTGAACAAACTAAAGCAGAGTGCAAAAGGCAGAGCAGACATGATGGAGTAAGAATAGAACACGGTCTGAAACGATAGCAATCTACGCCAATTTTTTTCCGTCATTGTCTCTGTTAGTTTTCCTTGTTTTGGTGTAGGATTGTTAGATCTGGACTTTTTATCCGCCGTTGCCCCACCACTAGATACCTCCCTCGCCTTTTGCTCTACCCCTCCGTACAATCGACGGTCCCCACTCATCGGTGCGGAAGCCCTCCCTTCGCCACTCATGGCGGCCTCTATCCATCGTTTGAGGCCTTGATCTCATGCGTCTTCCTTCTTTCCATTGCCAATCTTTAAAACTGGGACAGGAAGCAAACAGTGTTTTCCCTTGCTTTTCATAATGAAATTAGAGTAAGCTGCAAAGGTTGAGCCACAGTTGTAATTAAGATTTCAAGCTTTAGGTGCGATAGAGTATAAAAAAACAACAATGAAACAAGAAAATATTGAGAGAGGAGAAAAAAAGAAGATGAGAAGATAAAGAATTTAAGGTGGTTCAATTTTAAAAGCCTACGCCGGCCAAACTAAAAATCTTACATCTTTATCATGCTGAATTCGGCAGATATAATACGTAGGATGAGCTTTACATAAATAGTTAGATTATTACAAGTGGGATTTCTAAGTAATGTAGGATTAGGCCAAGTATGTGAGATTAATATGCTAAGGTGTGCAGATGAGGAACCTGTATTTTACCACCTAACAAAACGTTCAGAGGAAAAAAATAATAATAATAAAAGAAAAAAAATAAACCAAAGATTATGTTTATCCTTTAGATAAATGTTACATACAACTTTCACACTTCATTCATTTTTCTCTCAATATTGAAATTTTTCTTAGTTTGATTTACAAAAGTAGTTTCCTATAAGCACGAAACACAAATTGCTTTTCTTGGCTTTGAAAGACGAATATACCATATCTGCATCCATTTTTCCAAATTTCACCTAACATGCATGCTTACTTTGTAATTTGATAGATTAAGGACATGGCAACAACCATTCCTCCAGGCACAATTGTTCCTGAAGTTCTTGGAAATACAAATTACGAGAACTGGAGTACTTGCATAAAAAACTATCTGTTGGCTCAAGATCTTTGGGACATTATCGAAACAACAACGGAACCTCCTAAACCAGAAGATGATGCAGTGGAATTCAAGGCTTGGAGGAAGAGGAATGCTGCAACTTTACATGCAATTCAGATTTCATGTGGGATGGACATACTGTCTAAGATCAAGGATATTAGTCCTGCCAGAATTTTGTGGGATACATTAGCTAAAATGTATGAGCAACCCGCAGAAGGATTCGACCCAGAGGTTGCACTAATAAACTCATCAAACACGTCAGATAGAAAACAGAATCACGAGCAACCACCAAATGATGCTAATCAAGATGTAGGAAACCAATCAAGCAGCCCAGGTGACACTCTCTAGTTTTATTTTAACTGAAAATTATATCTAGCTGGCCAACACATGTTGCCAAACGGATTATAATACATTTAAGAAAATTATCAATGATTCAACAGGCTCAAACATGGATTCTATCGGATGCATTGTAAATTATAACTATTCAATTGGTTTTTAATAGGTTGTTTACATATATGGTGTCATATGATGGACCTGAAAACCAGCCCAAGTCATGGTTTTTCTGAGTTCAAATGTTTCAGTTCAATATTGATGATTATGTACAACATCAATCACCTTACTTATCAAAAAATGTACAACATCAATCACCTTACTGGTTTGCAAAACTCCTTGTGCAAATGAAATTGTGCTTCTCTTATTAGTCTGAGACATACTTTTTGCTAGCCTTGACACGGTATGACCTGCCCATTGTCGGTCCTAATTAATTCAAATGTCATTTACATATTCTGAAACTTCATATCAACACAAAAGATATTTCTGTGGTTGGCATATTGATGTCAGAATGGTATCCCTTTTTTTCATTCTATAAGGAGAACAATTAAACCATTGCAGGGAGGGACGGCTACCAGAACAATGAATTCTTTGAGTTTGCGGCCTTGCTTCAGGCTATTCAAAGTGGTAATTGGAACGCTACAAATGATTTCCTTAAGCTCCACCCCAATGCAAAGACAGCAACAATCGAAAATACTTCAGGACAGACACCTCTTCACGCTGCTGTTGCTGCTGAACACGAACATATAGTGGAGAAGTTGGTGGAGATGATGAAGGAAGAAGACTTGGCAATACTAGATTCTGGCGGTAATACAGCACTAGCTTATGCAGCTATTAAGGGTAATAACCGGATGGCAGAGTGCATGGTTAGAAAGAACAAGAGCTTAGTCAGCATTGGAAATAATCAGCAAGATATTCCTGTTGTTATCGCCTTTGAGAATGGTCATAAAGAATTGGCTCGCTATCTCTATCTTCACACTCCTTTGGAAGAGCTAAAGCCAGAAAAAGGCCACAACGGTGCTACGCTTTTAAACCACACTATCTACACTGGACTTTTCGGTAAGAAGTGCTTCTTGTCTTACCATTCAGTGGCTGTTATTTCTGATGATTTTATATCTTGCTAACATAATTCTTTTTATTCATTGTTTTGTGTACGCATGCATGATTCAACATTAGATATTGCTGTGCATTTAATGGAGGGTTGGCCGCGTTTGGCTTTTGCACCAGACAGAGACAATTTCACCCCTTTGTATGTATTGGCTTCTATGCCTCATGCATTCCCTGGTGCAACCCGGCTCGTGTTTTGGAAAAAATGGATCTACTCCTGTCAGTACCAACTTTTTATCTCGTGCTTTTCATTACATTGTTCTGGAAATGTGTGCTCACGTCTAGGATCCAGTTGATTTCTTCCAGGATTACATTAACATTATCAAATAATGGATTTCCACATAAGGAGTAATTAATCTAGTAGCTACAAAGATACTGTTCTAATAACTTAACCCAATGCCACTTTCACTGTAATAACTTTCAAGACATCTCGTGGCTATTGCATTATTCTCATGTCAGTTCTCTCACTGGACTATCCTTCAAAACCACCTTCATGGTGCAATTCTTGAGCAATATCAAAGTCTTTTGGCCAAGAAAATATGGAATAGGATGCACTCCGTTGGTTCGTCTTTTCCTTTACTATTTATTTTTTCAAAATTTTAGATAATTTGCACTATGTTTTTACGGCGTGATTGACTGTAAGGTTTTCCTCTCCCTCGTTTTGTACATTAGATGATATATCCAATAAACTTGATTGCCTGATAAAAAAGATCAAATGCAGTGGTGCCGGTTTGATGACATGAAGATTTAAAAAATCAATACTGTGAAACATGACAAACATTAAACGTAATGTAAATAAATAAATGCACACACACATACACAACCTTAACCCACTCTGCAGTGTGTGTGTATTTGTTTCACCGTACATTGAAGATTTAGTTATTTAATTGTTTGTGTGGAGTAATACATAAAAATGCTACCAGCGAGAAATACATTAAAAATGCATTAAATCATTACTTCAAACTCATCAGCCTTTTTTTGTCGAAAAGGTATACAGATTCCACGGGCTCATACCACAGATGAAATTCGTTTGAACATTCAAAACAATCAAGAAATAGCTATCGGATCAGGTATGTTGTTGCCCAACTTTTCTTTCCAGCTCATAAGACAGAATGTAACTAACTTTGCCAACATGCTAACCTGCAGAACTCTTACTAATCCTAGCCGAGCAGTTCAAAACCTGTCCAACTCAGCATAAAATACGCCAGCTTGTAGTAACTGCTGATGCTTTAAAATTAACTGAGTTGACCAATAAGTCCAGTTTTGTCATTAAAATTTTTCATGGCATACCATGTTGTTCTGATCTAGTCTGTCTGTCTCATGATCTTGGGGGAGGGGGAGGGGTAGGGTGGAACCCTGCCATATGATCTTATCTAGTCATACAACTTAATGTTTTCAGATCTACGACTGTTGACAAAATGAGGCAAAAAAATTAGAGCAATGTGTATGAGTGCTTCACTGATTAATTGCCATAAATGATGATGAATGGGTAGTGGTCACTGAGAAAGAGCATGAATGCCATATTGTCTTTGGTAAAAATGACTAGTTTGCTGATTTATCCGATTCTAAAAAGTAGTTTCTTATTACTTACCAAGCAAGAGACATTAGTAATGGAATATGCTTAACTTTCTCGAGTGTGTATCTGAATAAAAGTCAATAAATTATTTTTGTTTTTGGTATTAATTTTCTATTGTATATTTGTGATGAGCAAATTTGCTTTTATTTTGCAGTGCGAGCTCTATTGCGTCAGCTAGTTTCAAGTCTCCTTAACCTCTTGGGTATGGTGTATCCTTTTGATTAATATAATTTATTGGTTAATTTCTTGAACTTTTCATTCTTAGTTTGATTTTGTCATTTATTAATAGATTCATACAAAAAATTTGACATTGCTTCCATATTGACAAAGGATTCAAGCAGTTATATGAGATGAAGTTGGTCCATGTCAGATCCTATGAACTTGTGTCTTGCATGTGCAAAGCTGTAGCAACTTTAGATCATCAAGACATGATAAATGGTGGTGTTTATTCAGCAATATTCCGGGCTATGAGGGAAGGGATCCTTGAGATTGTTGTTGGAACAGTGACAGCAAATCCAAAACTTTTGCATATCCGTGATGAGGAAAACAGAGGCATTGTTATGTTGGCTGCCCTACATCGCCATGCCGATATCTTTTTAGCGACATTCCGCTCCAGACAGGCGAGCATGTGGGCAGCTAACAGAGACATCTTCGGCAATAACATATTACATATGGTAGCATTGTTAACAGAATTCACTCCGCTTGATCACATCCCAGGTGCAGCTTTGCAGATGCAAAGAGAACTGCAATGGTTTAAGGTCAGCTCTCACACGCTATATTTCTTAGGTGTGCAGTATTTACTTACTGCATCTTGCAAATTTTAGAGATTTTTAAAGAGAGAAAATAAATGAGAACGGCAAAAGTTGAAAATTATTTGTCAAAGAAGTCTTAATTTTTAAGGCAAGTTACCTTTTGCCATTTGTGGATACTATTACTAGGGTTCCTTAAATCTGCTAGAATCATACCAAATGGTTGAGATATTCCCATATCTGCATTTACTCTCATTTACTCATATAGGAAAAGTACTAAACTTACTATAATTTTTATTAAAAAAAAATCTTATAAGCTTCATGTGATTGCTGCTCATCCCCAACGTAATAAATATTGATTTGACTCACTTTTTTTTTTAAGTTTTAGTTAATGACACTTCAGTTTGTAAAGCATTTCTACTAAAAGTAGTAGCCCCTCTAAATCTTTAAAAAAAATTCCTTTTCTTTAATTAAGTGCATCTCACATATGGTAAGATTTTTTGTCTTCCACCTAGCCAAGATCTATGGAAGATATCATCATAATTAAAGATTATAGATGTCCTAAAGCTCATAATCTTTTCTTTTTCCTGAAATAAATGAAGAAGGTGAACTCATAGATCAAAAAGTAAATGAAATCTAATTGGCCTGAGATTTTATTAAGTGTAATAATATAGAATTAATTAAGTAAATCTCATTGACTGGTATTACTTTTAAAAATTATTATTATAGGTGTGTGCCCTATTTTGTAGGGTTTCAATTGCTCATTTGAATCGTCACCTGACTTTGTAGACCGCCATTCGACTGTGATTATGTTAAAAGTGCACACACCAGATAGGATTCTAGATGGATTAGCGCCAACAAACAAAAGCAAACAGACACAAAATAAATTGAAGTAAGAAAGGAAAAAGAGTAAGGAATGGAGTTTATGTTTCGGCAATATTAACATGAATTAGGTTTTAGTGTTTAACAAGATTTTTGAACTTTAAATGTTAATATTCAAATTTCTAGGTAAATATATACTTAAAAGTGTCTCTCAAATATTGGCCGGTACTTTTATTTGCATTGCTTTCTAACATTTTGTAGAACAATTACAGCAGGTGGAGAGCCTTTGCAATCCCATGATTACAAACTTTAAGAACGCAGATGGTTTGACTCCTAGACAGTTGTTTACAAAGACCCACAAGGACTTGATGAAAGAAGGAGAGCGATGGATGAAGGACACATCAACTTCTTGTACGGTAGTAGGCGCTCTCATCGTCACTATTATGTTTGCAGCAGCATTTACCGTTCCAGGTGGTAATAATCAAGAGACAGGCTTGCCAATATTCTTACATAATAACATGTTTAAGATCTTTATATTGACCGATTCCCTGTCGCTTTTTTCTTCCTCGGCTTCAGTATTGATATTTTTGGGAATCCTTACATCACGTTATGCAGAAGAAGATTTTATCAAATCCCTGCCTAAAAGAATGATAATAGGCCTTTGCACCCTTTTCTTCTCTATTACAACTATGATGATGGCCTTTTCTACTGCTCTTTTGATCATGCTGCGTGGATATTCATGGACTGTCAATCCTGTCATCTGTTTGGCTAGTGTTCCCGTTACTCTGTTTGTATTGATGCAGTTCCACCTTCTGGTTGACATGTTTGCTTATACCTACCGATCAAGCATCTTTGATAAGAGAGTGCGGCCTTGGTTTTACTTTCGTTCATTGTACAATCTACTGTTTAGGTGACGTTCCTTCAATATTTGGCGTGCTAGCCAGAGCTCATGATTTTTTACTTTTTTTTTTATTCCCTTGGACTTAAGACTGGCGAATTCACCTAGCCTTCTGTTGCATATATTGTAATTTTCATATTTTAGACCATCTATCTATCTCCAGTTGTAATTTTTTTTATACCTGCTTTCCTTTCCAAGTTAACCATGCAATACATGAAGATCACAAGTCAGAGGAGTTCTAGAGAAAAACATTAGACGACCGACTACATTGAATGATATACACTAGAATCTGGTAGACAGGAAGATTCGTTCCCCTGGCGGCCCATTACGGCGATCGGTGAGCCTGCTGGTTTGCAGAAAGAAAATCCCTGCAAAATATGTTTTTAAGTACAAATAACAATGACGATGACAACAACAAAGGGAGCTTATTCATACCGAATGTTGTAATTTTTCTTTTCAAACATTTTTTTAAACTTCTTAAACATTTAAAAAAAATATATAAAATCATTACAAAACTTTGCTTTAACGGTCAAGTAAAAAAGAAAAAAAAGGCTAGTCAGTAGTTATTTTTAGGTAGTCACTCTCGAGTCATCGAGAGTAGCATTTTCCCCAACAACAAAACATCGCAAGATATATATATAAAGTTTCAGTAGATCTCGTCGGTAAAAAAGAAAGAGTCGTGCAGCGGTTGTGATACCCCTCTCTATTTTACCGGCTGATTACTGGCATTCCTTGTCAAATTTTGGCTAATTTTTATTAAGTGAAATGTTAGAATGTCTTTCTATTTTATTTTTTTATTTTGACTGCTCATATATTTAATTTTTTTAAAAAAATATTTTTTTAATAGTTAAGGAAGTGACTATTAATGTATTGGTATTTTTTTAAAATATTTAAATATGTTTAAAAAAATATTTAAAATAAAATACAAAAAAATAATAAAGTACAAATTACACTAGATGACACACAAAGTGGGCATGCCCAGACGGCATAGTAACACCGCTCTTTTATTAAAGTGGTCTGTATTGAAGTAGTCAAAACTGATTCCACTTTTGAGCTACAATAAAGTAATTTCTTTTTTCAAATTTGGTATCCAGCTGTTCATTTCCAAAATAATATTTTACTTTAAAAATATTCTCAACGATCTTCTTTCTTCTCTCGTTTTTTCAATTTCCATTTTCTTTTTTTGTCCTCTTCCTTTTTCTTACAAAATTTGTTTGTTGAATAATTAGGTTGAGAAAAAAAAACAGTTGAAAAACAATAATTTTAAGTTATAATTAAATTACTAATTAATATATGGAGTGTATTTACAAAATATAAAAAAATTTAAAAATATATTATTAAAATATTTAATATTATATTATTATTTTGACTTTGGGATGTGTTGATGTCATGTTTTACAGCTTGAGCAATACCACACTAGCCAAGCTCACAGGACCTGCAGCTAAGACGAAGAATGGGCTTCATGACGTCCGAAGTTACTACGATGCCAAAGTTAGTGGATAATATTTGAGTGATGAAGAAAGTGAAATGAGTTGAAAATAGTAGAAGAATTCAAAAAGCTTTCCCTTGGGAGGGATGATTGTTATTTATACTTGGTTTGGACCCAACTGTCGAGGGAGATCGTAGGGTGTCAGGTTGTGCTTGGGTTAGACCTGCTACCACCCTCCTGTCGTGATAGTGTGTCAGGTTGTGGTTGAGTCGTCTTACGGAACTTTTGGTAGCATGTCGTTGCGTGCTGGTTTCCTTGACACGCATTGAATGCGGTGTGTTTTTGGCCTAACGTGCCCAAGATTGGATATGCCTAGCCGCCCGCGCCCTGTGGTAGTTGTCCGCTACATATCCTATTGCAGGGCTTGGCAGCCCACAAAGGTTCCAGGCAATCACTACCTTGTTGCGGGCTCTTCAATCGGGCTAAGCTCAGTATTAACGCCTTTCTGGATGGGTAGTGTGGTTGTGGGCTCGGTACACGACTTCCCGGCTTGAGCTCTTGGCCCGCTTTAGGTCTCCGCCTGAGGGGTCTAGGGTCTCCGCAGCTTGGTCTCCTAGGCCACTCTCCAAAGGGGCCCCCTCACAGGATGGATAGTTCAATGTGGATTAGTTTTTTCAATGACTTTGATTTTAACCAAAAGCTCAACTTTTAGCCAAAATTTGGACTTAGCAATGGTCATTGCCAATGCTCTGATGAGTGGCTATTAAAAAAAGGTGAATAATACTACTATGTTGCCCCATTTTGCAGCCTCATTTTGACCACTCATGCATTTAATTTTTTTTAAATTTTTTTCTTTTAGTTATCGATTAAGGAAGTGACTATTAATGTATTGGTATTTTTTTATATATATTTTAAAAATGTTTAAAAATACTAAAACAATATGAATAAGAAAAATTAAAAAAGATTTTTTTTTTTAAAAAAAAAGAAAAAGAAAACAAATATTGGTTTCCTGACACGCATTGAATGTGGCGTGTTTTTGGCCTTGCATGTCCAAGATTGGACACACCCAGCCACCTGCGCCCTGCGGTAATTGTCCGCTATGTATCCTATTGCAGGGCTTGGTAGCCCATCGAGGTCCAAGGCAATCACTGCCTTGTTGTGGGCTCTTCAATCTGGCTAAGCTTGGTGTTGAGGCCTTTTTGGATGGGCAGCGTCGTTGTGGGCTTGGTACGCGGCTTTTTGGCTTGGGCTCTTGGCCTGCTTTGGGTATCCACCTGAGGGGTCTGGGGTCTCCGCAGCTTGGTCTCTTTGGGCCTGGGCCACTCTCCAAAGGGCCCCCCTCACAGGATGGATAGTCTAACGTGGATTAGTTTTTTCAATGACTTTGGTTTTAACCAAAAATTCAACTTTTAGCCAAAATTTGGACTTAGCAATGGTCATTGCCAATGCTCTGACGAGTGGCTATTAAAAAAAGATGAATAATACTACTATGCTGCCCTATTTTGCCCGCTCATGCATTTAATTTTTTTTCTTTTAGTTGCTAATTAAATAAGTGACTATTAATGTATTTGTTTTTTTTTAAATGTTTAAAAATACTAAAACAATATGAATAAGAAAAATTAAAAAAGAATTTTTTTTAAAAAAAAAAAGAAAAAGAAAAAGATATTGGTTCCTTAACACGCATTGAATGCGCTGTGTTTTTGGCTTAGCGTGCCCAAGGCTAGACACGCCCAGCCGCCTGCGCCCTGCGGTAGTTGTCCACTATGTATCCTATTGCAGGGCTTGGCATCCCACTGAGGTCCCATGTGATCATTGCCTTGTTGTGGGCTCTTCAATCGGGCTAAGCTTGGTGTTAAAGCCTTTCTGGATGGGTAGCTTTTTTTTTTTGATAATTTCTGGATGGGTAGCTTGGTTGTGGGCTTGGTACGCCGCTTCCCGACTTGGGCTCGTGGCCCACTTTTGGTCTTTGCCTGAGGAGTCTAAAGTCTCTGCAAATTGGTTTCTTTGGGCCTGAGCCACTCTCCAAAGGGACCCCTCACATGATGGATAGTCTAATGTGGACTAGTTTTTCAATGACTTTGATTTTAACCAAAAATTGAACTTTTAGCCAAAATTTAGACTTGGCAATGGTCATTGCCAATACTCTGACGAGTGGCTATTAAAAAAAGATGAATAATAGTATTGTGTTGTCCTATTTTATCTTTTCATTTTGACTGTTTATGTATTTAATTTTTTTAATTTTTTTTTTACTGATTATAGAAGTGACTATTAATATATTAGAATTTTTTTTATATTATTTTAAAAATATTTAAAATTCTAAAAAAGAAAAAAAGAAAAATTTTATCTAAAAATATATTCAACAATCGCTGCTGAGCGGCAGCCTAACCGCACTGAAAAAAGATACTGCTATTATGCCGCTGTACTTTGACCGTTCTACCGCAAACACGTCACACTGTTGCACTGCAAGTCGACCGTGTCGTGAACCAGCACTTCCCTACCCCATGGTCTTGGTTTGCCGCCGGTTCAAATGGGGCTCTGCTTTTTCTTGTTCAAATAGTCCTACTTTTGATTTATTTTTTACTTTTTTCAAATAATCTTATGACGTGGCTGCACGTGGCTGCACGTGGCATTGACACTTCAAGAGGGCAACTGGAGCAATACAAACCAAGAGGCTAGTAACTTTTTTCAAAAGAAAAAGACCAAGAGTACACAACGTCACAACAATTTTCTTTCTTCAAAAACATTTTTTTATTGATCTCCCACCTTTACAAACACAGAATAATATACATCTAAATTATTTTTTTGTCAGTGACTTTAAATTTGCGCAAAGATTTTATTTTTAAAAAAGGCTTAGGGCTGTTTGAATTAGGAGGAGAGTTGAGATGATTTATGAATAGTAAAATAAGATATTTTATGAATATTATTTTTTAATATTATTATTATTTGAAAATTTGAAAAAGTGAATTATTTTTTATTTTTTGTGTGAGAATTTGGAAAGATTTTTTTAGAATTTGAAAAAGTTAAATTATTTATTATATTTTGGTGTGAAAATTTGGGAAGATTCTTTTGAGATTTGGAAAAAAAATATTATTATATTTTATGTAAGAATTTTAAAAAGTTGTAATAATGAAGATGAGATGAGTTGAGATGGGTTGATGAGAGTTTTGAAAACAAACATTTCCTGAAAAATAAATTTGGATAAAAAAAGCATCGTATCTCATTTCATTTAATAATTATAATTTTTTTAAATTTTTATTCAAAATATAATAAATAATTCAATTTTTTCAAATTATAAAACAATAATAATATTAAAAATAATATTTTATTAAAATTTCATCTAAATTCATCCCATCTCAACTCACTATCCAAACCTCCCATAATCAACAAAAAATTAATATGTAACTCATAATTGTTTTATAACTCATAATTATAATATAAGTTGTAAAATAATTTTGAAAAGTTGTGAATTATTACACAAATTTGTAATATTTATTGTGTTCTCTCTCTCTCACACACATATTTTTAATCTCTAAACAGTGAGTTATTGTATTGCTCATCACAAGATTGTCAGGTAATTATTAATATTTATAATTATTTATCAAGTTTTTGAGAGATGAAAAAGGAAGATTAGATTTGATACAATCCATTCATGAAAAATGCTTAAGATATGACGTCCCTATAAATTGTCTCAAGCCACTGTTCGTGTGAGGGTCAACCTTTTTAACAGGCCTACATTGTCCACACATTCTTGCAAAGTCAAGATTTTGTTAATAATATGGAAGAATAAAAAAATAGTAATCTAAATTTAATTATTAATTATAATTTAATTATTAAAAATTATTACATACACAAAAGAATTTCAAAAAAATAAACTTTTAGGGTGCGTTTGGATGTTGAAGTGAGTTGAGTTGAGTTGAGTTTAGATGATAAAATATTGTTAGAATATTATTTTTTAATATTATTATTGTTTTAGGATTTGAAAAAGTTGAATTATTTATTATATTTTGTATTAAAATTTGAAAAAATTGTAATGATGAGAGAGATAATATGAGTTTGGCTTAGAAACCAAACGCACCCTTAGACAGGGTGATTTTATGTTATATATGATATCTATTTTACAATAAAATTAATTTTAAAATCTGACGCACTATATCAAACCACATAAATATGTGAATTTACATTTATGAAATTCATTCGTAACTAAAATATTTTTTTAATTTAAATAATTGAAAATTAATATTACAATATCTAAAAAATTCTCAAATTCAATTGGACCGCAGTGTTGGATGTTTCGAAAATAATTGAATGTCAATTCATGGTGCCATCTATAATTTGGTTGTATTGGCTAGGTTTGGGAACTTTTTTTGTGCTAGTTTCATCCCTCCCTTATGCATCAATGGGGTCACATCCGTGACACTCTCACGTGTGTTAATTTTGCAGATTTATGTCATGGAAAGGACGAAACCACGCCCAACATGCACTACATGAGCTGGTTGCAAGATCATTTACACAATCAATACAATTGGAGATGTTAAGATAATCGGTGGAGATTTTTGGTACGGAATTTTATGATTCTTTTTTTCATAATAATTAAGTGCCATTAAAAGTGGTGGACAATGATACAACAATTACTGAACAATTTTTGTAAAATTTAAATCTTTGAAAATTAAATAAATTAATATTTTAATGTGTTGAGAAAAAGTTATTCTATAGTTAAATACATAGTTTTTTATTTTGTTTAAATATATTTAAAATCTAACATATCACTCGATATTTTAAAATGTAAAATTTAATATAAAAATAATATTTTTGTTATAAAATAAGTGAATGCTTCTTTCAAACCCCTTTGGCCTGCACTAATATTTTGATTGACAAGCTTGAAATTTTAAAATCACATTTCATACCAAAGTATGTGATTATTATTAATCATCAAAGAATTACTATGTGATTGTGGGTATGTCAAAAGAGCTAAAGTGGTGGATTTAAGGCCACCGCCCCCAAATAATAATAAAAAAACCTAATTTTCCTTGATATATTTAAATTTTTCTAAAAAATCATATTCTCATCTCCCAAAAATTCAAAATAACTCATTAATTATCCAATAATCAAGTCTGTCTTTTTACACTCTTATATTTTTCTGCACCTCATTGGACCTTGATATATGCGCCAAAACTAACACACCCTTAGTGATCTTTCAAGCTCCTCCAGAGCACGCTACTGCATAACTGTAATCATCAAACTGTCCCATAGAGATTAAGTTTTTCTTCAAATTTAAAACGTGTTTGACTTGCTGTAAAGTCCACATGCCCTTATTCGGAAGTGTGATGCATACATCACCCACTCCCACTACATTCAGTGCCTCTTCACCAGTTGTATACATCTTTCCCAAATCACCAGCAACATAGTTTTGCATGACTTTTCGATGTGAGGTGTTATGGAACGAACTCTTGAGTCTAGCACCCAATCATCAATCAAATTGTACACTGCAAAAGTTAGGGCATCATGTATTTCTCCAGTCACTACATTTAAAGCATCATCCTCAACACTTTCTTAATTCTTGCAGTTTCTCTTGATGTGGCCCTGCTTACCACAACTCCAGCACGTGACCCGCTACCCAAATTTCATTGTGCTATTCCCCCTGCTCTTGGAGCTTGACATGTCATGTCCTCTACCTCAATTGTCAACATTCAGGATCGATCCCGAACCCGAGAACTCACTCGAGTCTCTTTTACGTACCTTTTCAGCAATGATCATGTCACATATGTTAGCGTAGTTCAGTTTCATTTTGTCGGCTAAACTACTCACAATCATCCTCGTGGCCTCCCAACTATTTAGCAGCGATGCCAACAAAATCAACGCTCTAATCTTATCATCAAACTCAATTTCAATAGAAGACAATTGATTTGTGATCGTATTGAATTCATTCAAGTGTTGGGCCATAGACATACCTTCTGACATCCTCAAATTGAACAATTTTTTTATCAGATGCACTTTGTTATTCACCGATGACTTTTCTGTATTCTAAAAAGTGTAGGAGATAATGCAACTTTATAAGCAATTGGACCAATTTTTTTCAAAATTTCAAATGGTCCTACATAACGGGGACTCAACTTTCCTTACTTACCAAATCTCATAATGCCCTTCATTGGTGCAACTCATAGAAACACTTTATCTCCAATCTTAAATTCCAACATTTTTCTACGTCTGTCCGCATAACTCTTTTGTCTACTTTGAGCTGTTTGTAACCAATTTCAAATTAAACCTATATTTTCACAAGTTCATTCTATAATCTTAGGCCCTAAAATTTTTCTTTCACCAACCTTGTCCTAACAAAGAGGAACATTTCCTTCAATAAAGAGCCTCATAAGGTGCTATACCAATGTTCGTTTCGTAATTATTATTATAAGCAAACTCTACTAAAGGTAGATGATCAATCCAACTCTCTTTAAAATCTATCACACATGATCTTAGCATATCCTCTAAGATTTAGATCGTTCTCTCAGACTGTCCATTTGTCTGCTGGTGGAATGTTGTACTAAAAGTTAATTTTGTACCTAAAGCTCGTTGCAATTTACTCCCAAATTGTGAGGTAAAACTTGGATCTCTATCTGAAACAATGGTTACTGGTACACTGTGTAACCTTACAATCTCTCCTATATAAATGTGGGCAAACATGTTAAGAGGATAGTTCACCTTAATTGGAAGAAAATGCGCTGATTTCATCAGTCTATCCACCATTACCCAAATTGCATCTTATCTTGTATTTGACCTTGGTAATCCTGACATAAAATCCATAGTTATATGCTCTCACTTTCATTATGGAATAGGAAGTGGTTGCAATAAGCCCGAAGGTTGTTGATGTTCCACTTTCACTTGTTGACACGTTAACTTGGTCTACAAATCTGGCTATTTCTTGTTTCATGTTATTCCACCAATATGTGCCCCGAATATCATTGTATGTTTTTGTACTCCCTAAATGTATGGTATAACGAGAATTATGAGCCTCTTCTAAAATTTGTCCTTATATTTCTGGATCATTTGGCACACATAGTCTATTTCTAAAACTCAAAATACCATTATCTGACATGTTGAATTCAAATTTCTTTCACTTTCATACTTCTTCCACGATAGTTAGCAATTTTGCATCATTACCTTGGCTCTCTTTAATTTTCTCAATCAGAGTGGGTTGTACACTTAATCTAGTTAGGTAAGCTCGAGAAATCTCCACTAAAATCTCATTCTCATACATTTCTAAATCCAACACGATTTGTCTCTAAGTGGTCACTAGTGCAGTTGTAGCACTAAAGGATTTCCTGCTAAGTGCACCCGCCACTACATTTGCCTTACCAGGGTGGTAGTTGATCGTACAATGATAATCTTTAATTAAATCTAACCACTTCAGTTGCCTCATATTTAATTCTTTTTGAGTAAATAGATATTTCAGATTTTTGTGATCCGTGTCAATTCCGCACTTCTCACCATATAAATAATGCCTCCAGATCTTTAATGCAAAAACTACAGCAGCTAGCTCTAATTCATGAGTAAGATAATTTAATTCATAGCTCTTCAACTGTTGGGAAGCGTATGCGATCACTTTTCCTTGTTGCATCAACACACAACCTAATCCTTTATATGAGACATCACTATAAATGACAAAATTACTAGAATCAGAGGGTATGGTTAACACCGAGGCAGTAACTAACTTATGCTTAAGCTGTTGGAAACTACTCTCGCATTCATTAGTCCACTCGAACTTAACATTTTTTCTAGTCAGTTGAGTCATTGGCATTGCTATACAAGAAAGGCCTTCTACAAACCTCCTATAATACCCAGCAAGGCTTAAAAAATTGCGAATTTCACTCACATTAGTAGGCCTAGTCCATGTAGTCACAACCTTAATCTTACTAGGGTCTACCATAATTCCATCTTTGGATACCACATGTTCTAGGAAAGCAACTTGACCAAGCCAAAACTCACATTTCTTTAATTTGGCATACAATTGTCTTTCCTTCAAAATTTGTAGTGCCAATTTTAAATGCCCTTCATGTTCTTCCCGACTCTTAGAATAGACAAAAATATCATCAATAAAGACAATTACAAATCAATCTAGATATTCTTGAAAAACTCTATTCATTAAATCCATGAATACAACTGGGGCATTAGTCAACCTAAATGACATAACTAAAAATTCATCGTGCCCATATCTAGTCCTAAAAGGCCATCTTTGGCATATTTTCATTTTTCACCTTCAATTGATGATATCCAGAACGAAGGTCACTCTTAGAAAATACTTGAGTTCCTTGTAGTTGATCAAATAAGTCGTCAATGCGGGGGATGGGGTATCTATTCCTTACAGTAACCTTATTTAATTCACGGTAGTCTATGCATAATCTCATACTCCCATCCTTTTTCTTCACGAATAATACTAGAGCTCCCCAAGGTGATATACTCAGACAAATGAACCCCTTATCTAACAACTCTTGCAATTGTTCTTTAAGTTCCTTTAACTCTATTGGTGTCATTCTATAAGGTGTCTTAGATATAGGGTTGGTACTGGAGATAAAATCAATAAAAAAGTCTATTTCTTGATTCGGGGATAATCCAGGTAAATCTTCAAGAAATACTTTAGGGAAGTCTCTAACTACAGGTATATCCACAAGTTTTTACTCTTCCTTTTGGACATCTACTATGCTAGCCAAGAACCCATAACATCGTAACTGGTTGGCCTTTAAAACCGATATTATTCATAATGGAGACTTGATGGACAATCTTTTAAATCTAAATTCAGAATCTCCAAGAGGTTTAAACACCACTTCCTTTCCAAAACAGTGAATATTAGCATGATATGTAGCCAACCAATCAATTCCTAAAATAACATCAAAGTCATGCATATCTAAGACTATCAAGTCTGCTAATAATTCCCCACTCTCAATAATAATCATGCATGACCTGAGTACAAGATTTGTTATTAATGTACTACCTGAAGAAGTTGAAACTATTAACTCATAATCAAGTAGTTGTGGTTCCCTATCGCAATTCTTAGCAAATACTCTAGAAATAAAGGAATGAATCGATCTAGAATAAAAAAGTATGTTGGCATTTACGGAAAACAAATTGAGTATACCTGTGACCACCTTGTCCGTAGCTTGGGCATCTTGTGTTGTCATAGCATATACACTTCCTTGAACTTGTTTCCTCATATTACTATTATTTTTCTGAACTGGTTGTGGTGTTTATTATTCGGACATTCAAAAGCAAAATGACTTGATTGTTTACAAGTGTAACATAAATTTACCCCAATAGTACATGATTGCCCTCCATGATATTTTCCACATCGTGAACAAGGTCTTCCACTCATTTTCTAGGAAGGTTGTTCCATTTGATCACCCCTATTAAAATTTCTCATTTTAAATCCTTGATCTTGGTCTTTTCCTGGTTGGGCACTAGGTTGAAAGTATCTCTTATTATATACATTAGAAGCATCTCTAAATCTAAAATCTTCCTCTAATGCAATGGCTCTCCTAACTGTTTCAGTATGTGTTAACACCTGAAGCCAGTATAAGGTGACGTATTTTATCACTCAAACCCTTTTAAAATTTTCGAACTCTTTTTCCTTCATTATGAATCAAGTGAGGGGCAAAACGGGAGAGTTGAGTAAACTTAGCAGCATATTGCTCTATGGTCATGGGCCCTTGAACTAAGTTTGCAAACTCACTTTCATTTCGATCCTTTATCACTTCAAGATAGTAGTTATCATTGAAAACTTCTTTGAATTTATCCCAAGTAATGTCGATGTCTTCACCAAGTTCTTCTTACTATCCCACCACCTCTTAGTAGTGTCCTCTAAGATGAAAATAACATATCGAACATTTTGTGTGTCAGTGCAATTAAACACTTTTAATATTTTTTCCGTTCTTAGTAACCATTTTTCTGCTACCATCGGATTTGGCTCCCAGAGAAGGTAGGAGGGTTGTATCTTTTAAACTCTCCAAAAGAGCAACCTTCTTTCATATTTTCATGTTTCCTAGTACTTCATGCAATTCTAAAATATATTCTATCATCCACTTCATCAATTTCATCTATCTCAATCTCAATATACATTTCCTCTTCTAAATTACATTTCGGGGCCCAAATTTTAACAACAGACTTCTTCTTTTGCTTTGGCGGCATAATTAACCTATTTTATCACTAAAACGAGTTATATAAATAACAACACAATAATAGGTCGAGCAGACAATACTATACCAGAATTTATAATAAATCAATAAACCTCTAATCAATTTTAGACTACAATCAACAAAACTACCTTTGTCCAGTGGCATCCAAACCAAAATATAATGAGGATCAAGTCCAAATTCTATGGTGTGTTTAATCTACGTTTCAACTGTAATCACCTTTCTTTCCTAACTGTCTACAAGGAAAACCGTCATGAGATCCGCCGTGGTTCTCTCTCTTTACTGAAATTGTTTGCTATTATTTTGGACAAAGTCAGCTGAATAATCTCCAGAACCTATCGATCTAACAGGATCCACTTTGCATCATCCATACTCTCCGACTTCTTTCCAAACAGTAGAAGATGAAGCCTCTTCCCATAGATATAGTCCTCGATCTGCATCTTCCAATATCCAAAATCAATGTCGTTGAACTTCTTGATCCCGAGTGCTTTCACTTTATCTCTAGGTATCGTTTTCTTGCAGATCCAACCTTGGCTCTTGATACCAGTTGTGCAAAACACACACACCCCAATGATGGCAAACTAACGTAAAAGAAAGCACGATCAAGCACACGATACACAATATACATGGTTCGGCAAATTGCTTATGTCTACAGAGCTGCAAAAATCTTATTAACCAGAAGAGATTACAATCACTCAATCTTAACTCACACTCTCTAAGACTTTTTTCTCTCTCACACAATATGCACACTCATTTGACAATTGTTTAATTTTAAAATATGCTGAAAGTCGTATAAAATAAGTTAAATATAACATATTTATAGTACACGGCGTTGGAAATTCTAATCTGGCAAAAATATGTTCTTCGCTTGAGCAGCATATCGAGCAAACAACCAATGAACATTGGCTTGAGCGGGGTGTCGAGTGTGGCTCGAGTGAACATTAGAGTTTGTATTTCGCTCAAGCTCACTGTCGTGCGAGACTCAAGCGAACTCTCTATTTCTTGGATTTCTGCTCACATATCAGTTTCCACGTGCAACCCAACAACAAATAACTTGGCCATATCGACCATTGGTATCATATGACCAGAGGACTTGAAGGGAAAAAAGAATACATGGACTTGGTGGCTTTTGCTACACATAAATCCTTGAAAAGCGGATTTTTTTTTTAGTTTCAGTACTACACGAACAAGAGGCGATGAGGATGAAAGAAAAATAAGCAAAGGTGGAAACAGAGATAAAATAGTAGAATAATGCTACTCTTCTGCTGGGGTTGGGATTTTTATTTTTATTTTTTTATCTTATTGTATTTTTTTATTTAATTATTAAAAAAATATTTTTTAATATTGTTGTGAATATTTTAGTATACAAAGTGTACGCAAAAGTCACTGCATATAAATTTTTTGATACAGGTGCATAAGGATTGAAAATATTTGACAGAAAAACTATTTTATCACAAATAAATCTCACAAAATAAACTTATAAAACGGTGTAGTTTAATGCGATATTTTAGATTATAAAATTATTTTTATTATAAATTAGATGTAATGTATTATATTAAATCAAATTTACTTTTATAAATTTTTTTTATAATTGTAGCATTTCTCATTAATGATTCGAATGGAAAGAAATGTATACGCATAGATAATATAATAACCGTAATATATAAAGACGCTTATCATTGATTTGCATTGAAGCTTCAATTAAAAGCTGAGAGCTAAATACTCATTTGTTTCTGACTTTTTTCAATTTTTTTTTTCAGATACTCCTTTGATTATCGGAATTCAGAGTCAATGAGAGTATTTGTACCTACATAATTTTTTAAAATTCTTAAAACTTCTTATAATTTTATTTTTAATCATCATTCAAACATAAAATATTTTTTAATTTCAAATTTTCAATTGTTTTCAACTAATCATTACCTAATTATTATTCAAATACAAAAAATATACAATTTTTACAAGTTTCAAAATAAAATACAAAATCAATACAATTTTTACAAACTTCAAAACAAAAATAATACTACAAAAAATTATAACTATATAATATTTGTATTCTATTTTTCCTCTCATTTTTTAAAATCCAATCCAACATCTTCACTTAAACTATTTCACAACTATTTACAAATTTTTTAAATACTTCACATATACAAACATGCCCTAAATTTGATCTTTTAATTTTCTTAGTTTTAATAAAACTGACATTTACATCTATAACGTTAACAATGTGCCATATCAATCCTAGTAGCACTTTTGCAGACCATATATTGAAAGCCAAAAACCACATTTTAAAGAATAAAAATATAAAAGTAACATAAATTTTTTGAAAAATAAGCATTAAAATTAAGAGAAATAATATTTATAATTTTAGGTTGTGTAAGTTTCGCACACACTCCTTTAAAAAAGTGGACAAATCCGAAATAGATGTAGCTCGAGAGATTCTCCCGATAAGGCCATTTGGTTTTTTTAATTTTTTTCATACATTTTTTTTATATCCTTAAAAATTTAAAAAAAAAATTTCACAACATCATTAAAAATATTTCTTTAATTACTAAATAAAAAAAATCAAAAAAATGTCTCGGAACCACCTCTCGGTGGCCCAAGCATTTTCCAATTTGAAACCTACATAATCGTTTTTTTTTTAGGGCAGCAGATTATCATAAACCAACAACATCTATTTCAATACAACATTTATTTATTTATTATTATTAGACTATATGTTTCAAAAATTACATGCAAAGATTCAATCATTTATCGTAAACCAAAATCACTTTTTTAGGTTACTATTGCATAAAGGCATGAATATGAAAGGTAAATAAAAATTTAGAATAAATAAATATGAACTTAATTTACATATGCAATATCACGTGGAGGGTAATGTTAGATATAAGTCTCAAATAGATAAATTACATAAAATTTTTTTGTAAAAAAGTGAATCTCACTAATAAAGAATAGTTTTTTTACCTTGTTTTTTGGTGTAGTCTATTTTTTTACAAAAGCTTATATAGAACTTATTTATTTGAGACTTATACACATCATTTTTCTTATACTTAACCAAAATCTGAAATGAATATGACATATACTTCCGAACTACTACCTAATAAAACTTTGTTTTTTAATTCAAATAATAATACTTGTCTCTTTACTTTGGCTATGTTTGAATGTTGAGATAAGTTGAATTGAATTGTGAATAGTAATATTTTGTTAGTCACATTGAGATTTGTCTATCTTTTTTAAGTTGAGATGATTTAAATTTTTAGTTTAAAATGTATGAAATAGATTGAGATGAAAAAATCAAAAAATAGTGGATCTATTGATAATTCCTTTTTTTTTTCTTAGATGAGATAAGATAAGTTAAGTTGAGTTGAGATTAAAATTAAAAGTTGAATAAAATATTATTAGAATATATATTTTTAATATTATTTTTATTTTAATATTCGAAATAATTAAATTATTTATTTTATTTTATATAAAAATTTTAAAAAAATAGATAAAATAAAATTTGATGAATCGAGCGGAGATAGTTGAGTTATTTTTCTTTTCTGGATAATGAAATTTTTCCGTACATAAGAAAGAAAAAAAACAGAATAACCATATCTTCAAGTCAAGCTCGTCGTCCTGTTGCCGCTACTGCACAGTAGGTTTTACAAGCGGCGATTCTCCGGCGCTCTGCAAGTAATGACTTCGTTTTCCGGATCTTAATTTGTTTAGTGAAGTGTCTTCAACTTCTAGCTCATAACTTCTTTTGATCGCTTTGCGTAAAGAAACATTCATGCTCTTTTTCTCTACTTTTTCTGTACACTCCTGGCGTGGCTCTGAACAAACTAAAGCTTTGTTTGGGAGAGTTGGAACAAACTAAAGTCGAGTACAAAAGGCGGAGCTAATATGATGTAGTGAGAATAGACCATGGTCTGAAACGATAGATAGTCTACGCCAAATTTTTTTTGTCTTTCTCTGTTATTAACTTATTTTTCCTTGTTTTGGCGTAGGATTGTTAGATCTAGACTTTTTATCCGCCGTTGATATACGCGTGCCCCACCACTGGATAACTCCCTCGCCTTTTGCTCCAACCCTCCGCACAATCGACGGTCCCCACTCATCGGTGCGGAAGCCCACCCTTCGCCACTAATAGCGGCCTCTATGCATTGTTCGAGACCTAGATCTCATGCGTCTTCCTCTCTTTCTATCGCCAATCTTTCAAACTCGAACAGGAAGCAAACAGGATTTTCCCTTGCTTTTCATAATGAAATTAGACTAAGCTGCACAGGTTGAGCCACAGTTGTAATTAGGATTTCAGCTTTAGGTGTGATAGATTCTAGAGTATAAAAGAATATTAATAAAACAAGAAAGTTAGAGAGAGGAGGAAAAAAAGATGAGAAGGTAAAGAATTTTATGTGGTTCGATATTACAAGCCTAGGCCGGCAGGGGAGGTTTGGATCGTGGGTTGAGATGAAATGAAAGTTGAATAAAATAATAATATTTTTTTAGATTTGAAAAAGTTGAATTGTTTATTATATTTTGTGTGGGAATTTGAAAAAATTGTAATGATTAGATAATATGAGATGAGTTGAAAGGCTATATTGTACTGAATTTGGCATATATAAACGTAGGATGAGCTTTGCATAAGAAGTTAGATTAATACAAGCGGGATTTCAAACTCATGTAGGATTAGGACTAACAAGTCATGAATAATTCATGTGAGATTAATATCCTAAGAAGGTGTGCAGATGAGGAACCTGTATTTTACCAACTAACAAAACGTTCAAAGCAGAAAGGAAAAAAAAAAAAGAGAGAATAAACCAAAGATTATGTTTGTCCTTTAGATAAATGTTAAACACAACTTCACTCTTCATTCATTTTTCTCTCAATATTGAAAATTTACTTAGTTTGAATTATATTTCAAAAGTAGTTTCCTATAAGCACAAAACACAACCTGCTTTCTTGACTTTGAAAGACGAAATATATACCATATCTGCATCTATTTTCCGTATTTCACCTAACAAGCATGCATACTTTGTAATTTGACAGATTAAGCACATGGCAACAACCACTCTTCCAGGAACAATTGTTCCTGAAGTTCTTGGAAACAAAAATTATGAGAACTGGAGTGCTTGCATAAAAAATTATTTGTTGGCTCAAGATCTTTGGGAAATTATCGAAACAGTCATGGAACCTCCTAAACTGGAAGATGAGGCAGTGGATTTCAAGGCTTGGAGGAAGAAGAATGCTGCAACTTTACATGGAATTCAAATTTCATGTGGGATGGACATACTGTCTCAGATCAAGGATATTAGTTCTGCCAAGATTTTGTGGGATACATTGGCTAAAATGTATGAGCAACCCGCACAAGGAGTCAGCCCAGAGTTTGAACTAGCAAACTCATCAAACACGTCAGATAGAAAACAGGGTCAAGAGCAACCACCAAATGCAGCTAATCAGGTTCTAGGAAACTCATCAAGCAGCCCAGGTGACACTCTAGTTTATTTTTAACTGCAAATTATATCTAGCTGGCCAACACATATTGCCACATGGATTATGATACATTTACAGAAATGATCAATGATTCAACATGCTCAAACATGGATTCTATTGGCTGCATTGTAAATTGTAACTATTCAATTGGTTTTTAATAGGTTGATTACATATTTGGTGTCATACGATGGAACTGAAAACCAGCCCCAGTCATGGTTTTTCCGAGTTCAAATGTTTCAGTACAATATCAATGATTATGTACAACATCAATCACCTTACCAGTTTGCAAAACTCTTTGTGCAAATGAAATTGTCCTTCTCTTATTAGTTTGTGACATACTTTTTGCTAGCCTTGACATGGTATGAGCTGCCCATTGTCGGTCCTAATTAATTCAAATGCCATTTACATATTCTCAAACTTGAAATCAACATAAAAGATAATTCTGTGGTTGGCATGTTGATGTCAGAATGGTATCCCTTTTTTCATTCTATAAGGAGAACAATTAAACCATGGCAGGGAGGGACGGCAACCTGAACAATGACTTCTCTGAGTTTGCGGCCTTGCTTGAGGCTATTCGAAGTGGTGATTGGAACGCTACAAATGATTTCCTTAAGCTCCACCCCAATGCAAAGACAGCAACAATCGAAAATATTTCAGGCCAGACGCCTCTTCACACTGCTGTTGCTGCTGAACATGAACATATAGTGGAGAAGTTGGTGGAGATGATGAAGGAAGAAGACTTGGCAATACTAGATTCTGGCGGTAATACAGCACTAGCTTATGCAGCTATTAAGGGTAATTACCTGATAGCAGAGTGCATGATTAGAAAGAACAAGAGCTTAGTCAGCATTGGAAATAATCAGAAAGATATTCCTGTTGTTATTGCCGTTGAGAATGGCCATAAAGAATTGGCTCGCTATCTCTATCTTCACACTCCTTTGGAAGAGCTAAGGCCAGAAAAGGGCCACAATGGTGCTACACTTTTAAACCACACTATCTGTACCAGACTTTTTGGTAAGAAGTGCTTCTTGTCTTACCATTAATTGACTGTTATTTACTCATCAAAAATTAATTGGCTGTTATTTCTGATGATTTGATATCTTCGCAACATAATTGCTTTTGTTCATTGTTTTTTGTACGCGTGCATGGTTCAACATTAGATATTGCTGTGCATTTAATGGAGGGTTGGCCACGTTTGGCATTTGCACCAGACAGAGACAATTTCACCCCTCTGTATGTATTGGCTTCTATGCCTCAAGCATTCCCTGGTGCAACCCGGCTCGTGTTTTGGAAAAGATGGATCTACTCCTGTCAGTACCACCTTCTTTTCTCTTGCTTTTCATTACATTGTTCTGGAAATGTATGCTCACATCTAGGACCCAGTTGATTTCTTCAAGGATTACATTAACATCATCAAATAACGGATTTCCACATAAGGAATAATTAATCTAGTAGCTAAAAATATATTTTTCTAATAACCTAACCCAATGCTGCTTTCACTGTAACAACTTTCAATACATCTTGTGGCTGTTGCATTATTCTCATGTCAGTTCTCTCACTGGACCATCCTTGAAAACCACCTTCATGGTGTCATTCATGAGAAATATCAAAGTCTTTTGGCTGAGAAAATATGGAATAGGATCCACTCTGTTGGTTCCTCTTTTCCTTCACTACTTTTCTTTTTTCAAATTTTTAGATGATTTGCACTATGTTTTTAGGGTATGATTGATTGTAAGGTTTTCCTCTCCCTCGTTTTGTACATTAGATGATATATCCAATAAACTTACTTGGCTGCTAAAAAAAAAAAATCAAATGTAGTGTTGCCAGTTTGATGACACGAAGATTTAAAAAAATCGATACCATGTGAAACATGACAAACATTAAACATAATAGAAATAAATAAATACACATTACACACACATACACAACCTTAACCCATTCTGCAATCTCTGTGTGTGTGTTTGTATCACTGTTCATTGAAGATTTAGCTATTTAATTTTTTGTGTGGTGTAAGACAATATTGCTCCAGCGTGAAATACATTAAAAATGGCTACCAAATCGTTACTTCAAACTCATCAGCCTGTTTTTGTCTAAAAGGTATACACATTCCACCGGCTTGTACAACCGATGAGATTCGTTTGAACATTCAAAACAATCAAGAAATAACTATCGCATCAGGTACGTTGTTGCCTAAATTTTCTTTCCCGCTCATAAGACAGAATGTAACTAATTTTGCCAACAAGCTAACCAGCAGAACTCTTACTAATCCTAGCCAAGCTGTTCAAAACCTGTCCAACTCAGCAAAAAATATGCCAGCTTGCCGTAACTGCAGATACTTGAATATTAACTATGGGTTGACCAATAAGTCCAGTTCTGCCATTTCAATTTTTCATGGCATACCATGTTTTTATGATCTAATCTGTATGTCTTATGATCCTAATCGGTCTCATGATCTTGCGGGAGGGGTACATGGAACCCTGCCATATGAGATCTTATCTAGTCATACAACTTAATGTTTTCAGGTCCATGACCGTTGACAAAATGAGGCAAAAAACTAGAGCAATGTGTCTCAGAGCTTCACTGATTAATTTCCATAAATGATGATGAATGGGTAGTGGTCTTATTTCTCTTGAATGCCATATTGTCTTTGGTAAAATTGACTAGTTTGCAGATATATCTGATTCTACAAAGAAGTTTCTTGTTACTTACCGGGCAAGAGACCTTAGTAACAAGAACATGCTTAAATTTCTCGGGTGTATCTGAATAAAAATCACTTAATTATTTTAGTTTTTGGTATTAATTTTCTATTGTATATTTGTGATGAGCAAATTTGCTTTTACTTTCCAGTGCGAGCTCTATTGCGCCAGCTAGTTTCAAGTCTTCTTAACCTCTTGGGTATAGTGCATCCTTTTGATTAATATAATTTATTGGTTACATTCTTGAACTTTTCATTCTTAGTTTGATTTTGTCATTTATTAATAGATTCATACAGAAAAATTGACATTGCTTCCATATTGACAAAGGATTCAAGCATTTATATGAGATGAAGTTGGTCCATGTCAGATCCTATGAACTTGTGTCTTGCATGTGCAAAGCGGTATCAACTTTAGATCATCAAGACATGATAAATGGTGGTGTTTATTCAGCAATATTCCGGGCTATGAGGGAAGGGATCCTTGAGATTGTTGTTGGAATAGTGACAGCAAATCCAAAACTTTTGCATATCCGTGATGCAGAAAACAGAGGCATCGTTATGTTGGCTGCCCTACATCGCCATGCTGATATCTTTTACGCTACATTCCACTTTAGACAGGCGAGCATGTGGGCAGCTAACAAAGACATCTTCGGCAATAACATATTACATATGGTAGCAATGTTAACTGAATTCACTCCACTTGATCACATCCCAGGTGCAGCTCTGCAGATGCAAAGAGAACTACAATGGTTTAAGGTCAGTTCTCACACTTCATGTTTCTCAGGTGTACTGTATTTTCTTACTGCATCTTACAAATTCTAGAGATTTTTAAAGTGAGAATAAATGAGAATAGCAAAAGTTGAAAATTAGTTGTCAAAGAAGTCTTAATTTAAGGCATGATAGCTCTGGCCATTTGCCGCATACTATTACTGGAGTTTCTTAAATCTGTTAGAATCAAACTAAGTGGTTGAGATATTTCCATATCTGCATTTACTCAAATAGGGAAAAAAAAATAATACTAAATTTACTATAATTCTTATGAAAAAATCTTATAAACTTGATGTGATTGATGACACATCACCAACGTAATAAATATATGATTTGAAAAAATGATTTGTACATCCTATGGTGTAAAAGTCACGCGCACTCCCTTTAAAAAATATAGGTAAATCTGGGACCCACATGAGAAAACCCACTTTTTAATGGTAAGTCTCACTATTTTCTAAAGGAAGTGCGCGGGGTTTACATACCCTAAAACTATATCTAACATTACTCTTTGATTTGGCTTACTTTTATTTTAACTTTTAATTAATGACACTTCAGTTTGTAAAGCATTTCTAGTAAAAATAGTAGCCCCTCTAAATCTTTTAAAAAAACTTCATTCTCTTTAATTAATTGCATCTCACATGTGGTAAGATTTCATGTCATCCACCTAGCCAAGATCTATGGAACGTATCATCATAGTTAAAGATTACAGATGCCCTAAAACTCATGATCTTTTTTTCCCCTGAAATAAACAAAGAATGTGAGGTCATAGATCAAAAAGGTAAATAAAATCTAAGTGGCCTTAGATTTTGTTAATTGTAATAATATAGAACTAATTAATATAGAATTATTCTACTTTTGGAAATTATTAGTATTGGTGCGTGAGCTATTTTGTAGGGTTCCAATTGCTCATTTGAATCGCCACCCGACTTTGTAGACCACCTTCCAACTGTGATTCTGTTAAAAGTGCACGTGCCAAATAGGATTTTAGATGGATTAGCGCAAAAGAACTGAAGCAAACAAACACAAAATAAGAAAGAAAAGAGTAAGGGAGGGAGTTTTATGTTTCAGCTACATGTGAATAAATGGGAAATATTAACGTGAATTAGGTTTTAGTGTTTAACAAGATTTTCGAACTATAAATGTTATTATTCAATTTTCTAAGTATATAAGTGTCTCTCAATTGTGTGTGTGTGTGTGTTTTTTTTTTTATATCAATGTGTCTCTCTATTGTTGAATGGTACTTTTATTTGCATTTTTTTCTAACATTTTGTATAACAACTGCAGGAGGTGGAGAGCCTTTGCAATCCAACGATTACAAACTTTATGAACGCAGATGGTTTGACTCCTAGACAATTGTTTACAAAGACCCACAAGGACTTGATGAAAGAAGGAGAACGATGGATGAAGGACACATCAACTTCTTGTATGGTAGTAGGTGCTCTCATTATCACTATTATGTTTGCAGCAGTATTTATCGTTCCAGGTGGTAATAACCAAGATACAGGCTTGCCAATATTCGTACATGATAACTTGTTTAAGATCTTTATAATAACTGATTCCCTGTCCCTTTCTTCTTCCTCGGCTTCAGTATTGATGTTTTTGGCGATCCTCACATCACATTACGCTGAAGAAGATTTTCTCAAATCCTTGCCTAAAAGAATGATAATAGGCCTTTCTACCCTCTTATTCTCTATTGCAACTATGATGATAGCCTTTTCTACTGCTCTTTTAATTATGCTACGTAGTCAACCATGGACTGTCAATCCTATCATCTGTTTGGCCAGTGTACCCGTCACCCTGTTTGTATTGATGCAGTTCCAACTTCTTGTTGACATGCTTGCTTATACCTACAGATCGGGCATCTTTGATAGGAGAATGAAGCCTTTTTACTTTCGTTCATTCTTCAATACAATGTTTAGTTCCTTCAATATTTGGCATACTAGCCAGAGCTCATGATTTTTTTACTTTTTTTTATTGCCTTGGACTTATGACTGGTGAATTCTCACCTAGCCTTCCTTCTGTTGCATACTTTGTGATTTTCATATTTTAGACCTACTATCTCCAGTTGTAATTTTTATACCTGTTTTCGTTTCCAAGTTATTTTTTTTCCCCAAGCATGCAATACATTAAGATCAGAAGTCAGGGGAGTTACAGAAAAATACATTAGACCGACAACATTGAATGATATTCAGTAGAATCTGTTAGACAGGAAGATTTCCCTGATAGCCCAGGGCGATCGTAGAAAGAGTAATGATTTATATAAGGCTTCTCCCACAGGCCCTTTGTAAAAAAAATAGATCTTACTATGAAAAAGTAAATTAATAATAACAATAATAATTTTAACTTGATGCAGTCAATACAAAGATTTTGTACAAGAGTTGTATACTTAAGAGTCTGTACCTAGTATTACTTAAAAAAAAAACATAATTTTTTAGATCTGTCGATAAAAAGAAAAACACCAAGAATACACAATGTCTCAACAATTTTCATTTTTCTAAGTAGTTTTTTCTCAGTGACTTCAAATATGCGCAAAGATTTCCTTTGCAGACAAGGTTAAACTCCAGCACCGCCCCTCATATGAAGTATAAGCAACAACGTGGCCGTCGGCATCTGATGACCCCAGCGACGAGATTCACTCCTGCATAATTTCAAAGCTACTCTGCCGACATTACTTCACTAAAAGCAAAAGTTTAGTCAAAAGGGGTTGCTTTGAATTCGTAAGCCTTCTAACTACAAAGTTCCAAGTTGTGATCTTTTCATTGGAAATGCTAAGTACTGCTAGTGCCTCCCTCATGAAGCTCTTGTACAATTTCACCGGCAAAGTTCCAAGTTGTGATCCTTTCACCTGTCGATAACATAAACAAGCAAGACCACAACTTCTCCTCTCACAATTTGATCTGCAATGGATCATTAAGGGACAGAAACGCCATTTCACAGCTGACGTGGCACTGCCATGAGTGGACATATTGTAGTGCCACGTTACCATTTAAATATTGTTTGTTGATAATATTTTTAAAATAAAATTATGAAAATATGATTATTTATTTATGGTAATTAAAATTGTATTAAATTAAAACAGCAACGTAAGAAGATGTGAGATATCCTATACCCTATTTAAAAAGCTCCAATATAATAACTACAATACTCAGATGGAGTGGGAGTAGAGTAAAGTTAAACGGAGTAGTGAACTATGTTACCCGACTAATGATACTCAATTTTTTTTATCGTCATTTTTTATCGTGAGTTTTTTATCGTCATTCTTTTATTATCTCATGATATAATATTAAATGATTAGAGACTATTTATTATATTTTAGCCAGGAGTTCAAACTAAAGCGTATAGCAAGGCCTGGTACTTGATTATGGGTAGAGGTGAAAAAACAAATCGATGAACCGGTAAACCGGACCGGTGGGTTTGGTCTAGTACCGGTTTTATTTTTCTCAAAACCAGTAAAAATCGGACTAGTTTCAGTTTTTTTTTTAATACCGGACCGGACCGGTTCATATATATATTAATTTTTTATATTGTATAAAATATTTTTTATATATAATATATAATTATATATAAAATAATTTTGTATTATATGATAAATTACTAATTAATATAATATTAAATTTTAAAATCCTATATCACTATAGTCTATTATATTAATAGTTATAGTAATACTATATCATTATATATTATAATATACTATAATATATCACCATATTATATATTATAATGTATCACTATAGTCTATAATACAATTATAATTTATATTATCATTATATTATTATATACTTTAATATGCTATATTATATAATATATCGAAAAAATCGGATACCAGAATTAATAAAACTGGAAGTATCGGTTTAGGAGTATAACCGGTACGATATCAGTTCTTTAGATCTCAAAACCGATATATATCAATTCGATTTTAAAATATATTTAAAATCGAATTGAATTGAACCAATTACACCTATAATTATGGACAAAATAGACTAAATAGTCATAAAAATGAGGCAATGCCAAGTAAAAGAATCCAATGACAAAAGAGTAATTTCACCATCAGGGAGGAGTGAAGGAAGATTGAACCCCTGGAAGCACATATCGACGAAAAAGTTAGGGGCAGCCATTAAACAGAATAAAATATAGCAGAAAAAAGATTGAAGGACAAAAGAGCAATCTTATCACAAAATATTGCTTATTGGCATTTTATAAGTTCTATTTTATTTTGTAAGTTCTATTTTATAATTTTTTTTTCCTCGAAAGTCTTCAAATTTAAATAAAAACTCAAAAATAATTTTAATTTATAGTAGAATCATAAGTTCCTTGTGTTCCACGACAAAACGTTGCGTTAAGATAAAGTTATATCGTTACTTTAGCTGATGCTAAAAGAAGCAATGTGATGCATAAAAAACCCATAAAAGGCGATGGCCCAAGAAGCAACTGTATTTTATTTGTTCTTGAGAAGTATCTCATGCAAGTCTTCAGATCTAGTCTAGAAATCGGCACATGATCATCTTATATAATCTTGTTAGTCTCGGCCTTAAATGGCTTATGCGCTGCACCTTTTGTAAATATGTTATATATTATATTATTTTTAAAAAGTTTTATTAGTATTATATTAAAAAACAACGCTTGAAAATTTATAGATAAGGGTTTTGGCCTATTTATGTAAAAGCGGTATGTAATTCTTCATCAGTCACAATATCAATGTAAAAAAAAAAAATTAAATAATCTGAAAATCTCTATCCAACATTCTCTATATAGAAAAATGATGAGGATTCACAATAAAAAAAAATTGATTTTACTAATTATAGTTATCAACGATAGCTAAAAATAAATATTCTAGTTATCTTTATATTATTTGATTTTCTAAAAACAAAATGCACGAAGAAAATACTTTTGAGAAGCACATTTGGAGGAAACCAAGCATTTTCCTTTCTCCAAATCTTACAATTTACCGTACATACCCAACCGGTATGTACGATAAAAAAAAAAGAATAAACAAATTAATTAGTAGTTCACCAGGAAAAAGAAAAAGAGCACGCACCGTGCATGCATGCATGGCTATATAAACTCTCTCTCTTCAAGTTAAGTTCTTCCACGCACGTTCATCACTACTACTACACAGATCGATCAGGGTCCGGCACTAGCTCTAAACAACCCGTCCAGCACTGTAAGTACGTAATTGCATCATCCCTATTTTACTTTAGTATACATTTTTTTTTTAAATGGGCAGATTACAGTTGATTTCAACCGATTTCAAATATAATAAAATAAAGTATATATTAACTTATTTATTATTATGTTAAGTAATTAAGAAGCGTTGAAAGATAAAATATGGAGTTATTTATTATTACTAGTTGATAGAAAAGATATATCTTGCACCTTTTGTTAAAAGTATTAATTCGTATGTAATAAAATAATTTTTAAAAGATATAGTCGGAATTGGAACTATTGCGAAGTCCAACATTCGACTTCGACTACGACATTTTTTGTATTTGAACTCCGATTTTGACTCGAAAAACTTCAATTATAATCGGAGAGGAGGAGTAAATAGAGTCGGAGTTTGGAATATTTTTCATAGCCCTGCCTATAATTAAGCACAAATATTACTTTTTGGATGATCATGAAAATTAGAAAAATATATTATCGGGAATATTTAACTAGTAGCTAGCTATGCCAAGAGATTATAAAAAGAGGTGTAGATGAATAATCTCACATTATTTGTAGATAAGGTATTGGATATGTTTATAAGGAATGATTAATCCTCTCTTGTTAAACTGGTTTCATGAGATGAGTTATGCTCATGAATTTCTTCATGATATCGGAGCCTGTCATAAGACGAATGAGGCACACACTACTTATCCCGTGATAAGGATCAGAAAAAATATTGGTTTGCACACAAGGGAGGGTATTGATAAATAATCTCACATTGCTTGTAGACAAGATCTTGAACATATTTATGAGGAATGAACAATCATCTCTTATTGAACTGATCTCATAAGATGAGTGTTACACGACGGCAAGGAGGACTAGTGGGGATCGGCGTAGCAGAGAAGAGGAAGAGAATGGCTTCTTGCAAAAGGGTTGTCTGAGGAAGGAAGATCGAAGGGAATTAGAGAAGACCTAGGGCTAGCTGGGCCAGAGGGAATAAAGGCTGGAGTGGGCTCGTGGGACTTGAGGCCTGCCCTGAAGCAGGTTGCAAGTTATCTTTTACTATATATAATAGCGGTGTTATCTATTGCTGATGTGTCATTAGAATCGACAATTATGGCTAGGAGTTCTATTGCAATTGACATAGCACCGAAAATAAGCCAAGCGGTGGAATGAAAATTCAGAAAAAAGTTTAAATGCCAAGCGGTGGAATGAAAAATCTCTTCAATTCTCAGTTGCAGTTTTACAGTCCATCAGACTACAGAAGATTTTATAGATTATATATAATTTCAGAATGCCAATATAATTTTACAATAATTTCTATCTTAATTTTACACTTGCAATAGTTACACTAATTATTCATTTGGACACTCTTTCTTTACAAAGTATCGAGCGGTGCGACACACTTTCTTTACAAAGTATTGAGCTGAATAATAGTTATCGAATGGCAAGCAGTGCAAACGCGTAGAGGCAACCAATAAATTGGCAAGCGAGCAGTTTTCTGCATTTCAAAAAGAAATCGGAAGCGTTCTTTCACTTGATTATAACCACCGACGATAAACCATGGGAACAACCGACGGTAAACCACGAAAGCCACCTCTGTTTTATACCACTGAAATAGGGGAAGTGTTTCCACTTTGAGCCACGTCGCCAAGCCCCAACCTGTCGTTACCACCGGCACAGAGAACTCCGACGGGAACTCGACGCTGCTCCAGGTTCACCGTGTCTCTCCTGGTAAGCCACGACGAGTAGTTCCCTCCCTTTTCTCTCTCTCCCTCACTCTCTCCTTCTCTCAGCGTCGCACCACGTCCACTGCCCAGAGAACCCAGTCGCGTTGTCGATCTTTTCCCAGCTACCCAGAGCCGCCGCGCATCAGCCTCCTCTCTTGATGAGTCCATTGCAGAACTTCTCCCTCTCTCAGTAAGTTATCGCACACCTCTCTCCCACTCTCCCGATGGCCTCTGTTTACTTTATAAGTTAAAGTCACTTTTAGGACTTTTTAGGTCTCTCTTAACATTATTATAAAAATACCCGTCTTTTTAGGATTAGCAGTTGAAAATGATTTTAGTGTTATTAAGATTTTTGGATCTGGTGAATATAGGTTATTTTAGTCACTTTGGTTATAATTACAAAGCCGTGTTTAATTAGAGATTTATGAAGATTTTAGGTGTGGTATGGCACCGCACATTACGCATAAATAGCAGTCTGCGTATTGCGCAGGTTATAGGCTCGTAGCTAAAAAGGACCATTAAGTAATTTTACTTTCTGCCTATATCATACAAGCATATGACAAGTTAGTTATCATTGAGAATATTCTGGATTGTTTTCTTAATTTGGAGGAGCCTCCCTCGAAGTAGGCATATGAATTTACAGTAGCAATATACATTTCATCTTCTACATCCATCTTCATCCATTACACCCTATCCTATATGTTACAATGAATTAGGTCTATGAATTTTTTTGAGAGGAATAAAATTTTCTTAAAGAAATATAAATACTATATATATATATATGTATATTGGATCTGTTTTTTCCAAATTTCACCTAACATGAATATTAATACTTCGTAATTTGACAGATTAAGCATGGCCACGACTATTCTTCTAGGCACAGTTGTTCCTGAAGCACTTATTGGGAAGGAAAATTATGACAACTGGAGTGCTTGCATAAAAAACTATTTGGTGGCTCAAGATCTTTGGGACATCATCGAAATAAGCATGGAACCTCCTAAACCAGGTGATGAAGTTGAATTCAAGGCTTGGAGGAGGAAGAATGCTACAACTTTACATGCAATTCAAATGTCATGTGGGATGAACATACTATTTGAGATCAAGGGTATTAGTTGTGCCAAAATTGTGTGGGATACATTGGCTGAAAAGTATGAGCAGCCCGAACAAGCTGGAGTCAACTTAAGATTGCCAGAATCTGGTGACATTCACTAGCTCTAGTACTTTTATTTTTACTGCAAATTTTGTCTAGCTGACCAATACAAATTGCCTCACGGATTATAGCTAGTATGCCAATCCAGCTTTAATGAACCAAAACTGTAGTACATGATGCAGTTCTTTTGTGTTGAAACCAGAAATGCAGTAAACGTAGCACAGGTGTATGTAAGAATGCATCACAGAGAAAGTAACTTCGAATAAACTATTCCTCGATTCAATATATTCCTCTGTACAGTAGCACACATATTTATGGCAAAGATATGTCATTACAAGGGAATCATTCTAGAAGATCCTATAATATTCCAAAGGAGGCAGAGTCGGTTATTGCATGCTGTTGAGAATGAGCTGCAGATCAAATGGTGGTGGCATTCTGTTGGGGGCACTCAGTGGATGCAGTGGACGTGGCTTGTGAGGTGTTATCCTCTAAGGCAGGTACATATGTTCTAATATCCCCCCGCGATTCAAGCGACACTGATAGGATGGTGAGGCTTGAACGTAGGAGCGCAAATCGTGCCGAGGAGAGTGGCTTAGTGAAAATATCTGCAATTTGTTCTTTACTTGAGACAAAGGAGACAGTGAGAGTTTTGTTAGCAACACGGTCACGTATAAAATGATAATCAAGATCCACATGTTTTGTCCGTGAGTGTAAAACAAGATTAACTGAAAGAAAAGTTGCACCAATATTATCACATAACAAGTGGGGTTCTTCAGAAACAAAAATTCCTAATTCTTTTAACAATGCTTGTATCTACAGAAGTTCACAAGCAGTATTTGCAATTAATTTATATTCCTATTCAATAGAGGATCTAGCTATTGTCGGTTGTTTCTTGGAGCCCCAAGATATTAAGTGAGACCCAAAATAGACACAAAATCCACCCATTGATTTCCGATCATCCAGGCACCCAACCCAATCAGCATCTGAAAATGCTGTTAGTTTAATGGAACAGACAGAGGAAAAGAATAGACCAAGGGATATGGTGAGTTTTAGATAATGCAGAATGCGTTTTACAGCTTGCCAGTGAGAGTGTCGAGGACAGTGCATATATTGACAAACTTTATTGACTACAAATGAGATATCTGGGTGAGTGAAAGAAAGGTATTGGAGATTGCCTACGACACTTCGATAAAGCTGAGGATCCTCAAAAGAGGATCCATCAAGGCCTGAAAGTTTATCAGATGTGGACATTAGTGTTGACACAGTTTTAGATTCATGCATATTAGTCTTCTTTAGAAGGTCAGAGATGTAACGAGATTGAGATAAAAATAGGACTTTAGCCGTGCGACAGACATGGATGCCTAGAAAAAAATGAAGTGAATCTAGGTCTTTGACAGGAAAAGATGCAGACAGAGATGAGATAAAATCAGTAATGAGAGAGGAATCAGAGGCAGTAACAACGATGTCGTCAATGTAAATTAGAACATAAACAGAAGCAGTAGTAGTCGTAAATATAAAGAGAGATGAGTCAGAAATGGAAGCATGGAAACCGATTGAGATCAATTTCGAACTAAGCTTGGCAAACCAAACCCTAGGGGCTTGTTTCAAACTATAGAGAGATTTATGTAGTTTACAAACAAAATGAGAAAAATCAGAATGAACAAACCCAGTAGGTTGCTGCATAAAAACATCTTCTTCTAAGTCCCCGTGAGAACGCGTTTTGTATATCCAACTGATGAAGAGGCCAGTTCTGAGACATTGCAAGAGAGATCAAAATGCGTATAGTAACGGGCTTAGCTACCGGACTAAAGGTCTCCGAATAGTCAAGTCCGGCTTGTTGATGGAATCCTTTAGCAACTAGGCGAGCCTTGCGCCGCTCAATGGTTCCATCGGCAAGCCGTTTGGTCTTAAGGATCCATTTCGAACCAAGAAGATTTTGGGAAGGATGGGGAGGGACGAGAGACCAGGTTTTGTTTTGAAGGAGAGCTTCAAATTCACTGGCCATGGCAGCACGCCAGACAGGAAATTTTGAAACTTCCGTGTAGGAGGTAGGTTCGTCGGGGACAGATGGAGATGTGGTAAGAAAGGCATTGTGTTTCGGTGGTGGCCATAAAATGGTGCCTTCGTGTCGATGCAGTGGACGTGTAATGCGAGCTTCGGACCAGGTAGTCATGGGATGAGTGTTGATGGTGGTTGCGAGGTGGTTATTTGGTAGAGATGAAGTCTGGGTTGAAGATGATGGCGCATAGGAGATATGAGAAGGAAACGGCGCAGAGTGATCGGGAGATAGAGAGGAATGCGAGGTAGGGTTTGTATTGGTGGGCTCATGGGCTGGGTTATTAAGGTTGAGAGGAGATGAAGAGATGGGTTAGGCTGGACGGAAGTCTGAGGGTAGGAGGGAGGGTTCGGATTTGGGCAGGATGGGAAAATAGACATAAGGGGAGCGAGCTGGGCTGAAGTGGGGGTCTAAGAGAGTAATTCTTGGGCAGATGCGAATGGAAAGGAAGATTCATCAAATCGAACATCACGTGAAATGTAAATTCTATCGGATGGTGTATGCAAACAATTATATCCTTTGTGATCAGGAGTGTATCCTAGAAAAACACAGAGCTTAGATCGCATGTCTAATTTGTGATGATTAAAGGGACGAAGATTGGGCCAACAGGCCGAGCCAAAAACACGTAAAATATTATAATCAAGTGTAGAATTAAAAAGAGACTGAAAAGGAAAAAAATGATGAAGGATGGGTGTGGGCATTCTATTTATGAGAAAAACAACTGTTTGAAAAGTATCAACCCAGTATTTGGTAGGAGCTGAAGACTGGGCTAAAAGAGTGGGTCCAGTTTCAACAATATGACGATGACGCCGTTCAATACTACCATTTTGAGCATGAGTGTAAGGACAAAAAATACGATGGGAAATACCCAAATTTTGCAAGATAGTATGAAAGGGACGGAATTCACCACCCCAGTCGATTGGACAGTTAAATATTTTTTGAAAAAGTATTGCGAACAAATGTAACAAAGTGTAGAAAAATTTGAGAAACATCAGATTTTGCATATAATGGGAAAAACCAAACATATTTCTTAAAGTCGTCAACAATGAAAAAATAAAATCTAAAACCATTGGAGGATAGCACAGACGCAGGTCCCCACACATCTAAAAATAACAACTGAAAAGGAAATTGCAATTGAGAGGCTGAGAGTGGGTGAGAATGAGCATGGGACTTAGCTTGAAGGCATGATGAACATGGAGATGCAGTGGACGTGGACTTGGAAGTGACTGGAAGGTTTTGATGTCGTATGGTAAAAGAGGTGATCCGAGGAGAGGGGTGACCAAGACGAGCATGCCATGTAGTTGGTGAGGTCCGTTCGCCAATGAAAGCATGCCGTCAAGGAAGAGCGACACCCTTATCATCAGTTGGAAGGACATACAAACCATTCTTAACAGGACCTTGAAGAAGTACCTCTTGGGAATGTAAATCCTTCACAAAGAAACCAGAAGAGTTAAATTCGAAGAAAACAGAATTATCTAAGCAAAATTGACAAACAGATAATAAATTTCGAGAAATTAAAGGAATATGAAGTAATTGGCGGAGAAGAAAATTGCCAGAAAGTGTTGCAAGTAAGCCAGAGCCAGAGTTTTGAATAGCAAGAGATGATCCATCGCCAATTGTTACTTGATCTGGTCCTTGATAAGCAATGAAGTCCAGATTAAGTTTGGAAAAGTATGAAGTGAAATGAGTGGAAGCAGCGGCATCTGGAAACCAATTAGTAGATGCAGTGGGTGTATTCGGAAAATTGGTAAAATTAACTGAAAGAGAAGGAGGAGGAGAAGACTGATATGCATGATCAAATTGGTGATAACATGAAATAACTGTGTGACCAATACGATTACAAAGCTGACAGGTAGGTTGATTGGTCTGAGAAGAGGAAAAGAAATTATTAGGAGATGGAGGGAACTGTCGGCCACCCCGTCCACGCCGAAAGCCAAGGCCACGGCTTCAGTTAGGAGGTGTAAAATGACCACGGGTAGTGGTAGAGTTGGCAGTGAAGTTATTGGTGGAAAGAAGTGACTGTGTTTGATGTGCAAGACGTGATTCATGGTTTACAAGAAAACTATAGACCTGAGAAATGGAGAGAGGATTGGGACGCGTAGTGATGGAAGACACTACGGACTCGAAATCAGATCCTAAACCAGTCAAAAAATAAATGATGAATTCGGACTCAGGGAGAGGATGGCCTACGGCATTAAGAGATGCAGAGAGTGCCTTGGCTTTGTGAAAATAGGTAGAGATGGAGTCGGATCCTTTTTTGAGAGTTGTAAGTTGAAATTTGGTGTTCATGAGATGGGTAGTGGACTGAGAGGAGTAGAGATCGTGAAGGGTGTCCCATATTTGCTGGGAAGTGGAGCAATCAAGAATATGAGAGAGGACGGTCTCGGTGAGGGAGGAATAAATCGCAGACATGATGAGTTGATCTTGTGTAAGCTGGAAGGTATAGCTTGGGTTGGGAAGGTCATCAACGGTGGAGGGAGGCATGGGAGTGGAGCCATCGACATAGCCAAACAATTGGTTGCCGTGGAGAAATGTGGTGATTTGGGCATGCCAGAGTAGATAGTTGTCTGTAGACAGTTTGACGGTGATGAGTTGTGTAGCGAAATTGGTAATGGAGGGATTCAGAGCTTTGGGTGGTGCCATGATGATCGGAGAAAGAAAACTGGGCGTTGGCCCTTTCAAGCTCTCGATACCATGTTGAAACCATAAATGCAGTAAATGTAGCACATGTGTATGTAAGAATGCATAACAGATAAAGTAACTTCGAATAAACTATTCCTCGATTCAATATATTCTTTTGTACAGTATCACACATATTTATAGCGAAGATATGTCATTACAAGAGAATCATTCTAGAAGATCCTATAATATTCCAAAAGAGGCAGAGTCGGTTATTGCATGCTATTGAGAATGAACTGCAGATCAAATGGTGGTGGCATTCTGTTGGGGGCACTCAGTGGATGCAGGGGACGTGGCTTGTGAGATGTTATCCTTTGAGGCAGGTACATATGCTCTAATACTTTGCATAGTATTGCTAAGGATTGGGTTGGATTTGGTTTTGAATATGTACGTACGGATAAACAGGTATTCAAGTTATGGTACTCGGGTCAAGGTCAGTATTAAAACTCGTCTTAATTTGTATTCATGTATCATCGTCGATCTTAATTTGTAACTTCTTGAATGTTGTCTAAACTTATTGATACATATAACAATAATGATTGACGTCTCTTCTCAATTCTCACACAAATTAACATAATTGGATACTAATTGTCATCCTTTACTATGTATATAAATATATATATATATATAAATATAATGATACACGTATAATCATTTATATAATTATATTTTAAATAAAGGATACTTCTATAAAAAATGCATTACTTTTACAAGTTATTTTATAAAAATAACCCTTATTTAAAGCTGAGTTGTATAAAGGGTTGTGAAAAAACTTTTAATATATGTATCATTATATATACATTCCCTATAATTTAAAAAAAAAAAAAATACAAAATACGCCTATTGAATTCTTATAATTAAGGGAATAAATCAGTCGGTCCGATCATAAACCGAACTTTTCAATTCATTATTTTTTTCAGATCAAACTGGACCGAACACCCAATAGGGACCGGTAGTTATCGGTCCCGTCCGGTTCATTTAGTTCGGTTTTTTTTTTTAAATCAATTAATAAAAAATTTTTATTTAAAATACTAAATTAAATTAAATAACTTTTTAATGTGGATTATGTAACAAACTTAATAAAAAAATATTTTATATGGTCAATGATAATAAATTAGATGAAAATATATTATTAATTTATATAATTACTATATAATTAACTAATTGATATTATATATTAGTTAATTGATAGAATATTAACAAGTGTTAATAATATATTTAAAATTTTATATTGTTAATAGTGATAGGTCAGATAAAAATATATATAAAATGTTTTAATATATAAAATATTAACAAGTATTAATAACATATTTAAAATTTTATATTATGAATAAGGATAAATTAGATAAAAATTAGATAATTTTTTATATAATTATTATATAAAATAATATATTTATAAAAATAAAAATAAAAATTTTTTAATTCGGCGATCCAGTCCGGAAAGTTCCCACCCGGAAACCATTCTGAAGATCAAAATATTCTCTTTTTTTTTTTTTTTGATAAAAAAATATTCCTATTTATTAGACCGAAATAGATCATAAAAACTTTCGATCCGATCCATTCAATCCGATCGGTCCATTCGGTAGCAACCGTTTTACAGCCGCCATAATAATGACAAATTTGTCTATGTCGCCTTTAATAGCCGTCGACATCTTATCCAATAACCTTATCTTCAAGTCAAGCTCGAAGCTCGAGTCCGTGACTACTAATGCACGGTGGGTTTTACAAGCGGTAGTTCTCCAAGCTCTCTGTAAGTAATGAATTCGCGTTTGCGTCTTAATTTGTTTGGTCATATCTCATTTGATCGCGTTTGTAAAGAAAATTTATGCTCTTTTTCTCTATTTTTTTGTACACCCCTGGCGTGGCTCTAAACAAACTAAAAACTAAGGCAGAGTGCGAAAGGCAGAGCAGATATGATGGAGTTAGAATAGAACACGGTCTGAAACGATAGCCAATCTACGCCATTTTTTTTTCATGTCATTTTTGCTTGTTTTGGTGTAGGAAGTTAGATCTGGACCTTTTATCCGCCGTTGATATACGCGTGCCCCACCACTAGATACATACCTCCCTTGCCTTTTGCTCCACTCCTCCGCACAATCGATGGTCCCCACTCATCGGTGCGGAAGCCCACCCTTCGCCACTTATAGCGGCCTCTATGCATCGCTAGAGGCCTAGATCTCACGTGTCTTCCTTCTTTCCGTGGCCAATCTTTCAAATTCGAAACGGAAGCAAACAGGGTTTTTCCCTTTTTCATAATGAAATTAGACTAGTGAAATATCTTATGGCTTGTTTGTACACATATCATTTCAAAATTTTATTAATAAATTAATAATAGTTAAATGGTCTATAAATAATAGTGACAGAAAAAGTTGAAAGAAGAAAATGATTTAATGTTATTTTTAAAAAATGAGAAAGAAATTATTTAATATTAATTTTATTTTGAAATTTAAAAAAATTATATTTATTTTTGTGTTTTATTTTAAAATTTATAAAAATAAAAATAATTAAATTAAAAAATAAAAGATAAAAAATATTTTGTATTTAAGTATTGTTTGAGAATAAATTATAAGAAATTTTGAAAATTTTTATCTCATCGCCCAAAGATAGTCTGAGCTCCAAAGAATGAGCAACATTTGTAATGAGTTTTGCTACAGAGTCACCCACTGTTCACGGCATACTGCATATCTACTGACATGTCTTTTTGCCTTAAACGCTTGTTTCAATCCCTCTCTACCATTTTGCATTTGCGATTTTTGCCCCTCCCTTTGCGTCTCCCCATCCTTGCATTCTTCCCTCCTCAACTTGACTAGCTTTTCAAAGCTTTCAGACTCAAGATTGATGACAAAGTTAAAAAAATCTTGATCTGAATTAATTCTGGTTGTCTTTAATTCTATGAATTTTCTTCAAAAAGTCCATCAAAGAGGTCAAAGAATCCCTAGACTGAAAACTTAGGAAACAGCTGAGATTGACGTCCCTGATCTAGAAGTAGAATTCTGGATCAATATTGTTTCCTGCATGCATATCCCATTTCAAATATTACTTTGATCTAATCTTTATGAAAGTAAGAAATGACGGTACTACAATACTTGGAAAAGCATATGCTGTCTCAAAAAATAGAAGACGCCGTCAATGCTGTTGTTAGGGCCAAGTCCCTGATCCCATCCTCTTCATCGTAATTCTCTAGCCCTTTCTCTCTTTGCCTCCATTTGGTTCTCAAGAAAATGCATACAAAATCACACCGTGACTAGTTTCAGCTCCTAATAGGACCGTCTAACTTAATTTATTATAGATCTTTATCTTTGTTCAATGAAAGCCGAAGAATATAGGTTTTGGAACTTCGGCTTCTTCCATTTTGCATGGTTTTCTCGACATCCGAATGTAAGACTTTTCTCATTCAATAGTTTTTCCACCGAGAGAGGGAGAGCAGCTCTCAAGTATCCTTTCTTTTTGAAAGGGAAAGAAATAGCTGAGAGAAGGAATGATTGTAACAGGGAGGAAGAGGGAGGAATGGAGTAAAAACTGTGAACTAGCATAAACAACTCGGTTTGTTTGGGTGTGCGTGTGCTCCCACAAAAACCGACTGCCGAAAAGAATTATTTTTTCTTTAATTTTCGGGTGAACTACTCTTTTTTATTCTTTTGACCTTACTCTTGTCTTTTGACCTGGCCCGGCTGGGTATGTACGATAAATTTGTAAGATTTGGAGAAAGGAAAATGCTTGGCCGTTTCCTCCAAATGTGATTCTCAAAGTATTTTCTTAGTGCATTTTGTTTGAGAAAATTAAATAATAAAAAGATAGTTAGAACATTTATTATTTTTTGGCTATCGTTGATAAGTATAATTAGTAAAATCGATAAATTTTCTTATTGCAAGTCCTCATAATTGTTCTATATAGAGAATGTTGGATAGAGATTTTCAGATTATTTATTTATTTATTTTTTACGTTGATATTGTAGCAGATGGAGAATTATATGCTTTTATATAGATAGGCCAAAATTCTTATCTACAAATTTTCAAGTGCTGTTTTCAATATAATACTAATAAGAACTTTTTAAAAATAATATAATATATATATATATATATATATATAACATATTTACAAAAGGTGCAGCGCATAAGCCATTTAAGGTTCCTCATCTGCACACCTTCTTAGCATATTATTCTCACATGATTTATTCATGGCTTGTTAGTCCTAATCCTACATGAGTTATAAATCCCACTTGTATTAATCTAATTACCTCTTATGTAAAGCTCAGACCTTGTATTATCTCTGCCGAATTCAGCAAATAAAGATGCAAGATTTTTAGTATGGCTGGGGTAGGCTTTTAAAATTGAACCACCTTAAATTCTAAAATAATTCTTCCTAGCAGCCGGTTTTTGTGGGAGCACACCGCACGCCCAAACAAACTGGGTTGTTTATGCCAGCTTACAGTTTTTACTCCATTTCTCCCTCTTCCTCCCCGTTACACTCATTCCCTCTCTCAGCCATTTCTTTCCCTTTCAGAGAAGAAATGATACTTGAGAGCTGCTCTCCCTCTCTCAATGGGAAAACTATTGAATGGGAAAAGTCTTCCATTCGGCTGTTGAGAAAACCATGCAAAATGGAAGAAGTTGAAGTTCCAAAACCTATATTCTTCAGCTATCGTTGAACAAAGATAAAGATCTATAATAAATTAAGTTAGACGGTCCTATTAGGAGCTGAAAACTAGTCACAGTGTGATTTTGTATGCATTTTCTTGAGAACCAAATGGAGACAAAGAGAGAAAGAGCTAGAGAATTATGATGAAGAGGGCAGCATCAGGGACTTGGCCCTAACAACGGCATTGACGGCATCTTCTGTTTTTCGAGACAGCATATGCTTTTCCAGGTATTGTAGTACCGACAATTCTTACTTACATGAGGATTAGATCAAAGTAATATTTGAAATGGGATATGCATGCAGGAAACAATATTGATCTAGAATTCTACTTCTAGATCAGGGATGTCAATCTCAGCTGTTTCCTAAGTTTTCAATCTAGGGATTCTTTGATCTCTTTGATGGACTTTTTGAAGAAAATTCATAGAATTAAAGACAACCAAAATCAATTCAGATCAAGATTTTTTTTAACTTTGTCATCAATCTTGAGTCTGAAATTACCTTTGAAGAACTAGTCAAGTTGAGGAGGGGAGAATGCAGGGATGGGGAGACGCGGAGGGAGGGGCAAAAATCTCAACTGCAGAATGGTAGAGATAGGGATTGAAACTTGCATTTAAGGCAAAAAGACACGTAAGCAGATGTGCGGTGTGGCGTGAACAGTGGGTGTTAGGGACCCCGGTCCTGTCCCTAAACACTAAGTCCACGAGCTCGCTTTGGTGATGATGGTGACCGAGTGTCAAGCCTTATTGCTTGGCCTTGCACGAATGATGGTAATAATGGGTTCTTAGGTTGGTGAAGATGTGGTGTTTAGTGATGGAAAAGATGGAGATGATGATGAGTTTGGGTGATCTAAGTGATGGTTTTGGTGTGTTTGATGCAATGTGGAATGGCTAGAAGGTTGCCCTTGATGTTGGGACAACTTGGATGAAGATTAGGGTTGGTATGGTGAAGATAGGCTAGGGTTTGGATGGTGGCTATGGGGAATTTCGAGATTGGAAGAGTTGGACTAGGGTTGGAGTGTAAGATGAGTTGCTAGGATTTGGAAGAGATGTGGATGAGTGGGATTAGGGTTTGGGAGATGGAAGATAGGTTTAGGGTTTGGATGAGGTGGCTAGGGTTTGAGTTGTAAGATGGATTAGGGTTTGGAATTAGGGCAAGAGTGTTGGGCGGCTAGGGTTTGGTGTGTAGGATGAGATGCTAGGGATGGAAGGATGTGGTTGGATGAGACTAGGACTCCTTGATTGATGAGTCACTTTGGGAAAGATGGGGATTAGGTTAAAGATGATGATTAGTTGTGTTTGAATGGGTCGAGGGTTGTTCCTTGAGTTTAGGGATTTGGAGATGGAAGATGGGATTTGAATATGGCAAGATTGGATGATAGTCTTTGATTGATTTGAATGATTCTAGGGAATGAGTGATTTGAGGGATTGGATATGGAAGATGGGATTTGATTATGGTAAGATAAGAAGGGTATGATTTGAATATGGCAAGAGGTGGGAAGTCTTTGGTTGACTTGAGAGATTCTAGGAATGGAGTGGTTCTAGGGGAGTTGAGTGATTGTAGGGATTAGATTTAAAAGATGGAAGAGGATTGGGATTCGATCTTGGCTATTAAGGTGAGTCTTAGTTGGCTTGAGATATTGGAGGGATTGAGAGATTCAAGGGATTGACAATGGAATGGCAATTCCTTAAATCAAGGGATATGGACATGTATGATAGGCTTGGGATGATGGGTAAGGTGGCTAGGGTTGATTTTAAATGGTAAGATGCATGGGAGTTGTTGGGAATTGGGAGTTTGACTAGGCCAAAGGATGGATTTCGAATTTTGATTATTTGGAAGATGGGATAAGGATTCCTAAGTGGTAGGAATTACCTTGTGGGAGTCTAGGGTTAAGTTGGATGAAGGGTGGCTAGGGTTAGGATTCCTAAAGTTTAGGAGATCCTTATGGAAGGTTAGGCTAGGGTTTTCAAATGAGGCAAGATTTGTGTATGGCAAGATGGAGGCTTAGTGGATTCGGCTAGGGTTAATGGATATGATGGAGGCTAGGTTTTATGGTAGTGATGTGTATGGAAAGTAGGGCAAACAATATGTTGGTCGAGATATGTGAGTGGGAAAGATTAAATGGGTGAGTGGATTGTATTTGTGATATGGAAGGATGCAAGACAATGTATGGACAATGGAAAAGTTATGAACAAAAGATGAGTAGACTCGACAAAAGAATATGAAGACTCTCTTTATGGTTTTTATGGATATTTTGTGAAACCAAAGAATACTAAAATTGAGGCTTAGGATATCTTTGATTTGCAACAAAATAAAGATGAACAAGATGGAAAACATAAGAACAACTAGCAAAGATAAGAACAATATATTTTTGGGTTTTTGAATATAGAATGGAAAACATAGACAAGAGATTGACAAATTGAATGAAACAAAAGCAATACTCATAAGATTGATAGATAATTCACCATCAATTCACGAATTTCACGATGATGAAATAAGATAGATTGAATCACACCTATTCACGAATTTCAAGGTGATAATCCTCTACTAGGGATTCACGAATTTCACCCAAGTAGCCCAAGTGCTAAGCACCGAAAGGTGATCTCAAGAACAATAGTCTACCCACTTAGGGAATTTGCCAAAAGATGTAAACTGAAATGCCTAAGGGTCCTATTTATAGAGATTACAAAATGGAAACCCCCAATAGGTCCCTTGAAATATAATAAAATAAAATAAATAAAGATAAATAAATGATATGGTCTTGCATGGCCAATGTGGCCCGTGATATGTCTTGGCCCTTGGTTGGTTTTGGCTAGCCTTGATCATGAAAGTGGTCCGATCTTTGTTGTCCATGCATGGCTAGGAGCTTGTCTAAGACCTTGTCCTAGGGCGGTTTTTGATGGGATCCCAACAGGGTGGCTGTGTAGCAAAACTCTTAAAGAAAAAGAGCACGCACCGTGCATGCATGCATGGCTATATAACTCTCTCTCTCTCAGAGTTAAGTTCTTCCACGTTGGTCACTACCACACAGATCGATCGATCAGGATCCGGCAATTAAAACAGCCCGTCCAGCTAGCACTGTAAGTACGTAATTGCAATATCATCCCTATTTTCCTTTTAGTATACATTAATTATTTTTAAATGGGCAGATTATAGTTGATTTCAACCGATTTCAAATATAATAAAATAAAGTATATATTAACTTATTATTTATAATTATGGTAAGTAATTAAGAAGCGTTGAAAGATAAATTGATATGGAGTTATTTATTATTATAATTAGTTGATAGAAAAGATATATCTTGCACCTTTTGTTAAAAGTACTGATTCGTATGTAATAAAATAATTTTTAAAAGATATAAACGGAATTGAAACTATTTCAAAGTCCAACCTTCGACTTCGATTATGACATTTTTTGTATTTGAACTCTGATTTCAACTCTAAAAACCTCAATTATAATCGGAGTGGAGGAGTAAATAGAGTCGGAGTTTGGAATTTTTTTCATTGCCCTACCTATAATTAAGCACAAAATATTGCTTTTTGGATGATCATGAAAATTAGAAAAATATATTATCGGGAATTAGCTAGTAGCTAGCTAGGCCAAGAGATTATAACGAGAGGTGCTGATGAATAATCTTACATTATTTATGGATAAAGTTTTTGGCATGTTTATAAAGAATAAACAATTATCTCTTGTTGAATTGGTTTTATGAGATCGATGAGTTAGGCCATGAATTTTTTCATGGTATCAGAGCTTGCTATAGGACGAATAGGGCCCACATTACTTACCCTGTGACAAGGACCGGAAAAAATACTGGCTTGCACGTGAGGAGGGTGTTGATGAATATTGCCTGTTGACAAGATCTTGGGTATATTCATAAGAAATGAACAATCATCTCTTATTGAATCGGTTTCATGAGATGAGTTAGGCTCAAGGATTTCTTAAAGTGAAATAAAATTTTCTTAAAGAAATATAAATAACATATCTACTCTATTATAATAAGTGACTATCTAACTGTGAATAATAACTTTTGTTATTTCTCCGTTAACTTTTCTTTTTTTTTCGTTAAGTCCGTTAAGTCTTATTTTACCAAAAGGCCCTTAAAACTTTTGACCATTTGACATGGAGCTCTCTTGTAGAATTTAATGAAGAATCCTGTTTTACCAAAAGGTTCTTAAGACCATTGATCATTTGACATGTAGCTCTTTTGTATAATTTAATAAAGAATCATATTTTATCAAAAGGTCCTTACTAGTTCTGTGGTGCACATGAATTGACGTCTCTTTTTCATGTCCGTTTAGATCTGACAGTGTACTCATTTTCCTTTTCTTTTTTTCAATTTTTTTAAAATAATAATTTATTATTATATAGAGAGTAAATAAATAATCCAATATGGATGCAGATCAATGTTTATATTTTGCTGAAGTTTAAAATTTTTTTTAATCTTGATTTTTTGTCTTTTTTTAAGCTTATAATTTCTTTTCTCAAACAAATAAGTTACTTGTCTTTTTCACTTTTTTTTTATTTAAATCATTATGCAGTCAGGTGCATTCAAGGCTAATGCACCCGGGACTGTTCCCTAGTGTATATATATATATATATATATATATATGTATATATATATTGGATCTGTTGTTTCCAAATTTCACCTAATATGAATATTACTTCTTAATTTGACAGATTAAGCATGGCCACGACTATTCTTCCAGGCACAGTTGTTCCTGAAGCACTTATTGGGAAGGAAAATTATGACAACTGGAGTGCTTGCATAAAAAACTATTTGTTGGCTCAAGATCTCTGGGACATCATCGAATCAAGCATGGAACCTCCTAAACCAGGTGATGAAGTTGATTTCAAGGCTTGGAGGAAGAAGGATGCTGCAACTTTACATGCAATTCAAATGTCATGTGGGATGAACATACTATCTGAGATCAAGGGTATTAGTTCTGCAAAAATTGTGTGGGATATATTGGCTGAAAAGTATGAGCAGCCCGAACAAGCTGGAGTCAACTTAAGATTGCCAGAATCTGGTGACATTCACTAGCTCTAGCACTTTTATTTTTACTGCAAATTTTGTCTAGCTGACCAACACAAATTGCCACAGGACCAATTCAGCTTTAATGAACCAAAACTGTAGTACATGCAGTTCCTTTGCATGGTATCGCTAAAGGATTGGGTTGGATCTGGTTTTTTTTTTTATAGAAATCTAAAATTCATTCATCAAAGGAAACAAAATAGTTACAGACAATTATCAAGCCATAAAGCTTGAGAAATACAGTCTGGAACACAGCCCCATCATAATACAATATTGTCAACTTGACTTACATTCCTAGCCAACATCTGAGCAACCATATTTCCCTCTCGATATACATGTATAAAAATACAACTCTCAAAATGTGAAGAAAGCTGTCTAATTTCATAATATAACCCCCCAAGCAAAGAATTATACATGCTGCCATCGTGTAATGCCTCCACACAAATCAAGCTGTCACTTTCTACTACAAGTTTTGAAATACCCATGGTTGCACACAACTGCAGTCCTCGGAAAATAGCCATCAGTTCTGTAGCTTTTATGCCTTCCATCTCTGTTTTCCATTTTGCTTGCAGCCATTAAAACCCTGCCATAATCATCCCTTAATACAGCCCCAATTCCTGTTTAAAACAGGTATTCAAGTTATGGTACTCGGGTCAAGGTCAGTATTAAAACTCCTAATTATCTTAGCTAGCAAGGAGCTTAAAAGTAACACTATCTATCAGGTATAATTTTACCACGTACGTCCAATAGTTGTGATAAATAGTTTTTCCATGGAATATTGCTCAGTTCATGACATTTGACGTGCATTGCATGACTGATATTCCTGTCTGAATGGTTTGGTACGTATTATATATACATACATATATATATCATTAATCTGTGAGAAAATGAAATAGAAAATTAATTAAACATGGCATATATTTGCAGGGAGTTCCTGGACCAGGTTTAGTGACTATGCGAACTTGTACGAGGCCGTGCAAAATGGTGATATGGACCGTGCAAGAGATTTCATTACGCAGCATCCCGATTCGGTGAGGGCAAAAATTACACAGTTGGGCCAGACGGCTCTTCACGTCGCAGTCCTTGCTCGGCAGGAAGATATGGTGAGGTGGTTGGTTGAGGAGAAGATATCGAAAGAAGACTTGGAAATACGAGATAATGAAGGTCTGACAGCTCTATCTCACACAATTATTCTTGGTTACGACCGGCAAATTGTGGAATGCATGATAAATAAGAACCCAGAATTGGTTACCGTTAGAAATAATCGGGGATTAGATATTCCACTTGTCCTGGCTCTTCGTCATGAGCAAACGGAATTGGCTAACTATCTCTTTCACGTCACTCCGTTTGGAGAGCTACTGCCCAAAAGAGGCCCCCATGGTGCTACAGCTGTAACCAAAGCTATACATACTCGAAATTTCGGTAACGATCGGCTAACATCCATTTTATTCATTTTTAATTGGCCGTTATAATTCTTTCCTTCCTATTATTTCATTTCAGCGCAATATATATATATATATATATATATGTATATATATATAATTCTTTTTTTCTTTGTAATTGTATGCACAACTAGAACTCGCTGTGAAGTTAATCGATGCTTGTCCACATTTGGCATTTACTCCAGACACAGACAACATCTCCCCTTTGTCCATCACATATGTTGGTACGACTTCCCTATTCGGGAGTGATCAACGTTTTGATCTGTCTGCAGAGTGTAATTGGAGTACTCGACTCAGACGAATGATCTATTCCTGTTAGTACCACTCATCTCTGATCTTCTCTTCTTGTTTTTTTCATTAAAACTGTTCTGGAATTATATATCCAATACATCTAGGATTGATATGATTCATTTCGGCATAAATTTCATTTAACATCATCCAATAATGGATTGCCAACATGTGCATGTGTAAGAAATTAGCCTCATCGATATAATATATCGATGAGAAAAAGAGAAGGAAATAGAAAGAAATTTACTCCATTGGAATATATATATAATTTAGCAATAATTTATACATCAAAATGATTACTTGTTAACTGACATTTATTGGCCTTTCTTTGGGGGGGAAGGTATGGGCATTTCATCTCCCAGTGCGAATTCTTTTAAATATTATTTGGACAATCGAAACAAGGGACAAGGAACAATCGGACCAGGTAAGTTGTTGCCTAGACTTTCTTACTTTCCTTGAAGTGTTTGGCGTGTAACAATGTAAATCATATGGGCGACTTCAGTTTAATTTCTGTCCTAATATCTGAATAATAAGCCATGCATGCGGAAGACCTATTTTTCATGATTTTGTGCATTATATTTATAAGTTAACGAAGGAGTCTAAATTTGTCATTACTTTATTTTTCTAATTGATAGCATACCAAGTAATGAATGGCGACGATGATCACTACTTGCATAAACTACACTTGCATTGCTGTAAAGGATGAGGACGAAATGAAATGGTAGTTCTAACTTGGAGATCAAGGAATATGCCACATTTACTTACATAACAAGAGATTTTATTTATGGAAACATGCTCAATTAAGGGTTGCAAAAGTATCACAAAACTAAGCTAGCTTATAAGAAATAATTATATTCTATACTAATTACAAGTACTCAATGACGAAACTTGCATGGATAGTCCTCAAGATCAATTAAGAAATAAGATTTCAATCAAGTTATGGGGAAGTTGAGCTGCCAAATAAAAATAGATCTCGTGTCCAGTTTCTCCATAATTAGGCAGCCCATCAACAAATTTATAATTTGATTTTCTATAAACATATATGTTTTAACTCCATATGCTTGTGATCATGCAGTACTACTCTTAATATATAATTTGTCTAAATTTTTTATTTTATTTTATTACTAATTTTATAATGTTTGAGTCGTGAGTACTTAAATGATCTTTTACTTAATTAGCACGAACTACGAGTTCTATTGCTTTTAACCATTTTCAAGTCTACTTACAGGCCTGGGTAGATTCGATCCCTTCCATTAATTACTATATATATAATTTCTTGGTTTTATTTTTTCAATTTTTTTATTAATATTCCTTTTGTTTTATGTATATATTTTATTTATAGTTTCAAACTGTTAAATTGACAATGTTTTCGTATTGTCAAAGGATCCCAGCATTCAGCTGATCATGAGATGCAGTCGACCGCAGATCAACAATCATTAATCTTCATGAAGCTTCATTTACTTCATGTGTTCGTGAGCTCAATATCGGAGATGAATGATCAAATCGGAATAGAAATGAGTGGTGTTGCGCAAGCAATCTTAAGTGCTGTGAAAGCTGGGAACGTTGAGTTGGTTGATTTTATTTTTGGACAGATTACGAAGGAAAAACGAGAGCTTTTGTACCGGGTCCGAGATGGCAAAAGAAGAAACATACTTATGTCTGCTGTCCAACATCGACAAGCTGAAATCTTTGGAATGATATGCCGTTTAAAAGAGGCGACAGCTACATTACTACCAAGTCGAGATAATCACGGCAATAACATATTACATGTAGCAGGGACGTTAACAGAATTCTCTCCACTTGAGGATATCACAGGTGCAGCTTTGAAGATGCAAACCGAATTACAATGGTTTCAGGTCAGCACTCTGTCTTTAATTATATTTCTGGGGAACACTGCATGCATACATGCTCTCTTTACTCACGCACTGCATGCATGTTACAAAAATTCTAAGATACTTTCAGAAACAGAAATTAGATGGAACATGATATATATCATGATGAGATATATTAGAGATTTGGGCCTACACTAGTTTGCAACTTCGCTACTTTTCTAAAAATAAACTACCAAGTTATAATTGAGTTCACAAACCATAAAGTAAAGAAAACCTAATTAATTAGCCTAAAATGTGTACCTGAAGGAGAAAAAGCATAAAAAAAGGCTAGTGATAATATGAGTAATGTTAGATATATTCGTGGGGTGCGCAAGTGCCATACAATCTTTTGAAAAAAGAGTATAATTTACTATTAAAATTAATTTTTTTCATGTGAATCTCGTACTTACTTAATTTTTCAAAGAGATTGCATGGTATTTACACACTCCACGACTGCAAAATCATTTCTCTATATATATAGATTATAGTCCAACATTAGGCCGGGCACTAATTAGGGCTTGTTTGGAAAAAGTTTTCATCCTAAAATTCTTATCTTATCTCCTTCTCAAATATCACTCAAATACAAATACTTTCATACTAATCATTATAACTTTTATAAACTTTCAAACAAAAAATAAAAAATAATTCAATATTTTCAAATCTCCAAACAAAATTAATATTAAAAATCTATATTCTAACAATATTTTAATTTTATAATATTTTTTATTTAACTTTTTTTCTCCTTTAATTCCCAAAACCCCATTAAATATTAGCTAAATTTATCTCATTACTATTCACAAATTATCTTATTAGTTAGTATTCACAAATTTCTTATCTCATTTTACTCCTCAAGCTTGTCCTAATATTAAATAATTATTTTCATCTACATAGTTCAAGTGTATATTTCTACAACATATTAATTAATGAGAACCATTAGTTTAGGAGGACTTACTTTTTCTCAGTTAATGTCATCTTTTGTCGCCATGCATGCATAAGGTTCGGTCAAATTGTCAGTTTTTCAAATATTAATGAGTGATTTTACAACTTCCACTATTTTGGTTTCTTTCTTTGTAAAATTGTGTATGATCAAATTAGGAGGTGGAGAGCTTATGCAACCCCATGTTTCGTAACGAAAGAAACTATGCCGGTTTGACTCCTAAACAAGTGTTCATGCATACCCATAAAGACTTGATAAAAGAGGGAGAGCGATGGATGAAGGAGACGGCAAGTTCTTGTACAGTGATAGGCGCTCTCATTATGACTATTATGTTCGCTGCAGCATTTACAATTCCAGGTGCTAATAATCAAAATACAGGATTTCCAATTTTCTTAAATAGAAAATTGTTTTATATCTTTATAATATCAGATTCTGTATCACTCTTTTCTTCATCGATTTCAATATTGATGTTTTTAGGAATCCTCACATCACGTACTTATGCAGCAAAAGGTTTTCTAAAATCCTTGCCAAAGAAGATGATAATAGGTCTTTCCACCCTCCTCTTATCGATTGGAACAATGATGGTAACCTTTACTTGTGCTATATTGATTATGTTACGCGAAGAATTATGGATTGTCTTACCTCTTGTTGGTTTAGCTAGTGTTCCCGTTTCCTTGTATGTCTTCATGCTATACGGCGTTCTTCGTGACATGATTGTTTCAACCTACGGATCGGGCACCATTTCTGGGAAAATGATACGGGGGCTGCTTGACAAGTCGGAGTGGATGCATGATTGATGAATTTTAAGCTAGCTAGCTCGCTAGCTTTTGTGGCATATTTTGTAACGTGTCTTTTCTTTCGATCCTCATATTCGTTACTGTCCAGATTTTTTTTTATGGGATTGTTCTAGGAGTTTAAACATTTTTAATACTTCTCCACTTATAAAATTAAATAAGAGCTGCTATATCTTATCTTTTTTCATTATACTTCATTTACACACAAATACAAATATTTTATTTAGAATAATACTATATACAAGTCTCAAATAAACGAGTTATATATAAATTTTTTTATAAAAAAAATGAGTTTCATTAATAATTTTTTTTTTTTACATTTTTTTTAGATGGAGTCTTTTTTTTATAAAAAGTTATATAAAATTTTTTTATTTAAAAATTATACAAATTATTTTTGTTTTAAAAAGAACTTTTCGTGATTGCTCTCCCGTTAATTAATGTAATCATTAAATCTTATTTGATTTCGGGACTAGATAAAACAAATAATGATTTGCGACGTCTGCACTAATCAATATCTTTTATATACTGTGTTTAACAGGTGGTTTAACTCCTTAAGTAGATTACTTGCAACGTAATCGATTCCCTCTCCCTTTATATATTCTCTTTTTACCTTACATTTTAAACACACTTTAATTATGTTTTAGTCTTTACCGACAATCGGTCGCCCTTTATCACGCCATCAACCACCAAACAAAAGGTCAGATTGAAAAAAAAAACATGGGTGAATTATTAATCTATAGAGTAGCGATGTTTTATTTCTACATTCAGTGCCATTATGCTTTTACACCTCTCTATTTCACACATATGGGACCCATACGTGAGAAAAAGAGGAATCTCAACTACTGTCGAAGCTGCAAGTGAAGGTGGTAGGCTGCAAGAATCCTGGCCTTGTAAGCATACGAAAACAGAGAAAATAAAATTCTATAGATACTCGTTTGAAGAGAATAGTTTGATGCCGTTTACTTTGTATTCACCAGTATATATAGAGATTTATATAGATTTACATAAAACTAATTGAGTAATTGAAGGAGAATAAAATAGAGATTACAAATTATTTGAAATTCAAACTAGCTAAACTAGTGATTCTGCTGGCTAGTAGTGCTGCAGAATTTTTGAAATCCTTTCCTGATCTTTCAGTAGTTGTTATGCCAGCTAATACGCTAACAACCCCCTCAAACTGTTGGGGAGGAAACGTACACATAGTTTGTTTCTCAAAAATGTAAACTGAGTGGCAGTATGCCCTTTTGTAAAAACATCTGCAATTTGGTCTTGTGTTGAAATGTGCTTAATTTGGATATCACCATTAACCAACTTCTCCCTAATGAAATGGTAATCGATCTCTATGTATTTCGTGCGTGCATGAAAAGCGGGATTAGAAGCTAATGCAATGACACCTATGTTGTCACACCATAAAGTTGGGGCAGTAGGCAATGTGATCTTTAAATCCTGAAAAATCATACGAAACCAATACAATTTAGCAATTGTATGAGCCATGCTTCTGTACTCAGCCTCAGTGCTTGACCTAGAGACAACCCCTTGCTTTTTACTACTCCAGGAAATGAGATTATTGCCAAGAAATACCCCATAGCCAATAGTGCTATGTTTGTTATCCGGGTTGCCTGCCCAATCTGAATCACAATAGGCATTTAGCTTTATTTCTCTTGGAACATAATGAAGACCAAAATCTACAGTGCCTTTTAGATACCTTAAGATACGTTTTACGATCATCCAGTGTATATCATGAGGAGAGTGCATAAATTGGCATAGTTGGTTTACCGAATATGCAATATTTGGTCTTGTGATTGTGCAATATTGAAGAGCACCCACAACTCTTTGATATTCAGTTGGATCACCTAACAAGTCACCAGTAATAGATGATAGCTTCGAACCAGAAGATGATGGGGAACTAATTGAGATTTGCATAGATTTACATAAAACTAATTGAGAAACTGAAGGAGAATAAAATGGAGATTACAAGTTATTTGAAATTCAAACTAGCTAAACTAGTGATTCTGCAGGCTGGTAGTTGTTGCAGAATCTTTGAAATCCTCTCATAATCTTTTGGTGGTTGTTATGCCAGCTAATACTCTAACAGGCCTGCTCTTTAACATAAATTGTCATGGGAAAAAAGGAAGAGAAAAAAGACAAAAGATCAGTACCTGCTAGAAAACCAGCATACAATTACAACCACCCAAGTGCCCAACAAAAATTATAACCACCCGAGTGGTGAATCGTATGCTCTGTTCTTGGACAATTCTTTGATGCATTCACTTTTCTAGGCTGGGGGGGAAAGGGAGATCAAACCATGTACCAAATTAACTATTTGGAGTCTCCACGAACAGAAAAGGCAAGAAAAAAAAAAAGGCAAAACAAGACAAACAATGAAACAAAACAAGAGAAAGCACAACCAAAACAAAAGAAAAAGACGATTATATAGATAAAGCTTCTTTTGTATTTATTCACAGAAATGACAGAACCACGGTAACCAACTCTTGAACCTGAAATAAAATCTCTGGAGAGATGAGAATGTACAAAAGGTAATTGAGAATGACCATGAATGAGGCCTGGGGGGGCGCATTGGAGACCATAAGAGCTGGAAATGCACAAGCAAAGTTCATCATGAAGTATGCACTATATTAACAATCCTGTTCAGCCTCTCAAGAATGCCGCTAGCCTTCCTCTTGGCTCTTGAAGTTCCATTCTCAGCAAGCTCCGAGATAGGTCCATGGGTGTTCTCCTCTTCTCTCATTTCCTTCCACTTGGTTCGATCCTTCAAACAGATACTGTGGAGGATTGCAATGCAATTTTCCTTGTTACGTGCACAAGTACTCTCTCTAATTATGCTAAGCAAGCAAGGAACAGCTCCAAGTTCTCCCGTTTCTTCAATGGCCTTTTGATGACTTGAGAGCATCGCGAGGATGGCTAACAACTCATCCACAAGCATACGGTCCGTGATCTTCTTCAGAATCACTCTCACTGCACCATCCCGCACAGCTCTTGCCTTGTTCTCACTGATCATGCATAGGGTAAAGATTGCTGAAGCAACATCTTTCATAGCTTTCGGATGTCCTTCTAATAGGTCAATGTGTGGTTTCAGGGCACCAGATGTTCCAATAAGCACCTTGTTTGAATCAAGAGCTGACAAAGTGAAAAGGGCTGCTGCAGCGTTGGTCCTTGTCTCAATGGTTCCTGATCTCAATGCTTCCATGAGTAGAGAAATCGCCGTTGGGGTTTCAGCAACAAGCTTTTTGTTGTTGTCATGAATTGAGAGATTCAAGAGTGTTGTGATTACATCTTCTAGGAGATCCAAGTGAATACCATTTTGAAGCCTGCTTTCAGAAAGTGGATTGAGCAATTGGGGAATGGCATCGAAAGACTCACCAAAGAGTGCCCGGAAGGAGGGAATCCTCTTTGTCAACAGCCGAAGCTCCCTGGCCGCTTGTTTTTGTTCAGAGAGTGTTGAAGACATCTTCTCCAGCAAAGAAAGAAAATGTTCACGATCTGATTCTGTTACCGCTTCCTCGCTAACATGGTAAACAGGATCCGACAATTCAATACCCCGGCTCTTGCACCATTGAGATATCATCCCTCGTATCAAGTAGTTTGGGGTAAGAATGGTGTGCGAGAGAACATGTTGGGTTACAGGGCATGTCCGGTTGCCTGCTTTTAGCCATTTCTGAATGAAGCTCTATCATATGTCTGCACAACGCATACAAGGAAATTGAAACAAATTAACAAAAACCGAACAACACATTAGCTCTGAAGTAGGGATTGACAAAGGATGCCAATACATGAATCAATTCTCCATAATGATTTCCACAGTACTTATCCGTGAAGGGTGATCAGATTCATCATTATGAGATGCTTGTCTTCCACTGAACTCATGCAGCCAAAACACAGGAGGATGGCAGTATAGATAGGGGTACAAATGTCAAAACCATTTTAGCGGAAGTACATACAACAAAAGTACTTCCATATTTGTAATTGGAACAGTCGCCAGAAATAGAAATTTATGGTAGTTCCTAAGCCAATAAAAAGTCAACACAAAGAATCCAAAATGCAGAAACTAAACGAGGATTTAAACGTTACCCTCCGTTCGGTTGCCGACTAAACAGGATGAAATAAAATAAAATAAAAGAAAAAAATTTTTTTTTTTTTATTTTATGGAAAGAAAAAACTTGAATGTTGAAATTTAGCTGTTTGTGTTAATTTTGTTTGAAAACAATTCAAACCCCATAAACATGAAAAGAAAATAAAACACTGGGAGTTCATTAGTTTTCTCGGAAAACAAACAGAGTAAAGAAGAGATTCTGATTTTTTGTCCCTAATAGCCATTTGATACATTTTATTTACATATGGCTATTCATGATCTTGACCCGATATGGTAATTAGAAACTGAGCCCAGCTCATCCAATAATATTTTTGGACTTATAAAATAATTATTGGATTCCATAAAACTATTAGATTATGTTTGGGAGGTGAGATGAGAATTTTGTGTTTTGTTTTAAAGTTTAAAATATTATTTTTTAGTTTTAAGATTTGAAAAAGTTAAATTGGAATTTGAAAAAGTTGTATTGGAATTTGAAAAAGTTGAATTGTTTATTATATTTTATATAAGAATTTGAAAAGGTTGTAATGATGAGATGAGATGAGATGAAAATTTTAAAGAAGATGAAACATCCAATCATAACCTAATCGCTAAAAATAAATTTTAGATCCGTAGTTATCTAGTAAAATTTAGGCCCAATAAAATTACTTTTAGAATATTGGGACTGGTTCGTTACAGTAGGTTTATGTTACATGATCACTTTTCTCAGCAGTGAATTTTATCCTTAAAATACTTTTTATTTTTCTGGAATGAAATTCTTCTCTACAGAATAAAGGAAAAAGCAAAATAAAAAGAATTGGAATTGGAAAATTCTTGAATTAGTTGCAGCCAATGCCAAGAACCCAGAGAGTACGCAAGAAGTTGTTCAAATTATACAATCGAAAATTATTATGTATTTTTAAAATATACGTAATTTAATATTTTCCCACTACAATAAATTATATAATTAAAATTATTTATATAAATATCAATTTTAATTAATATAATAATCTAGGACGTAATATTGAAAGTACTTATCTACGTATATTTAATAATAAGTAATGATATACACACAATACTTTTTAGAAATTTTTAAATATTTATATTTTAAAATCGTGATATTTATATAAAGTGATATTATTATAAAGTTACTCATCATTTAAAACATAAATGAATGAAAAATTTAGAAAAAATTGAATGTATATCATTTTCTTATAATAGTGACAAACTTGTCTGTGTAATAGCCGTGCGCATCTTATCCAATAACCCATATCTTTCAAGTCAAGCTCGACGACATGTGAGTCTGTGACCACTAATGCACGGTGGTTTTACAAGCGGCAGTTCTCCTAGCTCTCTGTAAGTAATAATTCGCGTTTGCATCTTACCTCGTTTGTCTTAGGAGATGAGATGAGATGAAAATTTTTGAGATGAGATGAATTGTTTATTTTATTTTATATTAAAATTTGAAAAAGTTGTAATGATTAAGGCTACGTTTGGATCTTCAACCCAACTCAACTCAACTCATCATTATAACTTTTTCAAATCTTAATACAAAATATAATAAACAATTCAACTTTTTCAAATTTCAAAATAATAATAATACTAAAAAGTAATATTATAACAATATTTTATCATCTCAACTCAACTTAACTCAACTCAGTTCAACATCCAAACGTAGCCTAAGTGAGAGAAGATGAGATGAATTTGAAAAAGTTGAATTGTTTATTTTATTTTGTATTGGAATTGAGAAAAGTGTAATGATGAAATTGAGATAAAATGAGATGAGATGAGATTTTTTCAAAAACAAACGAGGCCTTGTTTGGTCATATCTCATTTTCTTATAATAAATTTCTTATATCATTTTCTTATAATAATGACAAACTTGTCTAGGTGGCCTTTAATACCCGTGGGCATCTTATCCAATAACCATATCTTATGAAAAGTGAAAGTAGTTTCGTTTATATAAAGACGCTTTAATTATTGATTTGCATTGAAGCTTCAATTAAAAACTGAGAGATAAATACTCATTCGGTTCTGACTTTTTTCAATTTTTTTTTTTCAGATACTCCTTTGATTATCTGAATTCAGAGTCAATAGACTATTTGTACTTAGAGAATTTTTAAAATTCTTAAAACTTTTTCCTAATTTTATTCTTAATCAACACTTAAATATAAAATATTTTTTAATTTCAAATTTTTAATTTTTTTATCTGATCATTACCTAATTATAATTCAAATTCAAAAACTGATACAGTTTTTATAAACTTTAAAATAAAATACAAAAATCAATATAACTTTTACAAACTTTAAAATAAAATAATACTAAAAAAATTATAACTTTATAATATTTTATTCTATTTTTCTTTTCATTTTTTAAAATCTAATCAAATATCTTCACTCAAACTATTTCACTATTATTTACAAAAATTTTAAATACTTCATGTATACAAACATGCCCTAAATTTGATTTTTTGATTTTATTAGTTTTAATAAAACTGGCACTTACATCTATAACCTTAACAATGTGCCCTATCAATCCTAGTAGTACTTTCGCAAACCATATATTCAAAGCCAAAAACTATGCACTTTTTAAACAATAAAAATATAAAAATGACATAAAATTTTGAAAAATAAGTATTAAAATTAAGAGAAATTATATTTATAATTTTAGATTATGCAAGTCTTATGCACTCTTTTTTAAAAAAATAGATAAATTTAAAATTTACATAAAAAAAATTTATTTTTATCATAAACCAATGACATCTATTTCAATACAACATTCATTATTTATTAATATTATTAGACTATATGTTAGAAAAAAATTACATGCAAAGATACAATCATTTATCATAAACCAAAATCATTTTTTAGGTCGTTATTGCGTAAAGGCATGAATATGAAAGGCAAATAAAAATTTAGAATAAATAAATATGAACTTAATAAACATATGCAATATTACACGGAACCAAAATCTTAATCGCTTGACATGAACGACAAAATCTGAAATGAATATGATATTTACTTCCTAACTACTACTTAATAAAGCGTTGTTTTTTAATTCAAATAATAATGCTTGTCTCTTTAGGTTAGCTTTATCTCTTAAGATGAGTTTAGTTAAATTTTAAATAATAATATTTTGTAAGTTGTATTAATATGAATTTTCAATATTTTAAATTAAAATATATGAAATAAATTTAATATTTTCTAAAAAATTAAAAAAGTAATAGCTCACTTATAATTGTTCAGTTGAGTTGGTCAAACACAAGTAAAAGTACCTTTTCTTTTCTAGATACTGAAATTCTTCTGTACAGAAGAAAAAAAGAAGAAGACAAAATAACCATATCTTCAAGTCAAGCTCGTCCACCTGGACCACCTGTGACCGCTACTGCACTGTGGGTTTTACAAGCGGCGATTCTCCCGCGCTATGCAAGTAATGACTTCGTTTTCCAGATCTTAATTTGTTTAGTGAAGTGTCTTCAACTTCTAGCTCATAATCGCATTTGAGCGCTTTGCGTAAATAAACATTCATGCTCTTTTTCTCTATTTTTTTTTGTACACTCCTTGCGTGGCTCTGAACAAACTAAAGCCTTGTTTGGGAGAGTTGGACGGATATGATTGTTTGGGACACTTTGAACAAACTAGAATACAAAAGGCAGAGCAGATATGATGTAGTAAGAATAGACCATGGTCTGAAACGATAGATAGTCTACGCCAATTTTTTTTTGTCTTTCTCTGTTATTTTTCCTTGTTTTGGTGTAGCATTGTTAGATCTGGACTTTTTATCCGCCGTTGATATACGCGTGCCCCACCACTAGATACCTCCCTCGCCTTTTGCTCCACCCCTCCGCACAGTCAACGGTCCCCACTCATCGGTGCGGAAGCCCACCCTTCGCCACTTAAAGCGGCCTCTATGCATTGTTCGAGACCTAGATCTCAGGCGTCTTCCTCTCTTTCCTTTGCCAATCTTTCAAACTCGAACAGGAAGCAAACAGGATTTTCCCTTGCTTTTCATAATGAAATTAGACTAAGCTGCACAGGTTGAGCCACAGTTGTAATTAACATTTCAAGCTTTAGCCTTTAGGTGTGATAGACTCAAAAAATAGTAATAAAACAAGAAAATTTGAGAGAGGAAAAAAAGATGAGAAGGTAAAGATTTTAAGGTGGTTCGATTTTAGAAGCCTACGCCGGCCATACTAAAATATTGAATTGGATAGTGAGATGAGTTGAGATGAAAGTGAGTTTAGATAGTGAATTGAGATAAGATGAGATTAGTTGAGAAGAATAAAGGTTTGAATAGTGAGTTGAGATTAAATGAGTTGAAATGAAAGTTGAATAAAATATTGCTAAAATATTATTTTTGTTTTGGGATTTGAAAAAGTTGAATTGTTTATTATATTTTGATTGGGAATTTGGGAAAGTCATAATGATTAGATGAGATAAGATAAATTTAGATGATTTTGGTATGCAAACAAGGTTAAGAGTCTTATAGCTTTATTATACTGAAATTCGGCAGATATAATACTTAGGATGAGCTTTGCATAAGGAGTTAGAATAATACAAGTGGGATTTTAAACTCATGTAGGATTAGGACTAACAAGTCATGAATAAATTATGTGAGATTAATATCCTAAGAAGGTGTGCAGATGAGGAACCTGTATTTTACCAACTAACAAAACATTCAAAGCAAAAAGGAAAAAAGAAGAAGAAGAGAGAATAAACCAAAGATTATGTTTGTCCTTTAGATAAATATGACGTACAACTTCACTCTTCATTCATTTTTCTCTCAATATTGAAAATTTGCTTAGTTTGAATTATATTTCAAAAGTAGTTTCCTATAAGCACAAAACACAAATTGCTTTTCTTGACTTTGAAAGACGAAATATCTACCATATCTGCATCTATTTTTCCGTATTTCACCTAACATGCATGCATACTTTGCAATTTGACAGATTAAGCACATGGCAACAACCATTCTTCCAGGAACAATTGTTCCTGAAGTTCTTGGAAACAAAAATTATGAGAACTGGAGTGCTTGCATAAAAAACTATTTGTTGGCTCAAGATCTTTGGGACATTATCAAAACAGCCACGGAACCTCCTAAACCAGAAGATGATGTAGTGGAATTCAAGGCTTGGAGGAAGAAGAATGCTGCAACTTTACATGCAATTCAAATTTCATGTGGGATGGACATACTGTCTCAGATCAAGGATATTAGTTCTGCCAAAATTTTGTGGGATACATTGGCTAAAATGTATGAGCAACCTGCAGAAGGAGTCAGCCCAGAGTTTGAACTAGCAAACTCATCAAACACGTCAGATAGAAAACAGGGTCACCAGCAACGACCAAATGCAGCTAATCAAGTTGTAGGAAACTCATCAAGCAGCCCAGGTGACACTCTGTAGTTTATTTTTAACTGCAAATTATATCTAGCTGGCCAGCACATATTGCCACATGGATTATGATACATTTACAAAAATGATCAATGATTCAACATGCTGAAACATGGATTCTATTGGCTGCATTGTAAATTGTATATTCAATTAGTTTTTAATAGGTTGATTACATATTTGGTGTCAAACGATGGAACTGAAAACCAGCCCCAGTCATGGTTTTTCTGAGTTCAAAAGTTTCAGTACAATATCGATGATTATGTACAACATCAATCACCTTACCGGTTTGCAAAACTCTTTGTGCAAATGAAATTGTCCTTCTCTTATTAGTTTGCGACGTACTTTTTGCTAGCCTTGACATGGTATGACCTGCCCATTGTCGGTCCTAATTAATTCAAATGTCATTTACATATTCTAAAACTTCAAATCAACATAAAAGATAATTCTGTGGTTGGCATGTTGATTTCAGAATGGTATCCCTTTTTTTCATTCTATAAGGAGAACAATTAAAACATGGCAGGGAGGGACGACAACCAGAACAATGACTTCTCTGAGTTTGCGGCCTTGCTTGAGGCTATTCGACGTGGTGATTGGAACGCTACAAATGATTTCCTTAAGCTCCACCCCAATGCAATGACGGCAAAAATCGAAAATATTTCAGGCCAGACGCCTCTTCACACTGCTGTTGCTGCTGAACACAAACATATAGTGGAGAAGTTGGTGGATATGATAAAGGAAGAAGACTTGGCAATACTAGTAGATTCTGGCGGTAATACAGCACTAGCTTATGCAGCTATTAAGGGTAATTACCAGATGGCAGAGTGCATGATTAGAAAGAACAAGAGCTCAGTCAGCATTGGAAATAATCAGAAGGATATACCTGTTGTTATCGCCGTTGAGAGGGGCCATAAAGAATTGGCTCGCTATCTCTATCTTCACACTCCTTTGGAAGAGCTAAGGCCAGAAAAAGGCCACAACGGTGCTACACTTTTAAACCACACTATCTATACCAGACTTTTTGGTAAGAAGTGCTTCTTGTCTTACCATTATTTGGCTGTTATTTCTGATGATTTGATATCTTGGCAACATAATTGCTTTTGTTCATTGTTTTTTGTACGCATGCATGGTTCAACGTTAGATATTGCTGTGCATTTAATTGAGGGTTGGCCACGTTTGGCTTTTGCACCAGACAGAGAAAATTTCACCCCTCTGTATGTATTGGCTTCTATGCCTCAAGCATTCCCCGGTGCAACCTGGCTCGTGTTTTGGAAAAGATGGATCTACTATCGTCAGTACCACCTTCTTTTCTCTTGCTTTTCATTACATTGTTCTGGAAATGTGTGCTCACATCTAGGACCCAGTTGATTTCTTCAAGAGGATTACATTAACATCTTCAAATAACGGATTTCCATATAATGAATAATTAATCTAGTAGCTAAGAAGATACTTTTCTAATAACTTAACCCAATGCCACTTTCACTGTAATAACTTTCAATACATCTTGTGGCTTTTGCTTTATTCTCATGTCAGTTGTCTCACTGGACCATCCTTGAAAACCACCTTCATGGTGCCATTCTTGAGAAATATCAAAGTCTTTTGGCTAAGAAAATATGGAATAGGATCCACTCTGCTGGCTCCTCTTTTCCTTCACTATTTTTCTTTTTTCAAATTTTTAGATGATTTGCACTATGTTTTTAGGGTGTGATTGATTGTAAGGTTTTCCTCTCCCTCTTTTTGTACATTAGATGATATATCCAATAAACTTACTTGGCTGCTAAAAAAAAAATCAAATGTAGTGTTGCCTCTTTGATGACTTGAAGATTTAAAAAAATCGATACCCTGTGAAACATGACAAACATTAAACATAATAAAAATAAATAAATACACACACATACACAACCTTAACCCATTCTGCAATCTGTGTGTGTGTGTGTATTTGTATCACTGTACATTGAAGATTTAGCTATTTATTTTTTTGTCTGGTGTAAGACAATATTGCTCCAGCGTGAAATACATTAAAAATGCTACCAAATCGTTACTTCAAACTCATCAGCCTGTTTTTGTCTAAAAGGTATACACATTCTACCAGCTCATACAACCGATGAGATTCGTTTGAACATTCAAAACAATCAAGAAATAACTATTGGATCAGGTACGTTGTTGCCTAACTTTTCTTTCCAGCTCATAAGACAGATTGTGTAACTAATTTTGCCAACAAGCTGACCAGCAGAACTCTTACTAATCCTAGCCAAGCTGTTCAAAACCTGTCCAACTCAGCAAAAATATGCCAGCTTGCAGTAACTGCTGATACTTGAATATTAACTATATGTTGACCAATAAGTCAAGTTTTGTCATTACAATTTTTCATGGCATTCCATGTTTTTATGATCTAATCTGTCTGTCTCATGATCTTGGGGGAGGGGTAGATGGAACCCTGCAATATGATCTTATCTAGTCATACAACTTAATGTTTTCAAGTCTACGGCCGTTGACAAAATGAGGCAAAAAACTAGAGCAATTTGTCTCAGAGTTTCACTGATTAATTGCCATAAATGATGATGAATGGGTAGTGGTCTTCTTTCTCATGAATGCCATATTGTCTTTGGTAAAATTGACTAGTTTGCTGATTTATCTGATTCTACAAAGAAGTTTCTTATTACTTACCGAGCAAGAGACCTTAGTAACAAGAATATGCTTAAATTTCTCATGTATCTGAATAAAAATCACTTCATTATTTTAGTTTTTGGTATTAATTTTCTATTGTATATTTGTGATGAGCAAATTTGCTTTAACTTTGCAGTGCGAGCTCTTTTGCGCCAGCTAGTTTCAAGTCTCCTTAACCTCTTGGGTATAGTGCATCCTTTTGATTAATATAATTTATTGGTTAATTTCTTGAACTTTTCATTCTTAGTTTGATTTTGTCGTTTATTAATAGATTCATACAGAAAAATTGACATTGCTTCCATGTCAGATCCTGTGAACTCGTGTCTTGCATGTGCAAAGCTCTATCAACTTTAGATCATCAAGACATGATAAATGGTGGTGTTTATTCAGCAAGATTCCGGGCTTTGAGGGAAGGGATCCTTGAGATTGTTATTGAAATAGTGAAAGCAAATCCAAACCTTTTCCGTGCACTTGATGCGGAAAACAGAGTCATCGTTATGTTGGCTGCCCTACATCGCCATGCTGATATCTTTTATGCTACATTCCACGACTGTCAGTCGAGCAAGTGGGCAGCTCGCAGAGACATCTTCGGAAATAACATATTACATATGGTAGCAATGTTAACAGAATTCACTCCACTTGATCACATCCCAGGTGCAGCTCTGCAGTTGCAAAGAGAACTACAATGGTTTAAGGTCAGCTCTCACACTTCATGTTTCTTGCCTGTACTGTCTTTACTTACTGCATCTTACAAATTCTAAAGATTTTTAAAGAGAAAATAAATGAGAATAGCAAAAGTTGAAATTAGTTGTCAAAGAAGTCTTAATTTATGGCAAGATAGCTTTGGCCATTTGTGGCATACCATTACTAGAGTTCCTTAAATCTGTTGGAATCAAACCAAGTGGTTGAGATATTTCCATAGCTGCATTTAGTGTCATTTACTCAAATAGGGAAAAAAAATACTATAATTTACTATAAGTCTTATGAAAAAAATCTTATAAACTTGATGTGATTGATGAGACATCACCAACATAATAAATATATGATTTGGAAACATGATTTGTACATCCTATGGTGTAAAACTCACACGCACTCTCTTTAAAAAATATAGGTAAATATGGGACCCACATGAGAAAACTTACAGTTTAATAGTAGGTCCCACTATATTCTAAAGGAAGTGCGTGGGGCTTACACACACTAAAATTGTATCTAACATTACTCTTTGATTTGGCTTACTTTTATTGTAACTTTTAATTAATGGCACTTCAGTTTGTAAAGCATTTCTAGTAAAAATAATAGCCCTCAAAATCTTTAAAAAAAAAAATTCCTTCTCTTTAATTTATTATTGGCATCTCACATGTGGTAAGATTTCTTGTCATCCACCTAGCCAAGATCTATGGAATATATCATCATAGTTAAAGATTACAGATGTCCTAAAACTCATTATCTTTTTTCCCCCTGAAATAAACGAAGAATGTGAAGTCATAGATCAAAAGGTAAACAAAATCTAAGTGGCCTGAGATTTTATTAAGTGTAATAATATAGAACTAATTAATATAGAATTATTCTACTTTTGGAAATTATTAGTATTCGTGCGTGAGCTATTTTGTAGGGTTCCAATTGCTCATTTGAATCGCCACCTGACTTTGTAGACCACCTTCCAACTGTGATTCTGTTAAAAGTGCACGTGCCAAATAGGATTTTAGATGGATTAGCGCAAAAGAACAGAAGCAAACAAACACAAAATAAAATAAGAAAGAAAAAAGATTAAGGGAGGGAGTTTTATGCTTCAGCTACATGTGAATAAATCGGAAATATTAACATGAATTAGGTTTTAGTGTTTAACAAGATTTTCGAACTATAAATGTTATTATTCAATTTTCTAAGTATATATATACTAAGTGTTTCTCAATTGTTGAATGGTACTTTTATTTGCATTTTTTTCTAACATTTTGTATAACAAATACAGGAGGTGGAGAGCCTTTGCAATCCAACGATTACAAACTTTATGAACGCAGATGGTTTGACTCCTAGACAATTGTTTACAAAGACCCACAAGGACTTGATGAAAGAAGGAGAGCGATGGATGAAGGACACATCAACTTCTTGTACGGTAGTAGGTGCTCTCATTATCACTATTATGTTTGCAGCAGTATTTACGGTTCCAGGTGGTAATAACCAAGGTATAGGCTTGCCAATATTCGTACATGATAACTTGTTTAAGATCTTTATAATAACTGATTCCCTGTCGCTTTTTTCTTCCTCTGCTTCAGTATTAATGTTTTTGGGGATCCTCACATCACGTTATGCTAAAGAAGATTTTCTCAAATCCTTGCCTAAAAGAATGGTAATAGGCCTTTCCACCCTCGTCTTCTCTATTGCAACTATGATGATAGTCTTTTCTACTGCTCTTTTAATTATGCTACGTGGACAGCCATGGACTGTCAATCCTATCATCTGTTTGGCCAGTGTACCCGTTACTCTGTTGTATTGATGCAGTTCCAACTTCTGCTTGCTTATACCTACAGATCGGGCATCTTTGATAGGAGAATGAAGCCTTGTTTTTACTTTCGTTCATTGTTCAATACAATGTTTAGGTGTTCCTTCAATATTTGGCATACTAGCCAGAACTCATGATTTTCTACTTTTTTTTTTCCTTGGACTTGTATGACTGCTGAATTCTCAGCTAGCCTTCTGTTTCATATTTTAGACCTACTATCTCCAGTTGTAATTTTTATACCTGTTTTCGTTTCCAAGTTATTTTTGCCCCCAAGCATGCAATAGATTAAGATCAGAAGTCAGAGGAGTTACAGCTAAAAACGTTAGACCAACAACATTGAATGATATTCAGTAGAATTTGTTAGACAGTAAGATTTCCCTGGTGGCCCATTACGGCGACCGATGAGCATGCTGGTTTGTAGAAAGAGTAATGATTTATTTATTTAGGTCTCCCAGAGATCCTTTGCAAAAAAATAGATCCTACTATGAATTTAAAAATAATAATAATAATAATAATAATAATAATTTTAACTTGATGCAGTCAATCTTTTTACAAAGATTTTGTACAAGAATACTTAAGAGTCTGTACCTAGTATTATCAAAACAAAAATCATAATTTCTGCAGATCTGTCGGTAAAAAGAAAAACACCAAGAACACACGATGTCTCAACAATTTTCCTTTTTCTAAATAATTTTTCCTCGGTGACTTCAAGTATGCGCAAAGATTTCCTTTGCAGACAAGGGTTAAGTTAAACATGACCAGCTCCGCCCCTCATATGAAGTATAAGCAGCAACGTCGGCATCTGATGACCCCAGCGACGAGACTCACTCCTGCATAAAAGCTCTTGTAAATTCACTGGCAAAGTTCCAAGTTGTGATCCTTTCACCTGTTGATAACATAAACAAGCAAGATCACAATTTGATCTGCAATGGATCATTAAGGGACAGAAACGCCATTTCAAGGCAGACGTGGCACTGCCATGAGTGGACATATGGTAGTGCCACGTTATCATTTAAATATGGATTTTACTACACAACCTCTTACTATTCACTCACATTCCACACTCCATATTTTTTTAAAATTTTTTTTGAGTTTATTTTTTTTTAAACTATTTCAAATTTTTTATTCACTATTCATATAAAAAATATTTGATAAAAGAAAAAAATTAAAAAAATGTGGAGTGTGAAGTGTAGGTGAATAGTAGGAGGTTGTGAAGATTTTTTGTTTAAATATTGTTTGTTGATAGTATTTTTAAAATAAAATTATGAAAATATGATTATTTATTTATGATAATTAAAATTATATTAAATTAAAAGATCAACGTAAGAAGAGTTGAGATATCCTTATATAAAAGCTCCAATATAATAACTACAATGCTCCGATGGAGAGAGAGTAAAACAAAGATAAACGGGACAATGAACTATATTTTCCTAGTAATGATACACATAATTTCTTTTATCATTATCCTCTCGTCATCTTACTCGGTTATGGGCAAAATAGACATAAGAATGCCAAGTAAATGAATCCAATGACTTTTATATATAATAATAATAATAATGAATCCAATGACTTAGGGGCAAAAATGCCATTAAGCAGAATAAAATATTAGCAACCAAAAGATTGAAGGACAAAAGAGCAATCATATCATAAAATACTGCTTATTGGGCCATAGCCTCTTTCAGGCTTTTAGCATCAGATAAAGTAAAGACAAACATCAGATGAAGTAAAGATATTTGATATAGTTATCATAACGCAACGTTTTGTCGTGGATCACATGGAGGTTATTATTCTACTCTAGATTAAAATCCTTTTTAAGTTTTTATTCAAACTTTGAATATTTTAAATGAGAAAAAATATTTAAATTAATTTTTTCAGAGTTTGGCTAAAATGGAGCTGGTGGTACTGAGCTCAACGTAAATAGAAAGAAGACAAAGTAATGAAGAGAAGAATCAATTCTGTTATTATTAAATTGCCTGCTTTCTATGCTGTACAGTAGGGTATTTATAGAAAGAATCGACTAAACTATGCAATGAAAAAGTGTTGAAATATCCCTAAATGAATATACAAAAAGCAAGTTATGTGCTCGAAGATTGTTGGGAATTCTATTGCATATTCCTTGAAGCGTTTGGCAGTGTGGTAGCTGGTATCAGTCTGTAATACGTTTGGCAATGTTGTAGCTGGTATATCACTCTGTAATATCCCCCGCAAGATGGAGAATAAATATTTTCTATTTCCATTTTAGACAGCAAAAATTAAAACTGTGAGGATGGAAAGGCTTTTGTGAATGCATCTGCAATCTAAAAAGAAGAACGAATGGAGCAACTCCGCAAGAAACCAGTTTGTATTTTATCGCGGATGAGATGGCAATCCATCTCAATATGTTTGGTGTGCTCGTGAAAAATCGGATTCTTGGCAATATGTAGCGCAACTTGATTGTCACAATACAAATCTATTGGAAGAGAAATGGAGAGGTGCAAATATTGAAATATATAAGATAACCACGGCAATTCACATGAGGTTGTTGCCATGGCCCTATACTCGGCCTCAGCAAGGGAGCGAGAGACGACTGCCTGCTTCTTTGATCGCCATGAGATGAGTGATTGTCCAAGAAAAATACAAAATCTCGTAACTGAGCAACGTGAGTCTGGGCAAGAGGCCCAATCCGAGTCTAAGTATGCACGAAGAGTAAGTGACGAACGAGAAGAGAAAAGAAGGCCTTGTCCAGGAGCATTTTTAATGTACCGTAGGACCTGATGAGCAGCATGTAGGTGTGTCGTTGTAGGGGCTGTCATAAATTAGCTCAAGTGCTGGACTGAATAGCAGAGATCGGGCCGAGTGATGGAGAGGTAGAGGAGTCTACAAACTAAGCGCTGATATGGGAGTGGATCAAAGAGAGGATCGCCATCATCTTTGTGAAGCTTGAGGTTTTGATCTATTGGTAATTTGAGGGGTCGAGAACCAAGACAACTAGCATCGGCCCAAATGTCAAGTGCATACTTACACTGGCAAATGGAAATTCCTTTGGAAGAATGGACGACCTCAATGCCAAGGAAGTAACGGAGATTTTCAAGGAACTTAATTCTGAAGAGATCATTGAGAAATCCTTGAAGAACTTCAATAGACTCCATGTGAGAGCTAGATAATATCGTCGACATAGATAAGGAGAGCAGTGAACGATCCATTTTTTAGTTGAGTAAAGAGGTTGTAATTTGCTTTAGACTGCTGAAAACCAAAAACAAGTAAAGCATTAGAAAATTTCTGGTACCATTGTCTTGAGGCTTGTTTCAAGCCGTAGAGACTTTTGTTGAGGCGGCAAACTTGGGATGAAGATCCCTTTGAAAAACCAGGAGGTTTGCGCATGAATATTTCTTCATCTAAATCGCCGTGAAGAAAGGCGTTTTGGACATCGAATTGCTTGAGGAACTAGCCTTGAATGGATGCAGCAGCTAACAAAGTTCGAACAATGGCTAATTTTGCCATGGGTGAGAAGGTTTCGGTGTAGTCGAGCCCATCTTGTTGGGTAAAAGCTTTTGGCGACTAAACGCGCCTTGTAACCCTCGATGCTGCCATTCGAATTATATTTGATCTTAAATATCCATTTGCCGCCAATAGCACGCTTGCCAGGGGGTAAGGTAACAAGAGACCAAGTATTGTTGAGTTCAAGAGCAGCTATTACAAATCTCATAGCCTCACAGCAGTTAGAATTTTTAAGAGCTTCACCATATGAAGAAGGTTCAATGGGGGATGAAATAGCAGATGCAAAAGAAAAATAAGAAGGAGATAATTTGTGAAACGAGAGAGTAGAAGATAAGGGAAAAGGCTTACCAGGTGGATAGGGTGCTGCCGCAGACAATGATGAAGAATGATCAGTAGGAGCATGGGCCACCTGCAAATGAGAGGAATCCATTGTTTGTAAAGGAGGTGGATGGTGTAGGGAAGGATAGATGTAACTATTGAGGTGAGCAGGAGTGGTGCATTTTCGTGTGGAACGTCGAAGAGGTGGAGCTAGTTCTGTTGATTTGGTTCATCATGCAGAGTTTCTTGAGGGGCGGTAATGTTGCATGTGGAATCAGGGTCAGGCAGGGAGAAACTAGGTGATAGTGTTGGGTGGAGAGTATGTCTTTTGTGGGAAGCAGAGAGGGAGTATGAAATGGAAATAGTGTTTCGTGAAAAATAACATTACGTGATATAAAAATTTGATGGGTGTCGAGGTTAAGTAACTTATAGCCTTTAACGTCAAAAGGGTAGCTGAGAAATGATCAATGTCGACTATGTGGGTTAAACTTGTGACGATGTTGGGGAATGGTTGATGCAAATGCAAGGCAGCCAAAAACACGTAAATGTGAGTAAGAGGGTGGCTTATGAAAAAGTAATTCATAGGGAGTCTTATTATGGAAAAGGAGAGTGGGAATTCGGTTGATTAAATAAGTGGCGGTAAGAATACAGTCGGACCAAAAACGTAAAGGAATTCGAGATTGAAATCGAAGGGCCCGAGCAACTTGAAGAAGATGTCGGTGTTTATGCTCTACCAAGCCATTTTGCTGAGGTGTTTCGACACAAGATTTTTGGTGAATAATGCCTTGGTCGGAGTATAAATCAGCCATGAAAAACTCGGGTCCATTGTCACTACACAAAATTTTTACTCAGGTGTTGAATTGATTTTCGACTAAGTGGCAAAAAGACTTGAGGCATGATTGAGCATCAGATTTCTTTTTCAATAAATGGACCCAAGTGCATCTTGAATAGTCATTAACAATGGTGAGAAAAAAATTACTACCATCATGTGCAATAATGGAATAGGGACCCCATAAATCACAATGTATAATTTCAAAGCAAGAAGTAGTAGTATGAGTACTAGAAGGAAAAGGTGAGCGAGTTTGTTTGGCAAGGGGACACACTAAACATGGTAAAACATTCTTTTTATTCATCTGTTTGAGTACATGCGAATCAGAAATTAATTGCATACGATCATGTGATGGATGACCCAATCGATAGTGTCATAAGTCATGGACACTAACGGCAGGTTATACAAAAGCAGAGAAGTAATTTTGTGAATGAAAGTTTTGTGACAAAGTGTTGGTCAAGGCTTGAGGAGAAACTGGATCATGAAGAAGGTGGTAAAGCCCATGTTCCATGCTACCCTTCCCAATCGTTGTCCAAGGAGAAAGGCCCTGTATGAAACATGAAGTAGAAAGAAATATGAGACAACAATTTAGTTCATGTGCAAGCTTATATGCAGACAACAAATTAAAACTAAAAGATGGTACACAGAGAACGTTATGGAGAAGAATGTTGGCTGTCACTTGCATGGTACCAACATGAGTGATAGCAGCGATTTCTCCATTGGGGAGTTTGACAGTTTGTGAAATTGTGGAAGTGATTGAGGTAAAAAATGAAGTGCTGCAGATCATATGATCTGTGGCACCCGTGTCAATAATCCATGGAGTAGACAAAAAAGAAGATGAGAAAAAATAGAGGGAAATACCAGCAGCAAAAGAAGAGTGAGAGTGGGAAGGTATAACCATCTGAATTTAGTTGGCAGATGGTGAAGAATCCTTGCTGTGCAGCAAGGCTATGAGGTCTTAATATTGCTCTTTTGTCAACGTCAGGCTGGATTCAGAGTTAGTTTCAGCAAAGGAGCCAAGAGAGGTTGCATTTGCTCTTGATTTGTGAAACTTATGGCCGGGAGGGTACCCATGAAGCTTGTAGCAACGTTCAATAGTATGCCCAGTCATCTCACAGTGAGTGGAAAGGGGAGCTGCGGCATTGCTTGATTTAAAATAATTGGCGATTGTATGACCGATAATTTTGCAATGTGTACAAAATGGTTTATCTTTACGATTTGTATGTGGGGAAGGGGTTGAAAAAAATTTCGACTAGCAAGGGCGATGGAATCAGTGGGTGGGGCTGAGAAAGTAACCAAGCGGTGATGTTCTTGTTGTTGGATATGAGAAAAAACTTTGTTAATTGGTGGAATGGGGTCTATTAGCATGATCTGGTCGCGAACATTGCTAAAGGAGTCATGAAGACCCATTAGAAATTGGATGATGCAATCTCGCTAGTTTCAGTCCGAGAGAAGCTTGGTTGAGCCACAAGAGCAAACAGGTGAGGGATCATAAACAAATAATTTATCCCAAAGAGATTTGAGTTTACCGTAGTAAGTGTTTACTGAATTATCATCTTGTGTAAGAGTTGCCAACATCTTCTTGAGTTCATAGATGCGTGCCATTTTGTGGTGAAAATCGTTTTGTAACTCAGTCCATATATCATGGGCATCATCTACAAATGCAACAAAGGATCGAAGTGGCAGGCTAATGGAGTTTTGCAGCCAAGACACAACCATGTCATTGCATCTTTGCCAGAGCTCAAAAAGAGAGTTATTAGAGTTAGATGGTTTGGAGAGGGTTCCATTTATGAATCTAAGTTTGTTCTTGGCTCGAAGGGCACGCTGGATTGATCGAGACCATGTAGAAAAATTTTTTACAGTAAGAAGTTCTGTGACAAGCACAATGCCAAGGTTGTCTGAAGTTTCGAGTCTATAAGGGTTGGTTGGGTCTGTCAGGTTGGTAAATTTTGTGGTGGGAGGAGTAGGAGGAGGATCAATGGCAACCATTTTAACCTGGCTCTGATACCATGTCAGAGTTTGGCTAAAATGGAGCTGGGTGGTACTGATCTCAACGTAAATGGAAAGGAGACAGAGCAATGAAGAGAAGAATCAATTCTGTTATTATTAAATTGCCTGCTTTCAATGCTGTACAGTAGGGTATTTATAGAAAGAATCGACTAAACTATGTAATGAAAAAAGTACTGAAATATCCCTAAATGAATATACAAAAAGCAAGTTATGTGCTAGAAGATTATTGGGAGTTCTATTGCATATTCCTTGAGGCGTTTGGCAGTGTGGTAACTGGCATATCAGTCTGTAATACATTTGGCAGTGTGGTAGCTGGTTTATCACTCTGTAATAAATTTTTATAGCATTTATTATTTATTTAACGTGAAGATTATTAGGACTGTTCATCCAACTTTTGGCTCAGGATCCGGATATATACGGACCATAATTTGGGGTTTCAAATTCAGGGCGGAACCAGGATCGGATTAGCTCGGGTCAGACTCAGGCTGGAACTCGGATGAATCTGGGTCATAAACCTGAAATCCGAACTGACAACTTGGCTCCCGATTTTTTTTTTTTCCTTCAGTTAATTTAAAGTAATCCTGAAATCCGAACTAATCTTGAAGATGCGGCAAAGTAAATTATTATTACACCAACTAGAAGAGAAAATTGGCAAAATTGGATTCGCAAGGAAAATTGGCAGAGAGCAGTCAACCATACACTTAAACCTGCTTGCTGCAGAAACCAATGGTACAAAGATGGAGCAAAGTATTACGATAGAATCGGTATTTTTTTTTCTATGGAAAATTGAGGCAAGTAAAGAATCCCAAAGGTTGTCTGTCCGTCAGACGTGAACTTTGTTCTTCGTTTTCTTGAATCGTAAGGTGAGACATCCATCAAAAGTTGAATACCGACATCCATCAAAAGGTGAGACATCCATCAAAGGGGTAACAATACATATTGTAAGTTTTATTTTATAATTTTTTTTCTCAAAAGTCTTCAAATTTAAATAAAAAAAGAATTTTAATGATCTATAGTAGAATCATAACTGGCCTCCTTGTGTTCCACGACAAAACGTTCCGTTAAGATAAGGTTATATCTTTACTTTAGCTGATGCTAAAAGAAGCAATGTGACCCATAAAAAACCATAAAAGGCGATGGCCCAAGAAGCATGCAGTATTTTATTTTCTTGAGAAGTATGATCTCATGCAAGTTTTCAGATCTACTCTAGAAATCAGCACCATGATGATCATATTATATATATATATTATATTATTTTTAAAAAAAAATTATTAGTATTATATTCCTTGATCGACGCATGGAATGAAATAGCGCGCGATTGCAAATTTGTGTATAAGAGTTTTGACCTAAAGTATGTAATTTTCCATTAGTCACAACATCAAAATAAAAAAATAACCTGAAAACCTCTATCCAACATTCTCTATATAGAAATATTGTGATCAGGGTTCACAATAATAAAAAAATAATCGATTTTACTAATTATACTACTTGATCAATAATAATAGCCAAAAATAAGTGTTCTAACTATCTTTTTATTATTTGATTTGCTCCAAGAAAAAAAATAAAATGCATTAGAAAATACTTAATTTTGAGAAATCTTACAAATTTATCATACATATATACCCAACCGGGCCAGGTCAAAAGACAAAAGAGTAAAGGTCAAAAGAATAAAAAAGAGTAGTTCACCAGGAAAGCATGCATGCATCCATGATGGCTATATAAACTGATCTCTCTTCAAGTTAAGTTCTTCCACGTTCATCACTACTACTACACAGATCGATCAGGGTCCGGCACTCTAAACAGTCAGTCCAGCTAGCACTGTAAGTACGTAATTGCAGTATCATCCCTATTTTACTATTAGTATACATGATTAATCTTTTTTAAATGGGCAGATTATAGTTGATTTCAACCGATTTCAAATATAATAAGTTTAAAGTATATATTAACTTATTTATTATTATGTTAAGTAATTAATTAGAAGCGTTGAAAGATAAAATATGGAGTTATATATATTTATTATTATATATTATAAGTTGATAGAAAAGAATAGGAGAGAAATAAATATTTTGTATTAAATTGTAACCGTGCACAAAAGATTACTATTGTCGTGTATATATATATTGATATCTTTTTCTTTTATACAATATATATATATATATATTGATATCGATCCAGATTGCTTAATTTGCATATTTTAATTTATGCAGACAGTTGTTGGTCTTGTATACCTATTATTTGAGTTATTAACATCATATGCAATTAATTCATGATCCTGATCTCCAATCCTATCCATCGAGTGGCTGCAGGCTAATTCTCCCTGATGATCTCTACTTCCCCCACACAATTAGACGTATATACCCAAAGGTACTCATCGAGTCTATAAGCTATTTTCTTCGATATTTCCAAGCTCAGTTCAACACCAATCAATCTGTCTTTGTGGCCACCAAAATCTAGCCATGAAGAAGCATCGCCACGAGCTTCACACATTGACTAGGGCGCTGCATGCACTAGTCTCACACATGACTTTCAAGTGCCGCCATGTAAGGCTGATCACATGACACGTACGACACTTCTAGGTTAAAAGTGTCGTACGTGTCTTTCACCATGCCATCGCCGGCCACCACTACTGTATAGCATGTGGCCGGCTTCATGCACTACAAGTACTTTACGACTTTTGGGTGCGCATGCCAACGTTCGAGTCTTGCAATCCTAACTCTGAAAGTATTATTTAGTATATCTGTAATAAAATAATTTTTAAAAGATATATAGTCGGAATTGGAACTGTTGCGAAGTCCAACCTTCGACTTCGATTTGAACTGATCCGATTTCAACTCTAAAAACTTCAATTATAATCGGTGTGGAGGATTAAATAGAGTCGGAGTTTGGAATTTTTTTCATATCCCTGCCTATAAGCACAAAATATTGCTTTTTGGATGATCATGAAAATTTGAAAAATATATTATCGGTAATTAGCAAGTAGCTAGGCCAAGAGATTAAAATTTAAATACCATATTGGACCTGTTGTTTCCAAATTTCACCTAACATGAATATTACTTCGTAATTTGACAGATTAAGCATGGCCACGACTATTCTTCCGGGCACAGTTGTTCCTGAAGTACTTCTTGGGAAGGAAAATTATGAGAACTGGAGTGCTTGCATAAAAAGCTATTTGTTGGCTCAAGATCTTTGGGACATCATCGAAACAAGCATGGAACCTCCTAAACCAGAGGATGATGATCATGAAGTTGAATTCAAGGCTTGGAGGAAGAAGAATGCTGCAACTTTACATGCAATTCAAATTTCATGTGGGATGAACATACTATCTGAGATCAAGGGTATTAGTTCTGCCAAAATTCTGTGGGATACATTGGCTAAAAAGTATGAGCACCCCGCACAAGAAGGCCGAGTCAACTTAAGATTGCCAGCAGCTGGCGGCGGTGACATTCTCTAGCTCTATTACTTTCATTTTTACTGCAAATTTTGTCTAGCTGACCAACACAAATTGCCACACGGATTATAGTATATATGCCACTTTTGTACGGTACATTTGCATAGAATCGCTAAAGGAATGGGTTGGATCTGGTTTTGAATATATACGTACGGATAAAAAAGAATTCAAGTACTTATAGTACCACTCGGTCAGTATTAAAATTCCTAATTATCTTAGCTACCTAGGAGCTTCAAAGTAACTCACTATCTATCAGGTATATACAATAGAAAATTAATTAATTAATTAAACATGGCATGCAGAGAGTTTCCGGATCGGGGACAACATGAACCGGACCACTGGGTTTAGTGAGTATGCGAAGTTGTACGAGGCCGTGCGAAATGGTGATTGGGAAGATGCAAATGAGTTCATTACGCAGCATCCCGATTCGGTGAGGGCAAAAATTACACATTTGGGACAGACGGTTCTTCACGTTGCAGTCCTTGCTCGGTGTGAAGATATAGTGGAATGGTTGGTGGAGGAGAAGATGTCGAAAGAAGACTTGGAAGTACGAGATAACGAAGGTCTGACAGCTCTAGCTCTGACAATTATTTGTGGTTACCAGCGAATGGTGGAATGCATGATAACAAAGAACCCGGAATTGGTCACCGTTGGAAATAATCGGGGATTAGATACTCCAATTGTTCTGGCTCTTCGTCATGGCCAAAGAGAATTGGCCGACTTTCTCTATGATATCACTCCGCTTGATGAGCTACAGCCCGAAAGAGGCCCCCATGGTGCTACAGTTGTAACCAAAGCTATACAGACTGCACATTATGGTAACAATCGTCTAACTTCGATTATATTCATTTTTAATTGGCCGTTATTCTTTCTGGCTTACCTATTATTTCATTTCTGCGACTTTATATATATATATATATATATATATTATTTGTATGGATAAATTATATTTACAGTTATAGAGTATGTAAATGTTATGTAATTTCTTTGAAAAAATATAATAATAAATAAATAAGAGACCTACATAAATAATAAAAAAAATTCTAATAATAGACTCCACCCTGATTAGAAAGATTGCTCGGTATTTACAAATTCTATAATTATATCTAACTTTATTCTATTCATGTATGTATATATATAATTCTTTTTTTCTAATCATCACGTTGTATGTGATATATCATGCATGTACGGTGCAAAACTAGATCTCGCTACGAGATTAATCCAGCGCTGTCCACGTTTGGCAATTTCTCTAGACACAGACAACATCTGCCCTTTGTCCCTATTTGTTGGTACGAGTTCCCTATTCGGGGCTGAAATTCTGAAAGCGCCTAGGAAACGTATGAACCCCATGAGTTAGTACCACTCATCTCTGATATCATCTCTTCTTGCTAATTTTCATTATATATCCATGCATACATGATCTAGCATTGATATGATTTCTGCATAAATTACATTTAACATCATCCATTAACAGTGGATTGCCACATGAGTAAGAACACGCCGGCCGGGGACGAAGCTGGGGGAGGGGCCCCAAGGCTCCTAAGAAAAATTTTTACTTGAGTGCTTCAGCTGTCCATCTTTCCCAACTTTTCATAATTTTAATGCTTGTATAAGTTTATAATATATATGGTCAATCTTTCGTCAAAAACTTATAAGGGGTACTGTATATTTTCCATGATAACCTAATTTTAAGTGAGATATTTTTGTCATCATAAAATTAGTTTTTGGTCTCCAATAAACTTTTTTTCCTCTTGTATTTAATTTGAAGAAAATTATAATTTAATATTATATTATTTTTCTTTTAAAATTTATAATTATTTGAATGAAATATATTAATTTAATGAAAAAATCCACGTTTGGTCGGGTAAATAGCTAGTTATGCAGTATGTAACTCGTGCTACTTAAAACCTTTTAACATAATTTATTATTATACATTATTAAGAAAACCCAAAGCCTAGTTTATCTTTCATATATAATTATCTTTTTTTTTTAATAATTCGTATCTAACTCGTTACCAAAGTTTAGCGGCCTCTTTCTTTTATTTGTCACATATAAAAAGCTTACACGTAATTTTCAAAATTGTTAGAAGAATGAAATTTTGAAATTTATTTTTTTATTGTTTTATATTTTTACTCACTTTATTTAGTTATTATATCACTTTGTTGATTCATGAGTTCCTAAAAATTTTCAGTTGAATTATTTATTCTAGCCTAAAAATATTTTACTCCTCATCCAATTAACCTATAATCCTTATATATATCTTCATCGCTGTGTAAGAAATTAGCCTCGTCGATATATATTTTGACTATGCACACCTCTTTGCATTGAGCCGCTCGTTATATATATATATATATATATATATATATATATATATATATATATATATATATATATATATATATATAGATCAGAGAGAGAGAGAGAGAGAGAGAGAGAGAGAGAGAGAGGAAAATAAAATTAGGAAATAGAAAAAAGTCTACGTCATCGAAATATAATTTAGCAATACTATTATTCATCAAAATTATTACTTGTCAATTACTGAAATTTATTGGTTTTGTTTTTTTGTTTTTTTTTTGGGTGGGGAAGTTAAGCTCGTTTCTCCTCGTGATGCGGATATTTTTAAATATTATTTGGACAATCAAAAGGAGGGACAAACTTATGCTGGAACTATCGGATCAGGTAAGTTGTTGCCTAAACTTGCTTAATTCAAGTGTTTGGCGTACTTTAACGATGTAAATCATATTAATTTTGGGCGACTTCAATTTTCTAATATCCTAATATCTGAATTATAATATATATATATTTATATAAAGCCATGTGGAAGACCTATTTTCCATTTTGTGCGTTATATATTATATGTTAACGAAGGAGTCTAATTTTGTCATCTATTTTTCTTTAGAGCATACCAATTAATAGTAATGATCAATGGTGATCACCATGATCACTACTTGCATATATAATTTGTTATCGTCTAATTATCAGGACGATCGAGATGGATCAGGCAAGTTTTCATGAGATTTCTATAAACATGTTTGAACTCCATATGCATGTGATCATGCAATCTTAATATATATATTTGTCTAAACTTCAAAAACGCCTCATAATTTTTTTTTTCTTTTATTACTAATTTTTATATAACGTTTGAGTCATGAGTAACACTACGAGCTGTTCTATTGCTTTAACCATTTTCAAGTCTACTTACAAACTGCTTGGTGATCAGTAGATTCTCTTCCATTAGTCAGTACCATAGTTTATTTTTTTATTATTATTTTTGTTTTATCTTCTATATAATTATAGTCTCGCACAGTTAAATTGACAATGTTTTGGTAATTTCAAAGGACCCCATGATCAGGCCGATTCAATTGCGATCCAAAACGAATACCGACATCTTCTGTTTGTTATTTTGAGCTCGATGAGGACTATGAACGAATATCAATTCGGGATAGAAAGTGGTCTTGCGCAAGCAATCTTCACTGCTGTGAGAGCAGGGATCGATGGCTTTGTTAGTCTAATTGTGGAGGAAAAACGAGAGCTTTTGTACTGGGTCCGAGATGGCAAAACAAGAAATGTACTTATGTCTGCTGTCCAACATCGACAGGCTATAATCTTTGGAATGATATTCGGTTTAAGAGAGACGAAAGCTACATTACTATCAAGTCGAGATAATCTCGGCAATAACATATTACATGTAGCAGGGACGTTAACAGAATTCTCTCCGCTTGATCACATCACAGGTGCAGCTTTGAAGATGCAAACAGAAGTACAATGGTTTAAGGTCAGCACTCCCTCTTTAATTATATATATTTTTGCGTGCATGCTCTGATCCTTACTCATACTGCATGTTACAAAATATATTTAATTATAAAATTTTTTTATAAAAATAAATTCATATAATTTAATATATTATTTTATATTATAAAATTGTTTTTACGGAGAATATAATTAATTTATCATATAAAATTATATCAATTTATAAATTTATTTTTATAAAAAAAATTATAATCGTAGTACATTCTTTACCAAATATATACAATCCATCTACAATTTATCTCCAACTTTCTTATAAAATATAATATTTTCAAATTTTAGATGCATCAAATTAAAATTTAAAAAACTATTATTTTATTCAATAATAGTTTAAGAATAGTAATTAGTTGGTAGTTTATCATTTCTCTTTTCAGAAAGAGAGATCGAGGAAAGTAGATCCGTACGTACCAGAACATATGATGAGATTAGAGATCTCGGCCTACAGTTTTCTACTTTTCTGAAAATAAACTACCAATCCATCGAGCGCGTACTATGTGCCTTTGGGAACTGTCGTTATTACCGTCTGACCTTATAGGTTGGCATAATTGCCTTGGTGATCGTGACCAATAGCCGTGGCCCGACCCTAGTACTGTAATATTGGTTTCACCGAATTTCGAAAAATCGGGGCAGTAGAAAATTAATTGATAAATTAGACCCTTTTAACCCTATCCCTTCTTGGAGTATTTAGCATCTCTATTAGCTTGGTTAAAGTTAAAAGAACGGTTAAAATTTAGATAATTTATATTAAAAAAAATTATATATTAGGTTAGATATTTTTAAAATAATTTGAATTTTAACTATCAAATTTCATCAAATATAACTAACTACAACTGCTCTATCAAACAATAAAATACTATTTTCTTACTCTAAATAAATAAATTAAATTAATTCAAATATAATTAACATTTAACATTTAGAATTTAATTATTATTAACATTTAATAATAATTTTTTAATCTTAGTTTAATTAGAATATAATTATTATTAATATTTAATTGGTATAATTACAAAATGTGATAAAAATAAATTAAATTAATAAATTAATAATATTTTATTATTATATAGAAAGTAAATGGATAATTCAATGTGAGGATTGAATTTAAATAGAATAGGTAAATATAAATTCATGTGATATTAGTTAAAATTTAAAGATACATTTGACCAATTCAATGAGAAAGCTATTAGTGATAAGTTTTATAGGAATCAGGCAATCCTATTTGGTCAAATACCTAGCGGAAAACTCTTATGTTCCTTTCATTATAGACCTAGTAATGTTATGCACCATATTTTCATTTCATTATATAAAATATGACATATTTATCACTATTAGATGATAAAAAATCATCCAATAAAAGATCGACTAATGATAATATGTATTATATCTTATATAATGAGATGAAAGTGAGATAATAATGTGATATATAAAATTTTCCATATTTCAATATATATATATATATATATATATATATATATATCTAAATATCAAAGCAATCACAGGTATCAAAACCACAATCTAGAAATTAAAAAACAACAAAAAAATGATAAACACAAAATTTTAGTAACAAAGTACATAGAAATTCATTTTTTTTTTTAAAAACTCCTTATAATCTAAAACCACTCCGATACAGACCAATCCAAAGTTATCATCCACTACGGAAAAATTGGGTAACACAAATTACATTTACGTACAAACACTTGTACCTCCAGAAAACCCAACTTGCAATCTTGGCAAATGATCGGTTCGCCTCCCACCGCGGTGGCTCTAGAACTTCTAACCTCTTTCTATGTGGATCACTTTGACAAAAGAATCTCGAACTCCAGTGGTTGTATGCTTTTCTATGGTTTGGCATTATCTCAAGGATTCAATATTCTCAAGGAAGACAATATATACGATGTTGTGACCTCTATTTGTGTTTTTCACAATAATTAAAGTACTCGTCTTTTGTCGCCATGGATGCATAAGCTAGGTTCGATCAAATTGTCAGTCTTTCGAATATTAATGGGAAATTTTGGTTTCTTTTCTTTCTAACATTTTTTGTATGATCAAATGTAGGGGGTGGAGAACTTGTGCAATCCCATGTATAGGAATGAAAGAAACTTCGCCGGTTTGACTCCTGAACAAGTGTTCACGCAGACCCACAAAAACTTGATTGAAGAGGGAGCGCGATGGACAAAGGACACGGCAAGTTCTTGTACAGTGGTAGGTGCTCTCATTATGACTATTATGTTCGCTGCAGCATTTACCGTCCCAGGAGGTAACAATCAAGATACAGGTTTTCCAATTTTCTTAAACAGAAAATTGTTTAAGATCTTTATAATAGCAGATTCCCTATCACTCTTTTCTTCCTCGACTTCGGTATTGATATTTTTGGGAATCCTCACATCACGTTTTGAAGCAAAATATTTCCAAAAATCCTTGCCAACTAAGATGATAATGGGTCTTTTCACCCTCTTCTTCTCCATTGCAACAATGATGATAGCCTTTTCTTCTGCTATTTTGATCATGTTGTGTGGAGAATCCTGGACTCTCATTCCTCTTATTGGTTTAGCTAGTGTTCCTATTTCCTTGTATGTATCCATGCACTTCGGCCTTCTTGTTGACATGTTTGTTTCAACCTATGGATCCGGTACCTTTGATCGGAAAGTGCAAAAGGGGCTTCACAAGGGTTCTCATTTTGCATGATGTATGGATGTTCTATCAATATGTGGCGTACTAGTCGGGACGAATGATGCCCTTCCTCGGCTGCCTTTTTTATGTGTTTTTTTGGACAGATGATTGATGAATTTTAAGCTAGCTATTGTGGCACAATTTGTAACTTGCCTTTTTCTTTTCTCATATCCGTTGCTGTCCAAATTTGTATGTATTTGTGAAATCATCATTTGTTTGAAAAGTTTAAACTAATGGAAATAAGAAAATTTAGTTATTTATATTATATTTTTAACATTTTCCCTAATGCATAAGCTAAGAGAGTTGCTATTTCTTATCTTTATTCATTATAGTTCTTATACACATAAATACAAATATTTCATAAATGCTCTTTTCATGATTGCTCCCCCGTTAATTAAGGTAATTATCATTTGTAATGACCCAATCTAATATTATTGAGAGATTGAATAAGCATAATTTTATTGAACTTAAATTAAGTTAAATGAGTTATTTTGGATATGCCACTGGCCCAATTTTATTATGGTGAATTATGAATTATTATTGAACTCAATAATTAAGTTAAAGTTCAATTAATATTTATGGACCAAATGGATCTATTTAATTGGTGATAGGCTCAACTATTATTCTAAAGCCCATAAAAATTTATTAGACGAGTTGGATTTATTTTGAACTTAAGACTGGGCCCATTAAAATTTATTGAATGCTAGGCTTATGAAAATATGGATAAGCCCAAGATATTTTAGCAAGCCAACCCTTTCGTTGGAGCCCAAATAAAAATCCTACAGAAAACAAATAAGGAGTACAAATACATACGTATAAAGACCAATCCAAGGCCGAAAACTCACGAAAAAACCACAACCGTGTACACCTAAAACCAAACCCAAACCGTTTATCTAAAAACTCCACTCCATGCACGTCTCCATCTTCAAGCACACTAGGGTTCACGGCTATATATACTTTATACACATCCACGCACATTACTTCGATCCCCTCACACACGAAGAAAAGACCACGCCGTTACATCGTGAGACAAGCTACGTTGTCCTTGTTGAAGCAACCCATAACAGAGTAGCATGGACAACCACCTCTCTTCCACACCGCAACAACCACCACACTCTCTCCACGCCGTGAGCCTCTTCCTCCACGTATCAACCCCACACGGTGAGCCCCATTCTAGCCAACTACAAAACAGAGCGGTCCCACAAGACGCCACTGTCGTAAACGGTGAAATCCAACCGCCGCAGCCCACACAGCAACAGAGCACGCTGGACAGCAACCCCATTGTGCTTCCCTGTGGCCTCCCCAACCTTGGACCAAAGTCCAATCGAAGTTACACCGTGGAACCCATGACGACAACACTAGGTCGCTAGTGATTGTCGAACTGTATCCCTCATCGCTCAATCGTACTCTTCCCTACCACCTTATGGTTACACTGAGCATTGGCAATTATTAGACCATTGCCAAATTTAAAATTTGACTAAAAGTTAAAGTTTTGACTAAAATCAAAACCAAGAGTTAATCCACTATCCAAAACTCAAAATAATATTGTAATATTATATATTTTAATAATTATTTTTATTTTTATTTTATATTTTGCAAATTCATAATAGCCATTGAGAAAATTTATAGAGTAAAATATTGTTTTAGATATGAATAGTGGCATATCAAATTTAGAGAAATTGATGAATTTACTGTACCTTAAAAGTGCTTAGAATTTTAACTACTTCAATACAGATTATTTTTTAGCTACTTAGGCAAAATTTGACTAGGCACTAACATTTGACTAAGTCAATACCATTACTTTTTAGAGTAATAGCATTGGACTAGCCAAATGCTAGCCAAGTTCAAATTTTAACTAAATTTTTTCAAAATTAGCTGCATTGGATTAGTCAAATTACTTCAAATCAAGTTATGAACTACAATAAATAGAAAACAAGAACCATATTTGGTGAGTTACTATTCACCAAACAAAAGAATATTTTATTAAAAAGTATTACCTCACCATAATAGAAACGGCAATTTCCCATGAATGAGTTTTGAGGCAAAAAGTCGACTTTTTGTGCGAAAAATTCTACTCTCACAAAATTTTGTTGTGGAAAGCTCGTGGGATAAAACTCGCTAGAAAACGTATTATAGTCCATGAAAGGTTTAAATCATGGCCAATACTTATTTTTTCCCACGACACTTCTATCGGTAAGAGCCCATGAAGTTCGTCGCAAAAGCACGAACATTTTAATTTTTGCTCGTGGGAATAGGAGCAATTACCGTGAGAGGTAGGTGGGTATTAGTATTATCCACTAGAACATTTGGTGTAAAATACTTTTGATGAAAAAAAAAAAAAATTGCCGCGAGTTGTTTTCGCAGCAAATACTAAAAGAATTCAAAAATTAAAAATAATGGAAAAGGAAAAATATATATAAGAATAAGCCAAAAATGATCATAAAAAATTATATACAAACCTTGGAGATTCAAATTGACACTAATAACAATTTAAAAAAAAAACTAAAAATATACTAATATGTTTTAAAGAAAAACTCCTAACGAGAATCCAATAGCAATAAAAAGTTTTGTGCTTTGGCACTAACAAGAACATTCAAGTGGAAAAATAACTATTTCATATGTCTATTTCCAAAACTATTTACTTCAGTTTTTCCATCACATATCATATCAATAGCAGCAACCTCAACATAGTTGAGCTCTGCACCAACCATGGAGGTTAGTAACCAATACCTTCAAAATTTAAATACGACTGTTAGTGCAATTGGATAACTAGGCCTATTACGAAGAAAATGACTCATAAGTCTTATAGTAAATGAAAGAGCTGAAACAACACATACATTTTCCTTTGCTTCTTGGTATAGTGCTCTGACATGAGAAGTACCGACCCCAACATATATTTTCACAAACTAAGAGTACAGACCTCAAGAATTGGTTTTGACAATTGGACATGCTCAAGTGCTTGAACTAGAATTTCCCTAGCTTTTTTTTCATTACCAAAAACCTAACAATAAAATCAGGAAAGAGAGAAAACACTCACAATAATATTTGTAGCCTCAAGCACAATTTTAGATATATCAAGAATGAGAGAGAAAACACATGTTAGATATAGTAAATCCATCAAATCATATGAAGTAGCAAAACTATATGTATAAGAAAATACTTATTCTTTTAGAAGTAAAAAGAGGAAAACTACATGAATCACTAACAGAGTAAAACAGCAAAACAATTGCACATAGAGACTGTAGAATAATATTTGATTCTGAGTTGGCCTTCAACCGTGAATAATTTTCAACTGGAATCAAAATATATGGCCATAATTACGCCTCCCTTTGGTAGTGCTGCTTCATGAAAGTGGGTTAAATTAATTTTGACTCAAAACTGATGTGGTGATCTGAATGTGTTTTAATAAGATGGTTAACCTTGTAATAAGTCAACAAGGTGTATGATCTAGCACTTTTTTTTTTTTTTTTTTGTTATCGTGAGAATAAGTATGGCCAAGTAATTCATGTACGTGTTTTGACGAAAAAAGCATACCAAGAAAGGAATATAATGGGAAAGAAAAATGAAAAGATTATTTCCCTCATATTACTTATTTATTATTCTTTTTGTATTTATTTTTTTTTTAATTTTTTATTTTACTTAATGATTAAGGAAGTAATTATTAATAAAATTATTTTTTTTTTAATTTTTTTTAATGATTAAAGATGTTAAAAAAATATTTAAAAAAATAATAAAATAAATAAATACACTATTAATAATAAATGAATAGTAAATAGGTACTAAACCTATCACTATCCAATGGGAAAAGGCGATGCATGAGAGCTGCCCTATTGTAAAGTACAATCTGCATAGCTGATAGCCCTGCCATTTACATCATAGATCTTTCCACATACGCCAAAAAAAAAAACGCATAAGAGAAGCACATAAAGATACGGATGATTGCATGCCTCCAAGAACATACACCATTGCAACAGAAGCCCAACCAAGACATTAAAAAATTACATCAAGTCATTTAAATCCTACAGATTTTGCAGGGATCAATTCCATCTGTGATGTTAGAGCTTACAAAATAACAATCCAAGATCATTCTGCATTGCCTTTTAGTGCTTTCACAGTCCCCTCAACACTGCAAATCCATTCCAAGAACCAGAACAAATATATTTGCATTGCAGTTCACAAGTCTCTTAAACTTTTGATCCATTCTACCCAGGAAGAAAGTTTTTAGTACCTATTTCAAATTACTCATTTAGGTTAATTTTTCGTTTCCTCATAATTGCAAGATAAATCTCACATAGATAGATAGAGAGAGAGAGAGAGTAATATCAGCATAATATATGATGAAATCAAGTCCTCAAAAATATCTTCTACAAGATCTTTACAAATATAAAGCACTAAATTTTTATTGGCATAATCATCTAGATACCTTATCTCCAACATTATCTTGTTGTTCCTTCACTTTCTAACGATTAATCAAAACAGTAGTCAAATAAAAAAGAAATCAGAGCATAGAACAAAGTAATAGGATTAACAGCTACATGCAATAATCTCCTCGACGAACACTAATCGAGGAGATGGCCTTTCTCTTCCTTTATTCTTCATTTCTTCTTCATGTTAAATAATTTGTTTGGATGATAAAAATTAAAATATTAATTAATATATTGAGTGTATTTGTAAAATATTAAAAAATTAAAAAATTATTAAAATATATAATATTATATTATTATTTTGACTTTAAAATGACTAGTCCAATATGGATTCACCTCTTCAAAGGTTTTGACTTTAGCCAAAACCTCAAGTTTTGGTCAAAATTTGATCTTGGCAATAGTTAGGCCATTGCCAATGCTCTTAGAGCATTAGTAGTAGACTAGCCAAAATTTGACTAGATAATTCCCTTTTATAAATTTAATTAGTTACTTCTTAACAACACAAAATAACATACTCTCTAAATCTATCACTATTAAAATATTAATTTTGATATTTTCAAATATTTTAATTTTAATTATAATTTAAGTATTTATTCGTTATTAAAAAAGTACACATTAATTTTTTAACATTCATATTATTCTTAACAGATATAACTTTCTAACGGTCTTTTTTTTACAACAATCACATTTTTTCAACAGTTATATTTTTCGAACAGTCATATCTTCACAAGGAATATATCTCCAATGGCTATATTTTTTTACAAAGATCATATATCCATCGGTTATATTTTTTCATTATAAAACATAATATTTTCTTAACAATTTCATTCACTTCAACTTAACTATAAGGGTTGGTTTGGTTATATAAAATAAATTATCTCATTTCATCTCATCTTATCTCATATAATCATTAAAACTTTCTCAAACTCTCACACAAAATATAATAAATAATTCAACTTTTTCAAATTTTAAAATAAAAACAATATTATAATAATATTTTATTCAATTTTCAACAAAACATTTCATCCTATCTCGAGATAGGATGTTTTGAGATTAAAGTTAAAAATTGAATAAAATATTATTAGAATATATTTTTTTAATATTATTTTTATTTAAAAAATTAAATTTTTTATTTTATTTTATATTAAAATTTAAAATAATTATAATAATTAAATAAGATGAATATGATATAAGTCTAGAAGAGTCGTGAATACAAACTAAGCCTAAATTCCCATGTGTGACTGAACTAGTCAAATCTGTTTTATACCGCGTTGTTTAACGGTGGTTTAACTCCTTGAGTTAAGTAAATTACTTATAATGTAATTGATTCCCTTTCCCTTTATCCTCTCTTTACCTTTCATTTTAAACACGCTTTAATTTTAATTTTTTTTAGTCTTTACCGACAATCGGTCGCCCTTTATCACGTCATCAACCACCATTAGTTTCAAAAGTTCAGATTGAAAAAAAAAAAAAGGGTGGATTATTAATCTATAGAGTAGGCTAGGGATGTTTTATTTCTACATCCACCATTGTTGCTTTTACACCTCTCTATTTCACACATATGGGACCCATACGTGAGAAAAAGAGGAATCTCAACTGTTGAAGCTGCAAGTGGAGGTGGTAGGGCTGCAAGAATTAACATAAATTGTCATGGAAAAAAATGAAGAGCAAAAAGAAGAAAGAGTACCAGAAAAGCATCATGCAATTACAACCACCCAAGTGCCCAACAAAAATTACAACCACCCGAGTGGTGAATCGTATGCTCTGTTCTTGGACAATTCTTTCATGCATTCACTTTTTTAGGGTGGGGTGGAAAGGGAGATCAAAACATGTACTAAATGAACTATTTGGAGTCACCATGACCAAAAAAGAAAGAAGAAAGGGCAAAACAAGACAAACAATGAAACAAAACAAGAGAGAGCACAACCAAAACAAAAGAAAAAGACGATTATATAGATCATAAAGCTTCTTTTGTATTTATTCACAGAAATGGCAGAATCACGGTAACCAACTCTCAAACCTGAAATAAAATATCCGGAGAGAACGAGAATGTACAAAAGGTAATTGAGAATGACCACAAATGAGGCCTGGGGGGTGCATTGGAGACCATGAGAGCTGGAAATAGGCGCAGAATTTACAGGGCATTGAGTTCTGCAGTAATGCACAACAAAGCTCATCATGAAGTATGCACGATATTAACAATCCTGTTCAGCCTCTCAAGAATGCCGCTAGCCTTCCTCTTGGCTCTTGAAGTTCCATTCTCAGCAAGCTCCGAGATAGTTCCATGGGTGTTCTCCTCTTCTCTCATTTCCTTCCACTTGGTTCGATCCTTCAAACAGATACTGTGGAGGATTGCAATGCAATTTTCCTTGTTACGTGCACAAGTACTCTCTCTAATTATGCTAAGCAAGCAAGGAACAGCTCCAAGTTCTCCCATTTCTTCAATGGCCTTTTGATGACTTGAGAGCATCGCGAGGATGGCTAACAACTCATCCACAAGCATACGGTCCGTGATCTTCTTCAGAATCACTCTCACTGCACCATCCCGCACAGCTCTTGCCTTGTTCTCACTGATCATGCATAGGGTAAAGATTGCTGAAGCAACATCTTTCATAGCTTTCGGATGTCCTTCTTCTAATAGGTCAATGAGTGGTTTCAGGGCACCAGATGTTCCAATAAGCACCTTGTTTGAATCAAGAGCTGACAAAGTGAAAAGGGCTGCTGCAGCGTTGGTCCTTGTCTCAATGGTTCCTGATCTCAATGCTTCCATGAGTAGAGAAATCGCCGTTGGGGTTTCAGCAACAAGCTTTTTGTTGTTGTCATGAATTGAGAGATTCAAGAGTGTTGTGATGACATCTTCTAGGAGATCCGAGTGAATACCATTTTGAAGCCTGCTTTCAGAAAGTGGATTGAGCAATTGGGGAATGGCATCGAAAGACTCACCAAAGAGTGCCCGGAAGGAGGGCATCCTCTTTGTCAATAGCCGAAGCTCCCTGGCCGCTTGTTTTTGTTCAGAGAGTGTTGAAGACATCTTCTCCAGCAAAGAAAGAAAATGTTCACGATCTGATTCTGTTACCGCTTCCTCGCTAACATGGTAAACAGGATCCGACAATTCAATACCCCGGCTCTTGCACCATTGAGATATCATCCCTCGTATCAAGTAGTTTGGGGTAAGAATGGTGTGCGAGAGAACATGTTGGGTTACAGGGCATGTCCGGTTGCCTGCTTTTAGCCATTTCTGAATGAAAGCTCTATCATATGTCTGCACAACGCATACAAGGAAATTGAAACAAATTAACAAAAACCGAACAACACATTAGCTCTGAAGTAGGGATTGAAAAAGGATGCCAATACATGAATCAATTCTCCATAATGATTTCCACAGTACTTATCCGTGAAGGGTGATCAGATTCAACAGTATGAGATGCTTGTCTTCCACTGAACTCATGCAACCAAAACACAGGAGGATGACAGTATAGATAGGGGTACAAATGTCAAAACTATTTTAGCGGAAGTACATACAACAAAAGTACTTCCATATTTGTAATTCGAACAGTCACCAGAAATAGAAATTTACGGTAGTAGTTCCTCAGCCAATAAAAAGTCAACACAAAGAATCCAAAATGCAGAAATTTAACGAGGATTTAAATGGCCCATGAGGAATGCAGAAAGAGTAATATGTTTCAATTAAATAAAATGAAGAAGAAAAACGTTACCCTCCGTTCGGTTGCCGACTAAACAGGATGAAAAAAAGAAGATAAAAGAAAAAACTTGAATGTTGGAATTTAGCTGTTTGTGTTAATTTTGTTTGAAAACAATTCAAACCCCATAAACATGAAAATAAAATAAAACACTGGGAGTTCATTAGTTTTCTCGGAAAACAAACAGAGCAAAGAAGAAATTCTGATTTACACCCACCTGCCCTGTAGCAACAATAACAGGATCTCTCATCAACTCCTTGGACAAGGGGCACCGAAACTCCTCGGGACAGGACAGCGTCTCAAGGACCTTCAACGAGGGTGACCGCTTCCCCCTCAGCTTCAATTCCTTCAAAGCACAGAGCTTCTCCTTGGCCCGATCAATGGTTTCGACGCTGCAATCCTCGTCATCTACAATAGCCCGCACCAGTCTCTGCAGCTCTCTCTTCAACTCCGTAGCCTTCGCCATCACCGTGGGATCAGATTCAAAAGCTACCGGGTTCGCCATCGGATCACAAAAACCAGAGCCGTGGGTTGAAAGTTAATATGGCTCACATGGAAAGTTTTCTCAGAGTGGCGAAGCAGAGAATGAGATAGGAAATGGGATGCTCTGTTCCATTCTCCTCTCTCTCTCTCAGCTGTTTTTTCGGTACTCAGCAACAATCCATGAACCAAAATGGGGTTTTGAGGTTTCCTTTCCGCAACTTATCCTTCAAGTTTCACTTTGACATTGTTTGGAAAACCTTTGCCACGTCAAACATGCATGAACTCAATTAAAATTAAAGGGCCCTCAGAAATCCAGATTTCAAATTGTTTTCATACAATTATCAATCCAGATTGTGATCCTTGTAATTTCATTCGATTTCAAGGTTTATAGCTTAATAAAAATGAGAGACATAATAATTAAGTTGTATAACTTATGTGGCACATGTGATTCTATAAGAAATATCTTCTTTTATAATTATTTTATTTGGATACAAATTTTAAAGAATTTTAAATCCCACAATTACCTTTTCTTTTACTTTAATTAAAGGGTCTCTGAATTTTTCAAAATTTTAATGAGAAAACTTTAAAAGCAGTGATATTTGAGAAAATGAGATTTTATAAAAATAATTTTATAATTTAATAAGTCACGTTATTTTTAAATTTATTTTTATTAAATTTTTTATTTAAAATATTTTTTTAAAAAATTAAGTAGAACAAAAAGTACCGACAAAGAAAAAATTAGGAACAGAGAGTGACATGTTTAGGATGAAGTAAGGCTGTGGTGGGACCCATAAAGGTCCATGGTGTACACAACCACGGAATCTAAGCCCAAAACAACTGGCACTACGCGTGGCTAAAACTTGCTTCGTACGCGCGCACACAGAGAGATAGAGAGATGTATGAATTTCAATTTTCAAATCATAATAAAAAGAGAACTGAGTGGAGAGTTGAGTTTTCCACCATGGTTTTTCTTTTCAACTTTTTTTTGCTGAATCAATATAGTGCATTAAAAAATGTTGAAAAATATAAACAGCAATCCAAATGTGACTTCTTCTTCTTCTTTTTTTATTTATTTATTTATTTATGAATATCTAGTTATTCTATATTTATTGTAAAACTATTGTGTAGAGCATAGGCACCTAAGTCTATCATTATCTATTTTAATTTATAAAAAAATGATTTGAACACAATATTTTTTATAATACATTTCACAATAATATATTAGATGAGAGATAATTGTATAAAAAATTTCATAAAAATAACATCACTTTACAAAATTATCTTTATCTTACAATATTATTACGAAATTATTGTGAAAATGTGTTTTGTTTGAATCAATAAATTTACAGGGTCTGTCGCAGGTGGCATTTAAATTCAGGACATGTGTCCTGTGGACTAATTAGAAAGAAGTGTAGACACGTGTCCGGTATCTCGCTCAGGGTGTGTGACCTGTCAGCATAACATGGCGGCAAATGAAGAATAGAGAAAAGTTAAATTCGGTGGTAGACCGCATTGCCGGTGGTCTCTGCCAAATTTTCAGCTTCTTTCTTTACAGTTTACATGCATTGTGCACAAAAACACCACACACACAGTTTTAACACAAATCATATTTAAAAATAATGAAACTTTTTTATATGTTATTTAATAAGAATACTCTACATTGAAAATACAGTTATCTAAAAATTCGTAAAAATAATTGTATATATATATATATATATATATATGTTTTTTGTAAACAAATTATATCTATTTTATTGTTATATATATAAGACTTAGATATGAACCAACTTGAGAAAGTATTTCTCCTTCATTTTCAGCCAAGAATGAAGATGCTACCTTTTAGGTATGGACCCAAAAGTTGCATAAACCACAACCACTTGCATTCAATTGATCAAAAAGTAATGAATCTACCAACTTATTTCTATTCTAAAGTTACCTAGCAAGATAATAACTACAACTGTTGTTAGATTCAAAGACAATTATTATGCATGCATCACCCGTACCCAATCAAATATCTTTCAACATAAAAAAATTAGGATTAGGGGTATTTTCTGAAATTTAGAAAAGATAAAGTTGAAGAAGTAAGACGTGACGCCCAAAATTAATTGAAAATATGAAACTAGACGAATCTTATTGAGGAAGGCTGGATATAAAAGTCAAACGGCCTACTGTATGCTGATTGCAGTTCCACACCTACCCCTATATAAGTACTCTCTCTTTTTCATCTGTTTCCTAATTATATATATTTATATACTGATCAATGGAGAAAAATGGCATGCTACCCAATGCAAGCTTGCTGGGAAAGAAAGAAAAAATAAAAGAAAATGATATATAGCCTCTTTAAATTTAATTTATTGGTCAGCTATTTTATTTTTTTTAACCGTTAAAAAAGTAATTATTAATAAAATTACATATTTTTTATGATTAAGACTATTAAAAATAAATAAAATAAAAACTCAAATGCACATACGGGCTGTACATGCTGGGCGCCCCTAGCATTGTCCAAAAATAAATCACTCACTTCATACAGCATGCACCCTATATACTGTTTGTACAATAAAAATTTACTTATACAATTTTTAATTTTATATATTTTATAAATTAAATTTTATCGTGTTGAGAGCATTGAATATATATATATATATATATATATATATATATATATATATATATCTTCCATGCCAATTTGCAAATAAAATTCCATGACTTTATGATAATTGTGTTTACATTGATTTCGATCCCATCACCCATGCAAGAAAAAAAAAAAAAAAAAAGGAACTAGGTGGAACTCAACTACATACATAGTTACCTCTCAAACATTGAAACAATGTCGTTAACCAGTACGTACACATCTGGATATCCCTCACAAACTAATACTTCAAACTCAATTATGATGGTGACCATACGAGGAAACTATTCCATGTTAGTTTGCTGTATCTATATAGGGATATACTGCATGCCTTATCTATCCATGTGCATTACAGGGAAAAATGTCCAACTTTGGTCCCCCAACATTGGGGCTCTCCAATGCCTGCCCTCTTTAATTAGTTGTATTCAAAACAAACAAAGCTGGACAATAATTAAGCTCTGTTTAGATATAGAAATACTTTCAATCCATCTCATCTCATTAATATAATTTTTTCAAATTTTTATACAAAATATAATAAACAATTCAACTTTTTCAAATCTCAAAATAATAATAATATTAAAAAAAAATTTAATAATATTTTATTCAACTCATCTCATTTTATCTCATCATTACAATTTTTCAAATTCTCATACAAAATATAATAAATAATTTAATTTTTTTAAATTTTAAAATAATAATAATATTAAAAAATAATATTTTATTTAACTCATCTAAATCATCTCATTTCACTATTCAGATAAGACCTAGTGGAATAGAGTGGGTTATTTTCCACAATGAATATGACCAATTCCCCCAACAAAACTGCTTTCACAAAAATCATTTTGAAGAGACTCTTTAGCTGTTTTCCTGGTTATAAAACCATATTAGCAATATTATAGGATCAATTAATTGGCCTATAAAATAACTTAAAATAAAAGAATGGAAAAAGAATGTTCAATGAGAGAGGATCATCATTGATCAGTTTTTGTTCTATTCTTGTGTGAATGTTATAAGATCGATGCAAACAAATATAATAGGCATAAAATACACCTATAGTAAAAATAGGACCCAAGCTGTGCCCTCAACATGGATCCATCACTCTCTGGCATTGGTGGTATGAGGTGGAGTTGGGTCCTCTTTTACCCACAAGCCTAATGCCAACTGGGTATTTCCTGTCCATACGTGCATGGAATGTGGCAAGTGATGCTACGTGTCTTTCTCTGAGTCCCACTCTTCTTTCGTCCTTTTGCGCGACGCATAATACAGCCACAAAGGGGAGGGGGGACCGTCAATGATTTCGAGGAGAAAGAACATCATAATTGACATGTGACTAAAATTATATATATGGACTGAGTTGTTTTCTTCTTCTCTGGGGAGTATCGTTTATCTACAACTTGCATACGATCCTCAGTTATTAATTGTATAGTTTATTTACGTAATGCTAATATAAAATTGATTCCAAAATATCTATTATTTTTAATAAATACAGGATATACGGTATTTATATATTTTATAATTATATGTGGTATTATTCTTTCAATAATATTCAATCAAAGTATAAAAAATATTGTCGAGGAGAATTTGACGCGGTGGAAACGTGTGATAATTTTCTCCTCAAAATAGCCCAACCACGATTCAAAGGGTGGTCTGTCAACTTTCAATAGGAGATGCCTCGTAAAGGACAATAAACTATATATGATTTCAGAGACGAAGACAGAATTTAATGTATGAGTGTCGGAATTTGCTTTGAGGGCTGGAAATTGGAATTAGACCAAAAGCTTGAAATGGAAGGTTTTTGGGAGTCGCCATCAGAAAAAATCTGATAAACACCTCCAAATCACTCTAGAAAGATAAAATAAAAGCACACGGACCTTGGCGTGCTTGGTCTCCACTCAAGCATCAGTGCAACATGCGATTCTATTTCTCTTGGCTTGGTTCTTAATTTTCAATTAGGATAATACTAGAGCCATTGCTGGACTCCCACTAGTTCTAGTATGTATTTTTTATGTGTTTATTTTAGTTTTTTTTTTTATATAGATTTTTAACACTTTTAAAAAATACCCTGCCCCAAGTTACAATTAATTAATTTTATTAATTTTTTTACTGAATCAAGAAGCTTGTATATTGTAATTGAAAAAGAAACTCTCTCTTAGCATTTGTCTTTTCTGAGGAGTATGTCAGTCGCCAAGGGCCTCAAGGGTCCCCTGGCACCGTCTTGGCCACGATCCTTTGTGAATATGGTCTTTCAGACCCCTGCTTCCATTACCTAAAGTGGATGTCCCTCCGCGTGCCCCGAAATCTGTTAGAGAAGAAGTGTATATATGTTTTTCGAAGGAGGAATTGGAGCGATCTACACAACCTTTCTGATTTTCTTTGGTGTTGAAATTTCTTCGCCAATGTCCATTCCTAGATGTGATCTGTGTTTATTCGTAACCAATGGGAGCTTGTTTCACAACCTGTCATCTCTAGCATGCAGACTCCACGCCATGTTTTTCTCAAATTTGCCAAAGAGGAGGATTTCTGTAAAGCCTTCACTTGGGAGGCCTATGATATTGAAGGTACGCCATATCGTTTTTTTAAATGGACTACTAAATTTTCAAAAGAGAATGAACCATCATTGGTCCTTGTTTGGGTGGTTTTTCCTTATTTGCCTCCCAATTTCTACCAGGAGGCTTTCCTTTGGAATCTTATTTTGCCGATTGGAAAATATTTATGAAGTGATAATAGCACGAGGTGCGCCTCTTGAACGGATTGAGCAAGATTATGTATTGAGATGGATGCAATGCTGAAACCGATTGAGGGGTTTTGGATTGGGATTCCTTGGGGTCCTTTAAGTTGTTATTAGACTGTGATATATGAGCCTCTGCCAGCATATTGCTATGTTTGTAATATGCAAGGGCATAATTCCAATACGTGTAAAAAGGCAAAGAAATATCCTAGAAATGGTGAAGTGGGAAAGCAAAGGCCTAGAAATGGTGGGCGATGATGGGAGAAGAAAGTTTCTACGGTAGCGGATGTTGCAAATATTGAGAATCCTGTGCAGGATGAGGTGGTGGGGGATCTAGAAATTAATCTAGAATTGGAGGCGCAAAATGTGGTTATTACAAGTCATGAGATTGGAGAGAGCTTTGAGTTGAAAGTTAATGAGGTTGCTCTTATTGGAGGTATAGTAGTTCAAGGGGATATGGATTTGGTAGGAAAGAATTTGTGTTCAGATAAGGAAGGTGTGCAAAAGGGTGACATTATTCTGATCGAAGAAATAGAGGGGGAATTAGAGTAAGAAAATGCAAAGTTATTTGAGACGATTCAGGTCAGTCAACTAGGTGGGGAGGATCAAATGGCTGATGAACGTGGCTGCCCAAGGGCAGAGTTGGTGGCTGGTTCCCCTGTTCTGTTGCAGGAAGATGGTGATCTTGTCTTGCCATTTAATTTGGTTGTCCTTCAGGTTGCACAGGACGATCAGCAGGTGGGAGGCTCACATGCAATTGTTATAGACGGAATGGAAGCACATGCAGACATAGAGGAGGGACATTTGTTGCCTTCTGAGGTAATGCATTCTCTCTCAGATTCTGAAAGTTTGAATGACTTAGTGCATCTTCAAAAAGAACATGATATTTATTCAAATAACGAGAGGACAAGAGAAAATAAAGAAAGGGAGGTGGGAACTAAAAAGAGGAGTTATATTAAGGTCAAGAGCAAACCCTTAAAATTGAATTTATGAATCTTATAATGTATTGGAATTTAAGGAAGCTTGGTATCTCTAGAAAACAGTTATTAAAGATAATAAAGAGTTATAAACCGAGTGTGGTAGCTATTGTTGAACCGTTTGTTGGTGAGCATTGTATATTTCAACTTCAACAATGTATAGATTTTGGGGGATGTATTTATAATGAAGGAGCTAGAGGGAAGTTATGGGTGATGTGGAAGATCAATGTGAGTGTAGTTGTGACTTGTATAACGGGTCAAAGTATTACACTATTGGTTAAAGAGAGGGAAAAACAAGTTTTTATAACTTTTGTTTATGCTAAATGCTCGTACCTGGATCGTAGAAGGCTTTGGGAATATTTGAGTAGTTTGTGAATTGGTAACACATATTGGAGCATTCACTGCAATATGTTAATGGTTACTATGGAGCAAAGAGATCGGCCATATGGATTTATTCCTTTTAAGTTCCAGTACATGTGGACTTCTCATGAGTTATTTCATGATTGTGTGTGTGATGCTTGGGGTAAGGACCAATTTGGTCATGGTATGGTTAGGCTGGCTCAAAAATTGAAGTTTTTAAAATGGGTGTTGAGGAGATGGAATAAAGAAGTATTTGGTTGGACAAGTTCTCACATTCAACGGCTTGAGGAGAGGATATCTAGTTTGGAAGAATAACTTCAGGTTGGGTTCTCTGAAGATGTTGAACTTGATTTGATGGCTTCGAAGGCTGCATTGCATACATGGGTTAGTAGGGAAGAGACTCATCTTGCTCAACAAGCCAAACAAAAATTGCTAGATAAGGAGGAAGGAAATTCTCAATTTTTCCATACATTGTCTTCTAAAAATCATAGGGTAGTAAGGGAGATGAAAATAGGTGAAGATAGATGGTTGAAGTCCCCGGAAAAGATTCATTTTGGAGCTGTTGAATATTTTTAGAATTTTTTGGCAACTTCTCCGTCTTGGATCGTGCCTGATTTATCTTGTATTGTTGATACTGTGGTGAGTTCTTTAGATAATCGGCAAGTTCTTGAGCTTCCTTCAATCCAAGAGATAAAAGCAGCTATTTTTTTCATTCCTATTGATAGAAGTCTGAGCCCGGATGGATTTGGCTCGGGATTCTATAAATCCTATTGGGAGATTGTCTCTACAAATGTGGTAAGTGTTGTTCACGATTTCTTTAGAGGTAACCCCCTTCCCAAATTGTTCTCTTCTTCTTATTTGGTTTTGATTCCGAAGGTTGAGAACCCGAAAGGTTTTGATAAATTTCGACCCATAAATTTTTGTTCAGTTTTTTATAAAATTTGTACAAAGATTTTAGTGGGTCGGTTATCCTCTTTATTTTCTTGGATTGTTTCTCAAGAGCAATGAGCTTTTATTCCAGGGAGAAGCATCTTTGAGAATATTAGCTTGACATAGGAGATGGTCCAGTCTATTAATAAGCTTGTCAGAAGTTGGAATGTTGTTCTGAAAATTGACACGGCTAAGACGTACGATGGTGTTGACTGGAAATTCCTAATTCATGTCTTGTCAGCTTTTTATTTTTCTAAGCAGGTTTGTAATTTTGTTCGGCATTGCATTTCCTCCCCTTGGTTTTTTATGGTAATGAATGTTACTCCGAAAGGTTTTTTCCAAGGGGGTCGTGGTCTGAGACAAGGTGATCATATCTCCTCTTATCTTTTTATTGTTGTGGAAGGAATTCTTTTAAGGTTGTTAGGGATGTAACCGGTTTGGTCAGGTTTTGGACAAAATTTAGAACTGAACCGGTATGTACCGGTTTTTTATTTTTCAAAACTGATTACGCACTGGTTACCTCCCTAAACCGATACCTCCGGTTTTACCGGTTTCAAGTCTGGTCCGGTCTAATTTTTTGATTTTTTAAAATGTAAAAAACATATGATAAAATGTGACTTCTTATGATAAAATGTTATTAATAATTTAATATATATATATATATATATATATTATGTTTAAAGCATATAATCAATTAAATTTTCATCTTTAAGATTAAATTTTTATTTTATAAATTATAATAATATTATCTTATATATAATTATATTAATAACATATTATCAAACAAATTACAAATGTTGATATTTAAGATTAACATTTTATGTTATAATTTATAAGTTATAATATGAAATTATTTCATATATATTATATAATTATATATAAAAATTTCATGTAGAATTATATATAAAACTTATATATATATATAATATTTTATATAATATATAAAATTAAATTTTATATATATTTTTTTCAACCAGTCCAGTCCGGTCCTGGAAACTATGAAACCGAAACAGGACCGAATTCGACCGGTTTTCAAAATATAGAATCCAGACCGATTCAAAACCGGATCAACCGGTCCGGTCTGATTGGGTCCGATCCGGTTTTTCAGTTTAAATTTACACCCCTAAAGGTTGTTGAAGAATAAATTTCAAGAAGGCAGAATAAGGACATTTTATCATTCTAGAGAATCTCCTCTTATCTCTCATCTATTGAATATGGATGACATTGTGATCTTTTCCAATGGTAGTAAAGGTTCTCTTTGGGCCATTTCTAAGACGCTTGTGATATATGAAACTTGGTCTGGACAAATGGTGAGTAAAGAAATCTTCAATGATTTTTTCTAATTATATTTCCTCTTCAAGGCGTAAGGAGCTCTTGGGAATCATAGGTTTTTCAGAGGATTCTCTACCTTTCAAGTATCTGGGGGTACCTATCATTGCCGGTAGATTAAAGTTGCTCATTTTTGAGAATTTGGTTGGGAAGGTCTGGGAGAAAATTGGTGGTTGGTCGGCTCGATTACTGTCTAGTGGAGCAAAATTACTGCTTATTCGGCATGTGTTTAGTAGTATTCCTATACATCTTCTTTACGTCTTGCAAGTTCCTAAATCAGTTATAGCAACTATCACTAAATGCTTTAGTGATTTTTTATGGGGTTATAAGGATGGGAAGCCAAAAAAAGCATTGGAGAGCTTGGGATAAAATGTATAAGCCGGTAGAGGAATGTGGTATCGAGGTATGGGTTCTACAGGATACTCAAAAAGCTCTACATATGAAATTTCCGTGGAGGTTATTAACAGAAAATTCTCTGTGGTCCAAGTTTTTTAAGGTAAAATATGTGAAAAATGATCATGTTTCCTTAATTATTTTGAATAAAGGAAGTCGGTTTTGGAAGTTGGTGTTAAGGAATGTTCCATCCATTTTTGAGAATTCAAAGTGGCGACCGAAAGAGGGTTTGGTATCCTTTTGGGATAAGTGGATGGGAGAGGAGACTCTTGGGGAGGTAATGCCAATTACTGGTTGTTCAGGTCTGAAATTAAAAGAATGTAGACTGAATGGTGGTTGAAACATAGATCTTTTGATTAGTCTTGTTGGACATCAAAAGGCTGGTGAAATTTTTCAGTTCTTGAGTCACCAAAAAGAGGGAGTGGACCTACTTGTTTGGACGGCTAAGAAAGATGGGATCTTTACAACAAAAAGTGCTTGGAAGGTGGTGAGGGTCAAATCTTCTAAATTTAATTGGGCTCAATGGATTTGGCATTCAAGTCTTCCCAAAAATATTGCTACAACTATGTAGGAAAGTGTTAACAATGCTTTTAAGTGTGGATGATCGCATTCGACGTATCCCTATTACATCAAAGTGTAACTGTTGTGAAAAAAAAGGATATGAGGATCTTAATCATGCATTGGCTATGGGTGAGGTGGCCAAGGCAATATGGGAGAGATGTGCTAAACAGGTAGGGATGCCTTGGAGATAGTTTCAAAGCTGGTATGAAGTGGTGCAAGCTTGGTTTAATAAAACTTCCAAGTCCACTACGAAGTGTCAGTTAATTGGTATAATCCCATCTATAGTCACTTGGCAATTATGGCTTAGAAGATGCAGTGTACGAATAGAAGGAAGATGTATAAATACAGAGGAAATATGGAGACATAAAATATTGGATTATGAAATTAAGTGAAAAATTCAAGGGTGTAAAACAGTTGAGTTCAAGGGATGAAGAAATATTAGGCCCCAAAGGTGAAACCTATTCTATTTGTTGTTTGGCAGAGACCACGTACAGGTTTATATAAATTAAATGTTGTCGGGAGCAATCGAGGGAATCCTAGTATAGCAAGTGTTGGAGGGTTGGTTAGAGATGAATCGAGGAGGATGATTTCAGCATTTGCAGCTTTCATTGGACACGACACAAACACAATTGTTGAGTTTTTATCTCTTTTACATGGTCTCAGAGTTATTTGGCAAGAACATAGTACTAAAGTGGAGATAGAGATGGATTCTCAAGTGGTTATTAATTGGATCAACTCATCATCTTGTGGTGTTTGGTATCTTGATGAATTCTGGGAAGAGCTTATGGTTCTTTCACAGCAAGTTACCTTCAGTTTGCAACATATTTACAGGTAAGGAAATTCAGCTGCTGATCTTCTTGCACAGTTGGGATCTCAAGGGGTTACACATAGCTGGGAGTCCTTGGCATCGATACCTCATTTATTGAGGTTTTCTTCGTACTGACAGGCTTAGTTTACCTCAGATTAGATGAGTTGGCTTAAGTCCCATGTTGAACGTTTTAGCTGATTTTTTCCATGTTCTGGGTCATTGTTTTATTTGTTATTGGGATATTGGTTTTTATGGTTGTTTGGCCTTCTTGGATTTTATGTAGTTGGTTTTACTCCATCTTAAGTGAAGGTTTGAATAAAATCTAGGGTTGCCGTCCCCTTTTGAAGAAAAAAAAAAAAAGTTACAATATTTTTATACTCTTCTCGTAATAGTGGGGTTTTTTTAATGTCTTTTGGCACCTGAGATACCAGAGTTGTGTAAATGCTTTCTAATCCCTGGACCTGGAACTTCAGTAAGAGATACGCCTAGCATCAATCTGACCGGCTCAATGCTCAAAGAATCAGACGATCCCTGGAGCTGGAAGTAGAGTTCAATTTCCCCCAGCTCGAGGCCACAAGAGATGACCAGCATGCACGTTCGTAGTAGGTCTAGTAACGTAAATACATGAAAACGACACTTATGTCGGCACATAATTCATTAAGACTATGGGAGTAGTCACGTATAAGACCATAAATATATCACATTAGATTGTCCACATTAGTAGCTTCATCACATAAAAGCTACATTTTTTATGCTTCACATTGAAGGGACGTACACTGCAGATGGAAGGTTGCCAGCTCCTGATCCTGTAGAAATCTAAAATCTGCTAGATGATGATAATATAGGAATGAGTACAATACTCCTTTCAATATTAGGAATTCAGCTTAGAAGATTGGAGAAAAAGATGGAACAAATACCTGGGCTGCAATTCACTTCAGTAGATGTAAGAGAAGTCTACAGCTCCTCCGAGCATTCTCCAATATGTAATTTTCAATAGCTGATTGGCCTTTCTTTTTCCCTCTTAACATCATCTACTTCAACACCAATTGCCTGGTGGCTTTCCTTAAAACTAGGAGGACTTTATCAGTCCAATGATGTTTCTTGAAGTTCAGCCAACACCAAATGGTGCACTCCAGTTCCCCCAGCAATCTAAAGTAGGCCTGTGCAGAAAATGTTAGGACCTGATCCATCCATGCGGCCCGATCCGTCCCGACCAAACAACCGGGTCGAAGAAACTTGCATGTCGAATCCGCTGAAACCGATATTGCCAATCAATGTCAGTATGAGCAGTCAATCAATATAGCCAATAAATGTAACGTCAGTATGAGTAGTCAATCATGTCCTTTTCGAGTCAGAATCCACACTCTCACCCAAATATTGCCAGCTATTCCCATTACCCTTATGAAAACCAAACAACTTAATTAAAACCTCCCAGTCCCAATCCTGATTTCCCACCCCCAATCAACGTATCCACCCTCTCTACTTAAACCCTCCTGGCCTCCCTCTCTATCGCTGTCACGGTCGCTCGAAGCACTCATTTCCCTCAAACACGATATACGCTCTCATTCACGATGTCTATCATTAAAGAAGAACCAGAAACTGCTATTTCGAGATTTTCGTGAAGGACGCAGGGGCCAAAGGCCAGATCGCCATAGGCTTCAAACCTGATACTTTCAAGATGCAGAATCGAGTGCCGAGCTCCTCCAAGGATCACGCTCCCCCTGAAGCTTCTTCTTCTGGTGGGTTTGTGGTTGAAAATGAGAGACTGGCTTCCAATCGCAGGTCAGGTCGGCCCATATCGGTTTATTTTGTTCTTGAATCGGGTCGAGTCGGCCCATATCATCTTGTTTTGTTCTCAGGTCAGGTCGGGTCGGCCCCAAACACGAACCTGGTTGGTCGGGCTGCAGCCCTAAGATTCTAAAGGATGATGTAGTTTCATGTCTAGTAAATTGCCATTAGAAATCAGTATGTCCTATCAACAACATGCTGTAGAAATTGCTTCCTCAATTCAAGTTTCTCATCTCCTTCCAAAATGCTTGCCAAACACAGCTTATAACCCAACTCGCACCGCATGATCGCCACCCTTGTCAACTCGACAGCCTAATTTATTCCCAGAGTGGTAAACCACATAGCCAATTAAGGGGATACATCAATAGGATCCAAGGGGAAAAGTCGCGGTGTTTAAGCAGAAAGGGACTTTAGTCGTCTGAGTAGCAACCACGCATCAGATTCAGGACAGCCCTCGTGCATCTCAAGAGAAATTGGGAAGGGAGAGGTTTTATTCATCTCTATAAGCATTGTTCCCTGGGATAAAACACTCCCCATCAAAAGTGATTGATTAATGAACAAATCTTCCAAACCAATCCTCAGATCAAAAAGGATAATAACATTTCAGAAAAGTCTTCAATTTAAGAAACAGGCCTATGGATCTTTCAGCTAAACTCAAAGAAGACACAAATAGAAGATCAAACAAAAAAAAGGATGAAAAATACAACCTCAAAGTTTGCCAAGAAGATCTGGAACTGCCTGAGTGTATCCTTCATGTCACTCACTATTTTCTTGTCTGGAGAAGAAAGAGCGGCAGTGACCTCTTCTGGAGAATGACCTATTCCTTTATGTACAACCTGAAGTGAACAAACAAATGATCATCAGTTCAAGATCCTACAAGCTCATATCGTGAACAGATCAAGGTCCAATTTAAACTCACATTGTGATCAATAAGAATCTCAGCAATAAGGCTACCATCATCAACATATGCCTGAAGCTCATACTTTGTCCGCTGCTTATATTGGAATCCCTTTACACCAGTCAAAAAGCACTACAAAATTTGTGTTCAAGTTTCAGAGATATATAACAACAAAGGGGTGTGTATATATGACTTTAAAAAATAGTAACAGAAGTGATTTACATTCTAAAGCAATGACAGATATGATGTTAAAGTTTGGCACATGTAATCATGACATGGGCAGTTTGGTGATGATGTTAGCATAATGCTCTCATAAAGGGTTCCTTCATTGTTGCAAACAGTTGCTGAGGATGTTACAACATTTCTATGATTGACACTCAATTCATGATAAACAAAGGGAAAGTTCAACACTGAAATTAATCTGACTAGCAATGTTTTAAAGGCTCGAGGCTTCAATTTAAAGGGAAAAACCTATATGGCGATATTATCTAATCAATAACAAAGCAATATGTACCTTAATTTTTCCCTGAACAGAATGTGATTTCTCCTTCATTGCCGACAACTTGGCTGACAAACTAGATAAGTAAGTGAATGGGATTTCCTGGTCTCCAGATAGTATGAGGGGGTGGTCTACCTCATCAACCATATGAATATCCTCGACCTCCGAAATGATATGGGGGGATGGGTTAGGCACAGTATTTGCCCTGCTAACAGAAGCGGCATCTATATGCATCTCCTCAAATCCCATAATAACAGAAGGTGATGTGTTAGGAGCAGCATTTTCTAGGGTAGAAGCAGCAGACTCTCTTGGAGTCCTTTGGCTGGTATTAGTGCAAGATGGAATCGCAGTAACACCTACAGAACCCAAAGTCAGCTGACAAATATAGTGCAATACAGGAATATCACAATTGCTGATTTGACGATGAAGAACTCCTGTATGTCCAGATTCCAAAACTTCTTCTACGTTTACAAGTCTGGCACATAATGATTACTGATAAACAATTCACACATCAAATGCACTGCAATTACAGCTTCCAGCCTATATGTCTTGAAGATGGAAGTTACTACCAGCACAACACCCCACTCCTTTGCCAAAAAACAAGGTGATAGGAAGGAGAAATACTTGTGAAAATATAAAACTCCAACGATAAATTTCTCAAACTCAGGGCAACTAACAAGGTTCCTCTTGACACTCTTCATGGACAGAAACTTCTACTTGAGATTTAAGGAAGGAGAAAAAGATAAAACAAAAGGAGAAGGAAAGGAGAAATCCAGTACTTTGACTAAGTGTGTGTGTGTGTGTGTGTGTGTGTATACACCAAATCAGTATTTGTGAAACCCCAGTTGTTCAGAGTTGAAGCCTACTTTTGTCCTCGCATCCCAAAAAATAAAGAAGGGGTTACCCTGGTTATTTGCTGGAAAGGGAGTTCCATTTTGTAACATGGAACTATTGTTTTGCCCGGTAGCATTAACACCATTTGGTGGCCATGCAGCAAGAGTTGCTCTAGTTGCTAAAGTGGGAACAGATCCTGTCCTCGTCCTGCATAAGAATAGTGAAAACAAACGTGAAATGATCAAGCAACTGCATAAACGATATAAACAGCTGGATTTGAAGTGACCTTTTGAAGATCCAGAATCATCGTATGTATCAGACCAATTTGAACTGATAACAAATGGAATTCTACCAATATAGATTATGAACTAGCAGTCCAGCATGGAAGGATACTTCGTAGAAGTTCCAGCAGCAAAAGTTTCTTGATGTAATTTAAACATACGTTCTACTTACCAAATGATCTTTTCTTTATGAATACGTCTGACAACAGATTTTCCCTCTTGCGTGAGACTCGTATACATTTATGGGGATTTGGGTTTTTTTTTTTTTTGGGGGGGGGGGGGGGTGGAACTTCCCAAAAATTGCTATGGAGAGTTGCGCCAATGCAACCAAAAGAGGAGGATGCAAAAAGATTTGTACACACTACTACAGCTTTAGTTGAAAAAGATATATTTTAGATCAATGACGGGATAAGGAAAAGATGTCAATGACAAAGAAAGCATTACAATCAAGTACAAGGAACTGTAATTTAAAGATGCATCCTTGGCACACAACATATACCTTTTGCCCCTTGGTGGCTTATTTACTTCATCAAGAAGACGCTTGCGTGCTGCTTCTAACTCCTCAACCAATCCCCCTAGAACTTCAAAGGCCTCGGGGACAAGCATTAAAAGTCCATGACGTACATGTAGATTACAGACGATAACCTACGAGTAAGAAAATGGTCTTTCCAGGACATCATTAAATCTTAACACGCAAGAAAGATATAGCAGATATTTCTCCCAGATTTTACTTGGAAAATGAAAATGTTCAATCGACAAGTAAGAGAAAATCAGATAGTGAACACGAAGAAATTGGGTATGAAAACAATACGAAGATAACAAGTACAGGAACAAAAGGAATAGAGAAAGAAAACCTTCTGTCCAGCTGGAGAAAAAACTTCAAGAGCTTGAATAGGCCTGTATTCCATGGCGAACACATGCTGAACACCATCCGTCATGGATAACTTAAGACACCTCTTGATCCCGGGAGGTGTTTCATGATACCTCCCTCTGAGTGGACAACTGATATTAACTATCTCATCAACCTGCAAATCAGAAATTTCATAAGAGAAAAACTTTGGATTCGAGAACATCTTGTATAAGTTTAAGAAAAATGATTTAATCGAGACCACAAGTTTTCGACCCATTGAAGCGTCAAAGGCAGAGAATAACCCTAACTAACGTGACAATTTCAGGAATTAAACAATTAAATCCCACCGGTGACCTCAAGTAATAGCATCCATATGGAAGCTCACTTCTTGATTGTTAGTTTCATAATTTAAGTTGAAATGTGACCTGCAATACGTATGGCCCCGGCAGATCGACGAGGTGCATTAAATCCACATTCTGAGGAAGCACACCGTCCCCACAGTAATTCATATCTGAAACAAGAAACCGCTCGAAGCAAAGCTTGGACTTCGCCGCGACGTCGAGGCTCGAGAATCCAGGCACGGAGGTCTGGAGCGCGTTCAAACAAGCACCCAGCCACTCTGTCTTCAACCTCAGCCCGAGCCTTCCAAGAAAATCCCCAATCGAACAACCCAAGCCCTCGCCCGCGCCGGAAGAACTCGAAGCAGGAGTCGCCGGAGGCGGTTGTGAGGAGTGTTCGGAAGTCGTCACCGCCGGAGGATGAGAGTACCTGGAGAGGTCTTCGTGGACGTTAATGAGGTCGTCGTCGGAGATTTCGATGGGTTCAGAAAGATATATATTCGGATTCGGATCAGAGTTTTCGTTTGCAGGTTCTTCTTGTAGTTGTTGTTGAAGATTGTCATCTTCTTCGTCGGAGGCGCAGCTTAGTCTGAGACGTCGTCTCGGCATTTCTCTTTTGGGATTTGGGGGGTTTTGGCCCTTTTGGGTTTTTTTTGGGGAGTTTATGTTTCCCTCGGTCTTTGAAGTTTTGGCGCGGGGATTGGGGTCGCTGCGGAGGGAAAAGTTGCGACGATGAGGAACACGCACTCGGCGCATGGTAATTGGTATCAAAACGACACTTATTGTTCTCAACCAGACCCTTTTAGGTTCCAAACGTGAGTTGAGTTGAATTAAGTTTAGATAATAAAATATTATTAAAATATTATTTTTTAATATTATTATTATTTTAAGATTTGAAAAAATTGAATTGTTTATTATATTTTATGTTATAATTTAAAAAAATTATAATAATGAGTGAGATGAGATGAATTTGGTTTAGGAACCAAACGAACACCGCGACGTGGGGAAAGCCTTTTGGGCTTAAATCAGGGTTCAGCCATTGACTAATGCGTATTTGCCTAATGGGCTTGGTCGGGAGCTTTATTTTTTAATATTCAAATGCGTACTGTGATTTTTGTTTTTTTTGTTTTACAAAATTTACAGCATTAAATAATTTTAAAAAAATTCTATTCATCGTCTTTATACATCACATTTTTTTTCTCTTACTAAATATATGATATATGAATGATGTGTAAAAAAATTCAATAAATTTAAAAAAAATTAAAAATAAAAAAATGTGGTGTGTGGTGTACAGTGTGTATGATAATGAATAGCAAAACTCATAATTTAAATTGATGCGTAGTTCAGCTCTCTAATTTTAACACGTACCAATTTAGATTGTTTTCTTTTAGGATGAGGAATTAGATTGTTTTCATATATACAAATAAAAGTTGAAAATAAGTGAATTAATAATAAAAACGTAAAACACGTGTTATAAATACGTAGCTGTAAAATGAGAAATATTTTAGTTATAAAAAAATTTTATAAAAATAAATTTATAAATTAATATAATTTGATGTGGTACGTCAGATTCTAAAATTACTTTTATTATAAAATATATTTAACGTGTCACATCAATATATGAATTTATTTTTATAAAATTTGTTTATAGTTATACTACTTTTCTCGTAGAATATAGCATAAGTATGTTAAAATTTGTTAACTTCTTGTGTTATATTATATATAACATAAACCACGTAGTACAACTATAATGCATAAGCGCATTATGAGTTTCATAGTATATGCTACTTAATTGTGCATAGCATATACTATTTACTACAATGAGCATATAATTATATGCTAATTACTATAATTACATGATCGTGGTATATACTCATCATGGTTACAAAGTCATGACACGTTACACCGTTTGTGGAGATATGTGTACGTACTAACAAAAGGTATATTATTTGGCCCGTCAATGTGCAAGATTATAGAAAGATGTAGAACAATTTCATCAACGGAAATTCATAAAAGTTAAAACTAGGTGTATTAATGGGGTCGGAACTTACTTTTTTGTCTTCAATGGAAATTATGTGGATTTGGTTGAACCATTAAAGATCTTTCGAGAAAATTAAGAAACCAACATCATTAGGATCCCATCACCCTTTCTCGTAAAAATTGGTAAGATAATGACCAAAGTCTCTTTCTCGCAAAAGTCAAGACCCATAACCAAAGCTGTTTACAGACGAGACGAGACGAGTCTATTCATCTCTGCCTTATCTTGTTTTACTTTTTTTTTGTTTCCCTAATTATTAGGATCCACCACCGCACTCACACTCATACCCACTCCTATCTGTACACAACATTATCTCACAATACCTCCAATTTTGAGCATCACACGTCAACATCGTCAACACTGCTAAAAAAAAACACTGGTTATCCACGTCAAACTTCCACGTCATCTTCATCGTTATCTCCATCACCCTCACTATCTTATCGTCTCCCTAAGATACAAAATACAACACAACACTAATATGAACGTTGCCACTATGGTCCCCCACTTTCTATCCGTTCGATATTCTGACTCGGAACATTCACGAACCATCCTGCGGTGCATATTGTTCGGAATACAAATATTTGGCTCTCACGCGATACGTTGCCTCTGTTCACCGACATGTTGACGATGTGCATTCGCCGCGTTCACCAATTTTCCGAGTCCCTTTTGGAACTAAAATAATAATATAATAAAATATGATTAAGGATGCATTTCGATGTTGAGATGAATTGAATTGAATTGATAAAATATTGTTAGAATATTATTTTTAAATATTAAAATTATTTTAAGATTTGAAAAAGTTAAATTATTTATTATATTTTGTATTAGAATTTGAAAAAATTGTAACGATGAGTTGAGATAAGTTGTGATGAATTTGACATCCAAGACAAAGCAACAAAGAAAAAAAATATTATTCGCTGGGGAATTATTTATGGCATTTATCATCAGGTACATACGAAGAAGCCACGCCGGTGCTGGTGGTGCTGGTGGTTAACGTTGACGTTTACGTCGGAAACGGCGTTGTCGAACCCGACGAACCTGCATTTTACACCCCCAACTGAGGGAACAGCCATCGGCGCAGCTGTATTTTCACGAACAGGATTGGCGGTGCGACGGTAAGGACCGAACCACTTGTTCTGTATGTATCGGTTCTTCCTCCATGGAGGCACGGACAGGCCCCTGCTCCTCAACGATCTCTTCGCCACGTCGCACATGATCTTCACCAATTTCTTCAGCTCCTCGCCGCGGCAGACGAGAACCTTGGGCAGAGAGCGGAGAAGCGTCGCGTACTGGTCCGTTGGCCTAGCGACGTCGAACTGGGCTGCGAGGTCGAGCTCAACGAAGTATCGGCTCTGCCATGAGGAGGAGGTTGAATGGATCACGTCGATGAACTCGTAGCTACCCGCACTGAGTCCCCCGGAGGAGTCCCACTTGGTCTTGCAGATCGCGGCATTGTGTCCCCGGTCTCGCAGAAACGTCATCACGTTCCGCCGGAAAATGTTTTTGGTCGATCTCAGACGAGAGAACACTTCCACCGCTTCCGAGACGTGAGCGACGAGCAATTTCTTGTACGAGTCCACTGCATTGGTGCCGGCCGTCGATCTGAGAATATCTTCTACGTCTTCCGAACATTCGGACACGGAGTCGATAGGTTCAGAGACGGGATCACCGGCATGCGAATCGGCTTCGGAATCGTTCTCGAGGAAACCATGGACGAGTTCGGAGAGGCAGGGTGAGTCGTCGGCCGAGTGTTCACTTCCGCTGCTGACGTAACTGGGTTGGGGCTGATCCATTCCAACGAGTCGAGCCCTGGCCTTGTCGTCGAGCGGGTCAGTTACTCGCTTTGTCCTGACAAATACCGCCATTCCGAAACAGAAAGTAAAGCCTAAAACTGTTTGCCGAATACTCTTTCTTTTACTTTACTTTGTAAACTTCATTAGAAGAGGGATCTGACTGCTTCTTTCTGAAGTTAAAAGCTTTTATAAACAAAGAAATGGAGAGAGGCCCTTGGTTTCGAAAAGTGGGGGTTGTTTGGAGGAGTGGAATTTTCCTGGGAATATTCGGAGGAAACGCTGTACTTTTTGGAGAGGATAAATGTGAGATTTGAGGAGGGATGAGACTCGTGGGAGAGGATATGCGAGGAAGTATGCGAGTCGGACTGTACAGGTGGGAGCATATCCGAAGGCACCTGGGGGAATTTATTCGGGGTGTCCCCGTATGCTGACGTGAGGATAAAAATTGTCCAAAACGACATACGAAGATAAAATGGGTGGGGTCTCTGATGGACCCGACCCTACTCCTCTTTGGCTCTCGAGTCTTTATCTTACTTCTCTTGGGTCGGGTGATGGTAGGGTAGAATTACAAATGAGAGTAGTAATTATTGAATGCGTAGAATAATTCTATTAGATTTATACACCACATATTATCTATAGACTATACGGCATATTTTGATTTAAAATTTAAAATTTATAAATTAAATTATATCATGTGAATAATTTATAATGGAGGACTGTAGAAGCTTATAAATAACATTGCTCATACAATTAATGTATCACACTCTATTCTCTTGTTAAAAAATTCAAGCATCTATAAGCAACATCACAAATGGAGTTATTTATTTTTGATACGTGAGCATCTCTTAGTGAGAAATCAAGGTGTTACCAATTGATCAAAAGGAATTTAGCACAAATAGAGTTATTTATCAAGTCTATAAATAAATGATGTAAAAATTTTATCTTATCGTAAAAATTGATTTATATAATATTAATTTTAAATAACATATAGGAATAGGATTTCTTACGGTTTATAAATACAATCCGTAAATCCCATATTAATATTAACACGTATTTAATAATGCAAGATCTACAAACTGCATCTTCTTTCCGCTAACACCATAGAAACAAGTGTACATCAATATCTACTTTTAAGAAAAAAGTCTGTATACGTACAAAGGATAAGATTCAGCCTTGTTGGGTTGGCTCTTGGTGATTATGAAGGGTTGGCTCTAGGGTTCGGTTTTTTCTTTTAAAACTTCAATTTGATTAAGACCATGATTATGAACCAAGGTTGTGGATAATATTTTAAAATAGGAAAAATAAAGAGAGTGGGGGAAAATACTAATAATATTATATCCATTTGTGCATAAAAGGGGGGAGATATTCCACGATTACTGTTGAATTTGAACTAACATTTACATTTTCTTTCTGTTGACCCAGAGTCTACAACTTCGAGAAGTTTGGGAATTGACTGGTAAGTCGTGACTCAAAAAATAAACCACTCTACCCTAACAAAAATATCAAATTATTATAAGTTCATTTAGCGTGGAATATAAAATGCTTCATCATTTCATTTTTTAATCTAGTATTTTAAAAAATATGTATAATAATATATTTAAATATAAACAGCAATGGTGTTTTATTTCTACGAATTAATTAAAATATGGCATGTTTTACACTTTCTTTAAAAAACAGTAAAATAAATATTGAAGATCCGAGCGTGGCAAAATAATATAAAAGCCTGTCTCGTAAGAATGTTGAATATTATATAGGTATTAGCTAAGCATGCACGTTTTACTTGCAGCTAGTCTTAGCAAGGCTTGGGGAACTTGGTTGCTTGTTCATGTTTCATGCTGCATAACTTTAATTTGCTTTCTTCGCTCTTATTTGATTGCACATGATAGCTAAATTACCGATATTCAAAACCTTGAGTAGGACCCTTTGGCATCTGAAGCTTCAAAGTCCTTGAAACCCATATTGAAGATGGAGTTATAATTACCGATTTGAAATCAATGAGAACCCCTAGCTAGTTGTCAATGCCTTGCGGTATATAGTTTCCTTGAAAGTACTTCACTTTCATTTGTGCGAAAGTTGGCATTAGTCATGTATCCGGTCTTGTGATTCTAGTGGTTGGTTGTGTTAAGAGATTTTTTTCATATTTGTTCAATCAACCAAGGTTATGAATGGAAGAACAAAAGTCTCTTTCCATAACAAATTTTAAAGATAAGTGTTAGGTATACATGATACAAATCTTACACATAAAAATTTACACATTGATGGGACTTAAGCCTAGTTTGGGTACCAAAGGATATTTTCAGAATACTTCAAAACTATTCATTTTATTATTATTATTTTTTACTCACTTTTTACTATTATCTACTATTATATAATATTTTATTATTATTTTTTCACTACTATTTATAAAACATTGAAGAATACTTCATTACCCAAATGCAACTTTAATGTACTAACACGTCATATCTACTTTACTAAAAGAAAAATGATTTTACAATATAATGGATCACATTATAAGTCACGTCAGTATGTAACCCTTTGTATAAAATTCGTGCGGAAACAAAATATTTATTATTTTAAAGACAAAACCCTTTTGCCAATGAAAGAAATTATTATATTACAGTTTATGTGTGCACATTCTTTTTTTTTTTTTTTTTTTAAAGAGTCAGTAACCCCATACTTAACAGCTCTGTTCTAAATTTATTAAAAAAACTCTCACCTCTGGCAGAGGAGTATCGTGATTACAACTTAACTACTTGAGGATTACAAAAAAACCAAACCCAAGTATGCAAAACATAACCAACTTATTATAACGAATAAGCAGAACCATCCCAAATAAAAAATTAAACAAAAACACTTTCTAGTTTGAGCTAATGTCCTTGGCGAGCTCCGACAAAAACACTGACATGAAATTTCATTCTAGAATTACAGTATTACTTGATCCATATTTCGAAAATACCGATTGAGTGGACTTTGGGACTACGAGAAAAGAAAAGAAAAAAATGAACAATTTTTAAGTTAAATCCGCCATCTCATATATATTATTTCTATCCATTGATTACTATGACTTGACTATGCATTTGGTGAATTGGGTTTCTGTTACGAGCTCTAGAAATGAAACATGTGACTGACGGATCAAGAGGAAAAGATGTCAGATTATTTTTGCGTACGTTTCCTATGTTAACAAATTATAAGAGATAAACGTAAATTTTTGGAGGAACCTATTTCTACAAACAAAGTTTATAAATAATTATTTGACATTTTATTGATAGTATCATTACATACTTATTGTATATAAAAAAATATGTAAAATAAATGATAAAATAAATACTCATTGATAATCCAAAATAAGATAAGTCTGCTTTTTATTCTGCAAACCAACGACGTTACCACCAATTAAGTTCTTTCCAAATTTGGACGTTCTACGTCCGTATCAGTTTCTTCATTATAAACGCTGCAACGGATGACGAAAATGGACCGCATGGATGTTGGGCTAAGGGCTTTGACTTAGCTAGGCCTGCCAGCCGATTGACATATCTCTTGTAATTCCCACGTCTAACATGACCCGTGTCACACCCAACCGGAATAAGTACATACAGCCTTCACTTCTCGGCAAGCTACAGCTAAAGCAAGTAGCTAGTAGCAATGGAATAAGCAGACCTAAATTTGACCATCTTCTGGTGGGCTTGTTTAGTCGACCCCCGACCCGGATGAGGTCCTATTTTTTAAATTTTGACTAGATTTTGAAATTTTGACTATAATCAAAATTTTTAGAGAGATTAATTTATATTAGATTAGTTATTTTTAAATTAAAATAGTAATATAATATTATATATTTTAATAATATTTAAAAATTAATATTTTGTAAATATAATATACTTGTATTTAATATTTAATATTTTGTATTAATATTAAAATTTAATATTAAAAGAGGGAAATAGTTGGATGAAAAAATTATAAAATATTGATTTGATTCTTCTACAGTGATTCTCTAAATATGACTAGAGATCCTATATTATTGTAGCTCAAAGTTATACAAATATCCCTTTGACTAGTCCAATGCAGAAGTTTTAACTCAAATGCTCTTAGAGCATCTTCAATGGATTAGCTAAAAGTTAAATCTATTGAGTATTTAGCTATTAGGGAACAAAATATGATCACAATGGATTAGCTAAATTTCAAATAATTGAACTTTAATTACAGTGACTTTCAAAATATTTTCCAAATTTGAACGTTACTGTAAATAGATCAAATACATATTTTATCAATTATTTATCTTTCCTATTTCTTATCTACTTTATATGAAACAATGTTAATTTAATTTGAATATGATTACTAATTCACATATAACAGGTAGAATGATAAAATTAAATAAATTAATAATTAAAACATTAAATATTTTTTAAAATAATATTATTTTATTTCTATATAATAAATAAATAAATAATTCAATGTGAGAATTTGATGTGAATGGAATAGTTAAAATCAAATTCATATCATATTATTTTATTGTTATATAATAAAAAATAGTTATTTTAATATATGAATTGAAATAACTAAAGTCAAATTTATCTCATATTAATTAAAAGTATCCTTTAACTATAATTAATCTATTGAGAGTGCTCTTATGATGCCTTCGGCTCCATTAGGTAGAAAGTGGGCTAGGCTAACCTCGGCTCCATTAGGTCCATCTACTTTGGACTGTTTTCCAAGTCAACTTCTAAAAACCTATGGCTGGAAAAACTATTCCAACTTCGTCCTCCTACTCATTCTTCCTTGAGCCCATATTCATATGGGCCACTTTTATAGATAGGCCTCGTTTGAAAATTATCTTATTTTATTTTATTTATTTATTAAAATATCACTCAAACGTAAATAAGTTTCAATTTCAAATCTTTAACTCCATTAAAAAAAATTAAATATTTAAAATTTTCATCTAATCATTATAAAATTTTCAAACTTCTAAACAAAATATAAAAAATAATTCAATATTTTTAAATTCAAAAACAAAAATAATATTAACAAATAATATCATAACAATATTTTAATTTAAAAATATTTTTATTCAACTTTTTCTTTCATTTTCAAAAATGCAATAAAACATCTTAATTCAAAACATTTTATTATTATTTATAAATCATTTTATTACAATTTATAAATTTATCATTTCATCTCATTCTCCAATCAATGCTTGAATATAAGATTGTACAAATAATTTATCTTTTTTTTTTTTTTTAATCTCAATGTTGGCCCATCAAATAGCTCCAACTTTCAAGTAAACGAGAAATTAAAACAAAAATAGTGCTAGTAATAATAAATTCGTATTAAACAATCGTTCGATACAAGATAAAAAGTTTGATCCCGTGTAAATCCCTTGAATCATCTTATGTAAGTATCATTATTCTTCTTAATATGTTTCCTAAAAATCTTCTTTTCAAATTCTAAAACTCAAGTAAAACTTTGTATTTCTATTTATCAATTTGTATCTTTCAATCCAAGATTAAGGGGGCGTTTGGGCATTGAGATGTGACGTGAAATTTTTTAAAATTTTAAAATTTTTTAAAATTTTATTATTAAACATCATTTAAATACGAAATAATTTTTAATTTTAAATCCTTAATTTTTATAAATTTAAAAATAAAACATAAAAATTAATATAATTTTTATAAACTTTAAAATAAAAATTATATTAAAAAATTATATTCAAATAATTTTTTAATTTTATAATATCTGTATTCAAACTTTCCTCTCATTTTCAAACACTCAATAAAACGTCCAATCTCAAGTCATTTTACTTCCATTCTTAAAATTCAAAAATACTAAAAAAGTTTTACAACAAGTAGGCGCTCTCTGTCGTTGACACCCGGGAATTTGAGAGATGATTTGACTCATTAAACTACTTAATAATTTAGGTGAGCTTTGCATATTATTTTTTAAATTATTTATTATATTTTATAAAAAAAAATTTAAAAATTATAATAATTAAAAGTGATGAATTAAAAGTTTTTTTTTTTAGTGTCTGGGGAAGCTGGAATTTGTGGCGATGTGAGGACTGAGGATCAAAGATAAGATATGAATTTGTTGAATTTCCGGGGTTTGAGGTTGGGTTTCGCGCCGCTTGTTTTTACGAACCTCTGGTTTTGGACAACGCACCGACCAATCCTTGTTAAAATAATCTCCTATTTATTAATAACAAAAAGAGACAAACAAAAGCCAAGAAATATTAATTAATAAATATATTTAAAAGAGTAAAATAAAGAAAAGCACTCCACCGCTGCCTTTAAAGTAATTTAATTTTTTTTTAAATAATATCTCCACGCATACCGTGTTTCATGAGTATGACAGTTCTGTCGTTATTGGTACTGTATTAAGAACTTTTTTAAAAAGAAAATTAAAGTGAAAAAAATACAAAATAATTTTTATAATATTTAATAACCGTGACGAAATTATAAATTAGTTGTCAACCTATTATTTATGTGATAGCAAAATTAATATAGACAAAAAACTATATATATAATCCACTTTATATGTAAATAGCTCTCTGACTTTATATTAAAGTTGTAATTTTGTAAGCTTAAGTTGTGTATTTTAATCTGCATTAGTATGAATTTATATAATTGGGTTTACTTTTAGTTGTAGCGCAAAGTGCAAGACAAGGCACAGACCAATAAATAAAAGAAAACCCTCAAAACTTGTGAACCGTGCTTTACACAAACCTGTAGCTAAGCTGGATGCTAATGCCACTTCAAATGATTTGAATTGGTTTATAACACAAAAGTAAACTATAAGGTTACGTGTCTTGACATAGTAAGTTAAATTATAAAATTATTTTTATTATAAAATAAATCTAACAGATAATTATATAAAGTCAAATTAATTTATACATTTATTTATTTTTATATAATCTCTTTATATTTATAGAATTTTTTTTCATGTCGGACTGGTAATGGACATTTACCAATTAAAAACAATAACATCTTTTGAGACAGATATGAACAAATATGATTAACTAATAGAAATGTGAGCTAATACCAACTTTGAGAGAAAAAGGGAAAATATTATTTAATAAAATATATTATCCTTATGTAAATGATTGATCTAAGTCATGAATAAAAGTAATGATAATCGCGATTAAAGGCATCAAAGTATGTACGTCCACTGCAACTTTCTGCACCATCATCTCTCTCGACATGATGAGTTATACACATTAACTTAAAACACGTGACATCCACGCACCATTCTCTCGTGAGTCCTATCTGATCTCAGCCATCAACATTACACATATTTTTCACTGTAATGTCTGCACTTGGGTTCGTTGGCGCCCCCATACCCATTTTTGTGTCCTGTTTATTTATCGACCAATAGAACCTACTTGCACGGAAAAAGATGCGTTGAGAGTCCTAAAGAAGGGCAGAGAGTCGACAGAAACTGGGGCTATATGATATATACATTTAATTACATTTTTAAGGTACATTGATGTTTAATTCATGTCTATTTTTTAACTTGTTGGGTGTTATAATTGGTTAAAATAAACTAGGAAACAAAGTTCTTGCTGCCGGCATTGGGGTACAGATCAAAAGACAGCAAAAAAGTTAAAAACATGAGACTGTAACGAGTTTTTATTATTAATATTTAGGTCATTTTATTATGCAAGGATAAATGATAGTTAATGTGATGGTATATTTAATATTAACCATCCAATTCTATCGAAAATGAATATTACTTCCTATCCTCTTGTATGCTTGCAGGGATAAACTAGATTGAAATGTATGCTGCTTTCTACGTACGTTAATCTTGGGCTATAAGGAAAGGTAATAATAAAGAAGGAAAAGTGACGGAAAGGTAATAAGGAAGGAAAGCATTAATGTTCATTTTACAATTTCTAGTAATTGATTAAGGTCCAGTTTGGATGATAAAAATGTTTCGTTTCGTTTCATTTCATCTTATCATTATAACTATTTTAATTTTTTACACAAAATATAATAAATAATTTAATTTTTTTTAATTTTTAAAACAATAACTATATTATAATAATATTTAATTTAATTTTCATTTCATTTTAATTCACTATCCAAACGGTACCTAAAGTTTAAAGCATTAAAACGTCCAAAGCTTAAGATATAAATTATGATTGGTAATATATTGCTTCATGACGTTGTGAATTTTGAAAATGAGTGATTTTGTGCATGCGAACACTCATAACTACAGTAAAATCATTAATAGTTACAATGCTACAATGGCATTGATTTCATTGTATCTGTACACACGGGCATCCGTGCGGCTATTTTGTTTTGAAAAGAGCTCTATACAGTACATAAACAGTAAAAAATTGTATTGTCCTTCGCAAATTCCATGTAGCACTGTCGTGTTCCCAATATTTCCAATTTTAAAAAATACCTGGTTGTCTTTTCCACGCGCGCACACACATAAGTGAGGACGGCGGCTGCATGTAGTTTTTTTTTTTTTTTTCCTAAAGGCTGCATGTAGTTATTTACGTAATTAATGAGAATAATTTTTCATATATATATATATCTAATCCATGACTTAATTAAGTACCTCAATTCAATGAATCGCGATAGAGTTGACTAATTGTATGTACAAGTTTGTTGTAGTGTTTGCACGAATGGGGGTACCCCGCGATTGTAAAATTCAGGCCAACAGATTTATGGTAATATCAGAGCTTTTGCCATCCCAAAAACACTGTCGCAAGACTACAAAAACATACATATAGTGAACTTAAACAATATTGTAAAGGTGACCATAGTGACTTTGTTTCTTTGCCAAAACAACAAAAACAGCTAAATTAATTCTCGTTGGGCTCTTTGTATTTGGACGGGAATCGGAGAAACAATATATATTATTCCCATGTCTTCTCGAAAGCTTATTAATATATAACAGTTACACGAACTTTTTTTTTTTTTAAGCTCTGTTCTGATCACCAACTTCAAGATAAAGGCACACAGACAACCTAGTTGGAAACTTATTCGACATGTAAACTATTATCATGTTTGCATACATAGGTCATAGGTGTACAACAGTACAACATAAAGTAGTGATCATGGGAAAAACAAACCACAAATACAGTTGTATTCTCGAGCTTTCTTGGTTTTATTCATTTTTTTTCCTTTCAAAGGTGATCTAAAGATGGACTTTTTGTGAAAAGGGATTTGCATGCTGAGGTTAGTATGCGTGTTTTTTTTTCCCCCCTTATATTTTCTTTTTTAGCTTCTTTTTTTTTAAAAGAAATTCCCTTTCTGCATGAACATGCACTGCCCTTTTTTAAGAATAATTATTATTATTAAAAATTTGTTGGCATCTGCATTGTGTTGATACAACAGTTTGATCTGATTGGCTTCATACTGAAAGTGCTATGTCATATTATAGTAATGGTTGATTAATCGAAAAGAAAACAAATACATCAAGATAAAAATATATATGGCAGTCCTACTCGTGATGTACTGATTTAAAACACTTCCACTCAGCCCTTTATTATCACCTAAGATAGCAGTACTATGCAAACTTCTTGGCTAAGAAAAGATAGTGCATCTAAGCGTAATTATGGGGGTAAAGCATTGTAAGTGAAAATCTTGAGTTGCTGCATTTATGCCAGTGTCAGGAATCTTTTTAATTTCAAGCTATTGCTCGCTTTAGTGTTCATTATCCCATTAAAATGATATGTTTTCCAAAATCATGGGTCAATTATCCGATTATATCACTTTATCGCTCATACACGATAGATTTTAAAAATTTATAATATATATATATAGGTCCCTAGAGAGGCAAATACACTTTCCACCACAACATATACCATCACAAAACAGGTAGTGGTTAGGAGTGTAAAATATTGTCGGTTCCCTTTTCAACTATTAATTAAGTTCTTCAGGTTTTCCTATAATATTACATGTCTGCTTATATGTCACAAGAGAAATAATATATACAATCTCTAATGTACAAGTCTCGTACAAGTTTTTAATAAAAAGTGGATCACACTATACAAAAATATGAAAAATTTAATTTTTCTTAATGGAGTCCATATTTTTATAAAAGATTTGAATATTTAAAATTTGTACCTAACATTACTCGATATGTAATACATGTCCACGTTGGATAAACCCCTGACATGATATAATTACATACACATATCAGTGCCTGATCACTCTGATCACATGACTTGCTAATTATCCGTTTGCTCGCAAAGCTTATAACTATAGGCAAACCTACGTGAATATGCACTCCCACGCAAACAAGCTTATAGATCTTGACTCTAGCTTGTACCAATTACATACCCACATACACATATATAGAAATTATATCAGTACGGCCGGTGCTCCAGTTCATTTATCAATTCAAGCTGAGATTGCTGCAGAGAAAGGGTAGAGACCCACGCACGCAGCAGTATACGTAGTAACGGGAAATAAATGAGCAATCTTGTTGGCAGACGGGACGGTGGGGTTTCTCTTAATTCGGCTTGCCAAGGAAGTAAATGAAGCTCAAAAAAGTTGGTAGCTAGTTAGATTTTGAACGGATTTCTAAGCCATTAAATTATATATATATATATATATATATATATATATATATGCACTACAACAAAAATAACATTTTGGGACGATTTTATTTTGGGATGGAATAAAAATCGTCCCAAAAAGTGAGATTTAGGGACGAATTTTAATTTTCATCTCAAAAAAAGTTTTCCGTTCGAACGCATAATAAAATCGTTCGAACGTTATATTTAGGGATGAAAAATTGCGTCCCTAAAAATGGAAACGTTCGAACAGTGACGATTCAGCGTTCGAACGTATATATTATTGATCGAACGTAACTTTTGACCGTTCGAACGGTGAGCATTTTTTTTTAAAAAAAAGAGAATTATATTTATATTAACTAGTAATTATAATAAATATATTGATTAAATAATATGAATAATATAAATCAATGATTAGTTCAGGAAATATAAAATAAGACTATTTCATAAATAAATAGTGAATTTAAAAAATATTAAATATTGTCCATTCTAAAAATAAAAGAAAAAATAAATAAAATATAGAAAATACTAAGATCCCAACTCTTTGCACAGATCCTCGACTGCATCTAAACGTTCCTCTATCTATGTCAGTCGAGTACTAATGGTGATCTGAGTCGCAGACATGGCATCAACCCTCGTACGTAACTCAGAGATGCTATCAATAATCTCAGTACGAAAATCAGACATAGCAGAACGGACCTCAGTACGCACTGCATCAATCAGCGCTGATGTCTGTCCGCTAATCGCTGCACGCACGATCTCAGCCATGTCCTCACGTGTAGCGCTATGTACTGATGCCTCGACCTGTGGTCCATGATCTCCTGGCTGTGCATCTCTCTGAGGATCAACTGGGTCTGGATGCTGCCCACGAAGACGCAGTCTCGAGTGTCCTGTACTACGTGAGAGGGTAGTGCTGTTGATCGGTCCCATCGGCTGCCGTTTACGCTCGGCAATATCAGGCACAACACCAGCAAATAATAGATATCGGGTGATCAGGATCCCGAATGGTAGTATATCTGTAGAAATGTACCGGGACTCTGATCGAATCCTATCAAATATATATCCCACCAAATCAATAGGAATGCCACGAGCAACCTGTATCATAAATTTTGTCCGCTCAATGCCAACCTCTGTTTTGTGCTGCCGAGGGTCGATGTTGTTGGCGATTATCAAATTCAGGATCTTGAAGAACGAGGATAGATCTGCCTGCTTGATGCTCTTCGTCCCGTCATACAGGGGAGCATCTGGACCAACAACCAAATCCCTCACCTCATGATCAGCAATGATATCGACCTCATCTGTATAATGGAACGATGCATCCTCCTCAGCTGTCTCATCCTCAACTGAAGGATCAGACTCTCTAGGCACCATGTTCGGATATGCATCTGGCAGCCTAGGAATATGAAGATGCTCAGATAGTCGATCCTGTGAAAATACAATCGGAACTCCTCGAACAGACATGCTATATGCCCCTCCATCATCTGGGCTGGCACTACCGAGCTCTCTATAGAACTCAGAAACAATGTCGATATAAGCGATAGTCTCAAATGAGTCATCTGGACTATCTAAGATAGGTCCCCAACCACGATCTCTGAAAACTGACGGCAGGGAATGACCCTCCCAGACAAGACTCTCAAAGTCAGAAAGCTTCACCTGTCGCTCAAGTGAAACAGTCCTCTCCCTAGCAGGAGTACTGCTAGTCTCTGCCTGACTACGTCGCTTACGTCCCATCCTAGAAGAAGACATAATAATGAACCTGAAATTTACAATTAATTATTAACTCATCAATACAATATTAATAATAAAAATATTTAATAAAATGTGATTAAATGCTATATTAATTTAATTATAAAATAAGACATATTCTTGCTAAGAAATAATAGAACAACAATAGTGAATAAAAATACACATAATTTATACCGTGTGAACGTGTGAAATGCATGTTTGGCTAATACCTTAGCATGTTTGGCCAAATTAAGTGTAATTAATTTGTTTGGCAAGTACAGTTCGAACGAACAAAACCACGTTCGAACGGTATAGACCATTACCGTTCGAACGTGGAAAAATACGTTCAAACGTGATAAATGTAATTCCTGTTTGGCAGAAACCGTTCGAACTCTTTAACCACGTTCGAACGGATTAACCTTTTTTGCTAGTACCGTTCGAACTACCAAAAAAGTTCGAATGGGCTAAATGTAATTCACGTTTGGCTAAAACCGTTCGAACTCTTAATAAACGTTCGAACGGATTAGCTTGTTTGGATATAACCGTTCGAACTAAATAAAAAACGTTCGAACGAGTTAAATGGAATTGCTGTTTGACTAGTACCGTTCGAACAACCATACAAGTCGTTCGAACGGTACTGAGTCGACTCAGCCATTGAAATCCATGGAATCCTTCGATTTTTTGGATTTCTCAACAAACAAAACTAAACTAAACAAAATAAACCTTCCTAGTATAGATTTAAACAAATCTACGGTGAGTATTGATGGATAAATTGATTTATCCTAATTTAAACAAATAATCCATAAAAACTTAAATTTAAACGGTAAAATAGTTAGAAAATCAACATACCGGTGAACGAGGGTTGGAGGCTTCGAGTGGGCACTATTCACGACGGCAACGACGTCGTTAAACGGCGGAGATGGAGGTTTTTAGGGACGGTTTTAATTTTTGATTCGATTGTTTCGGTTGAAATGACCGACGGGGAGGAGTTAAATATACAGTATCGTTCGAACGGTTAGTTTATCCGTTCGAACTTATTGTTTATGGGTTCGAACGTTTATGTTTAAGCGTTCGAACGTTGTTCGTCATATATTATATATATTTTTATATTTTAGAATTTATCTTATTATAGATTTATTGTAATATATATTATTATATATAACACTAGTGATTGCTGTATATATATTTATATATATATATATATGATGTCCATAATTAATAAATATAAATAGTACTATATATTCATGTATTACTATAAATAGTACTAACATTATAATAAAGTACTAATATAGTATTACTTTAATGTATTACTAATATGTATCATATATATTATAATATATATACTAATATGTGTCATATATATATTGTAATATATATACTATAATTAATAAATTTAATTAGTACTATATATTCATATAAGTAACTATATTAGTATGTTAGTAATCTAATTAAATGACACTAGTGATTGCTGAATATAGTAATTATTGAATATGATTGAATATGATATTACTGTGTTCGTAAACTATATTATATTCTAATATGTCTATATATATTAGAACTATTATTTTATGTAATAGTATAATGTTGATGATTAATATTCATAAAAATTTAGCAATGGTTCGAACTGTCAATAATTAGGGTTCGAACGGTTTGATATGAATCATTCCACGTTCGAACGTTATGTCTATTACGTTCGAACGGGAAACTTTAGGAGGGAAATTTCCCGCTAATTGGTTATACGTTCGAACGGTTTGTAAGTAAAGTTCGAACGGTAAACTTTAGGAGGGAATTTTTCCCGCTTCATGGTTTCCAGTTCGAACGATTTGTAAGTAACCGTTCGAACGTGAAACTTTATTCAAATGTTGATTACAGATCTCATAAATTAGAATCTCTCCCTTCTCCCACTCTCATTCTCTCACAAATAAAGTTGCGTCATTCTCTCTCAATCTAGTCTCAACACATTATAGGTATGTTTTTTTTTAATATTTTTACTTTCTCATACATCCTTACTTTGTTGAAAATTTGTTAAAATTTTTTGATATTGTTATTGGAATTCTTTAATATTATTATGTTGTTACTGTGTTGTTACTACTATATTAGAATTCTTTGATATTGTTGTATTGTTACTATGTTGTTACTACTATATTGGAATTCTTTTGAAAAATTGTTCATCTATTTTTGATAGTTCATCTGTTCTCCGTAGTTGAAGGAGATTGAAAATCTGGAACGAACACGTTCGAACGTTTCAGACGTTTCGTTCGAACGTATATTAAGTTCGAACGGTTATTAAACCGAGTTCGAACGGGAAACTTTATTCAAATATTGATTACAGATCTCAGAAATTAGAATCTCCCCCCTTCACCCACTCTCATTCTCTCACAAATAAAGTTGCGTCATTCTCTCTTAATCTAGTCTCAACACATTATAGGTATATTTTTTTTAATATTTTTACTTTCTCATACGTCCTTACTTTGTTGAAAATTTGTTAAAATTCTTTGATATTGTTATTGGAATTCTTTGATATTATTATGTTGTTACTGTGTTGTTACTACTATATTAGAATTCTTTGATATTGTTGTATTGTTACTATGTTGTTACTACTATATTGAAATTCTTTTGAAAAATTGTTCATCTATTTTTGATAGTTCATCTGTTCTCCATAGTTGAAGGAGATTGGAAATCTGGAAGGAACACGTTCGAACGTTTCAGACGTTCCGTTCGAACGCATATTACGTTCGAACGGTTTTATTTTACGTTCGAACGTAATAATACAGTTTTTAATATACAAACAACCCAAACCAAAACACAATACACAAACAAACCAAAATACAATCAAACTGAGAAAAATATTAACTGCAAAAGATAGGCCGTCCACCCTAATAATCTGAGAAAAATTTGAGACGCTTGGTCGGCTAAGGTCATATTTTGGTTAGATTTTGGAGTGTTCGGTGAAGAGTCAAGAGGTTAATGACTTCTTGTTGATATTCTTATAATCAAAATCACATGGAGCTCTCTTTTATTTCCTTTTTCCGATTTGAAACTTATCATTGAAATTGAAGACCCTCATTCCATGCAAGTAACTCAATCCAATCCCAACTATACTCAAACTAAAACTATTATTTCTATTACTTTTTGTGGAGTTGCTTCGTAGTAGGGATTTTAAACCTTACGTTCGAACGGGTTATGTTTTACGTTCGAACGGCATGGTACATAATTAATACACAAACCAACAGCAACTAACAAATCATAGGAATGCATAAAAACCATAGGAATGCATAGAAATGGTTCAAAAGTCATAGGAATATAATACAAACCATAGAAACCATAGGAATGCATAGAAATATATAAAGTCATAGGATTTATTTAGAAATAAATCCAACCGCAACTAACTCTTCAAATAAAGCATTAATTCTTGCATTTTCCTCAGGCTTGAGTAGTGAACTTCCAGAATTTGGTAGTGAACTTTTCGTCATCTCATTGATATCCCTTGCAGGAAACTGACTTTGGACATCATGAGTTGGATTTGTATTGACAGAAGGATATGATAGACAACTTGGTTCTGTCTCCTTCATTGAAGTTGCTAGTTGAGTTTGTAGATTTACAACCTGTAGAAAACAAAGTAGAATGTCATTTGTCGTATTAAGAGACAGAGCAAACAAAGTAGAAAATAAAATAGAATGTCATAAGAGAACCTGCTGTTGAAGAGCAAAAATAACTGAGAAAATGCCATTGATAGGATCTTCAAGTCTAGCTTGCGCTTCATATATAAGTGTGGTAGACGCTTCATAACGCTTATTGACCGGGATGCGAGTAAGAATCCTCGCTGCATTACCTGCTCCGAAAATCTTATGAACGGCACCAAATTGGATATATCCGAGTGGACCACTGAAATAAGGAAAAAAAATACATAAATCACATGTACATTTCCTTCTAAGAAATTTGCATGCTTCACAAGGAGATTGAGAAACCCTGGGCATGATGTACAATTGGGAGTGATTGGTGCTCAGATAGCATTTGGGGTTTAATGTATATAAACGGATGCCTCAGATAGCATTTGCCTCGAATTATTGGTGGAAAACATTGATGGATAAAAGTATTGATGCCTCAGATAGCATTTGCCTCGAGCCCACCAAAAGTATTGACTGAAAAAAAATACCATCCGTTCGAGACAAATGTTTGTTGAACGGATGGTATCGATGAAGACGGATGATGAGACTGATTGGTGGAAAACACACCATAAAACCCGGGCATAAATTTGAGGCATAAATTTTGCCTCGAGCCCACCAAAAGAATTGAGGAAGACATCCGTAAATTCTGCCTCGAGCCTACCAACATTTCTCTTCAACGGACATTTCTCTCAACTCACATTTCTCACAAACAACACCGATTGCTCTCAACTCACATTTCTCTCAACTCACCACCGATTGCTCTCAACTCACATTTCTCTCAACTCACCACCGATTGCTCTCAACACCGATTGCTCTCAACTCACATTTCTCTCAACTCACATTTCTCTTCAATTGAAATGGCTGGCCATCGTCCTTCTAATATGTTACCTGATTTGAATCGATCACCATATTTTCCACAAACATTAATCTTCACTCCGGACGCTATCAATGCCATGATAGCGACAGATAACTATTTCTTACACAAGAGCGATGCTGAGGTCGTGGATGGAGCGAAAGTAATGACATCTCAATATGCAGCTATTGTAACTACCATGAGCCGAAAGTTACTCCTCAGGGTAAGTGAGATAGAGATGCTTAAAAAACAAGTAAGTGAATTGGAGAGTAAGCTTGCAAAAAAATGAAAAAAAAACAAATATTAAAAAGAGAAAATAAGAGGTTAAAGATATCCATGGATTTGTATGCGAATTGTTTGGAACCAAAAGTAGCAGTGCTGGAGAGTATGCGAAAACAAATAGATGAACCATCAGTAGTAGAGCTGGAGAGTATGCGAAAACAAATAGCTCTGCCATCAGTAGCAGAGCTGGAGAGTATGCGAAAACAAATAGATGGTTCAAAAGTAGCAGAGCTGGAGAAGGAATATGCAGGGAATGTCCTCAACCCTGAGGACATTGCGATCAGCCCTCCTCAAAATTTGCTTGGACCACCCTGAATTTGCTTGATTTACGTTTTGATATATGTATGAACTGTATGTTTATTTTATGTATGGACCACCCTGGATTTGCTTGATTTATGTTTTGATATATGTATGGACCACCCTGAATTTGCTTGATTTACGTTTTGATATATGTATGGATTGTATGTTTATTTTATGTATGGACCACCCTGGATTTGCTTGATTTACGTTTTGATATATGTATGGACTGTATGTTTATTTTATGTATGGACCACCCTAGATTTCCAATATTTATTTTATTTTATGTTTTGATATATGATGCAATAGGATATTAGCCATGGATAAGAGTTGGATGCGAGTTAGAGATCGGTTGGGTGAGGATTATAATGTATACGCCCAAGGAGTTAAGAAATTTTTGGAGTTTGCATCATGTACAATTGGGAGTGATGGTCGTATTAGATGTCCATGCCGAAATTGCAAGAATTTACGTTCTCATAAGATAGAGTTGGTGAAAGAGCATTTGTTTGTTAAAGGTATTGACCAAGGTTATACTGATTGGGTCTTACATGGAGAACCGTTTCCAACATCATTCGAAAACATCGATGAAGATGTACATGTAGAGGATGTTGGTGACGATCCATCAGAAAACATGGAGCAAATGTTGGGCGACATTAGTATGGGAGTGTGTATGGATGAAAGTGGAACAGATCCATATAATTCAAATGATCTGTGCCATAGCAAATTTACCCGCTTATGGAATGATTCACAACGTGAGTTATATCCAGGGTGTAGAAGACACAGTAAATTATCTTTTACAGTTAGACTACTTCATATAAAATCCATGTGCCGAATATCCATTAAGGCTGTCAATATGTTGCTGGAGCTATTTGGAGAGGCACTTCCATCAGACAATATTTTACCTCGCAACTTCTATGAAGCAAAACAGTTGAAAAAATGACTCGGATTTGATTACAATCTAATACATGCATGTAATAATGATTGTGTATTATTTTGGCGAGAGAATGAGCAGTTGAACTCATGTCCTATTTGCCATGAATCAAGATGGACAACTGAGAAGCAGAATGTGCCGCGGAAGGTTGTACGTCACTTTCCATTGATACCTAGATTACAACGATTATTTATGTCACGTTCAACGGCTGTGGATATGACATGGCACTCATCATCTAGAGTCAAGAATGATAATGTCATGTCACATCCTGCAGACTCTCAAGTTTGGAAGGAATTTGACTTGGAACACCCATGGTTTGCTGAAGAACCTCGTAATGTTCGACTTGGGTTAGCAACAGATGGATTTAATCCATTTGGAAACATGAGTACTAGTCATAGTACTTGGCCAGTTGTACTTATGCCGTATAATCTACCACCGTGGAAGTGTATGAAAGATCCATATTTCATGATGAGTTTACTCATTCCAGGTCCAAGATCACCTGGAAATGACATAGACATACACCTGCAGCCACTGATAGCAGAATTGAAAGATTTGTGGGAGAATGGAGTATTAACATTTGATTCATCAACAGGCAAGTCATTTAAGATGCATGCTGCGGTCTTATGGACAATAAATGATTTTCCTGCTTATGGAAACTTATCAGGTTGGAGCACTAAGGGGAAATTGGCATGTCCGACTTGTAACAAATATACCCAATCTGAATGGCTTACGTATGGGAAGAAATTATGCTTCATGGGTCATCGTCGATTTTTACCTGGTGACCATAAATGGCGTAGAAATGATAGGATGTTTAATGGTTCTGTTGAATGGGGGCACCCTCCACCATTCTTGTCTGGCGATGATATTATTGCACAGTTTGCGAATGTCGGAAGTAATGATTTTGGTAAAAAATAACGGAAGAGAAAACGAAGTGCATTAGAGTTGAATTGGACAAAAAAGAGTATATTTTTTGAACTACCCTACTGGTCAACGTTAAAATTGCGGCATAGTCTTGATGTTATGCATATTGAAAAAAATATATGCGAGTCCGTGTTAGGAACGTTGATGTCAATTGAAGGTAAAACGAAAGATAATATAAACTCACGGAAAGATCTAAAACGGTTGGAAATTAGACCGCAAATGTACTTGCAACAAAATGGCTTGTCTGTTTACATGCCAATTGGATGGTATACATTGTCAAGAAATGAAAGGGCTACATTTTGTGAGTGGTTGCAGAAAATTAAATTACCAGATGGATATGCCTCGAATCTAACAAGGTGTGTGCGAACGAATGATTGGAAAATTACTGGACTAAAAAGTCATGATTGTCATGTATTTTTACAACGTATATTGTCTGTTGGAATCTGTGGATTTTTTACTAGAGATGTGCGGGTTGCATTAATTGAGTTGGGTGCCTTTTTTAAAAATTTATGTGCGAGAACGTTGAACTTGGAAGTTTTGGATCGTATGGAACGAGAAATCGCACTAATATTGTGTAAGTTGGAGAGTATTTACCCACCTTCATTTTTTGACATCATGGTTCACTTAGCCATTCATTTGCCACGTGAAGCTCGACTTGCAGGACCAGTCCAATATAGGTGGATGTATCCTATTGAACGATTTCTTGGAAAGTTGAAACGTACAGTGGGTAATAAGGCCCGTCCAGAAGGATCAATTGCAGAAACATATATTGATGATGAGTGGCATACATTCTGTTCCAAATACTTCCATGGGGTTGATACAAGATTTGATCGGCTAGAAAGAAATTTTGATGTTGACCAAGCAAGACAACGGAATGAATTTTCTGTATTTTCCCAACAGGTACGTCCACTTGGTGCTCAGGGTAGTTATGATTTGTGTGAACGAGAATTTGAGAAAGCTCAATGGTACGTGCTAAATAATTGCCCAGAGATAGAGAGCCACTTGAAGTAAGTATTAATTAATTGTTAATTAATCATTGAATTTACTTATTAAACATTTATATAAACATACTTATTATTGGTAATTTTTAATTTTAGTGATCATATTAACATGCTCAAAGAATTGGAAGTAAATGCTATAGACCTGAGACATGAACAGGAGTTCCCGAAATGGTTCGAACAACGGGTAATGACATTAATATCTTATTGTAAATTTATTAGTTATTAAAATATTACTATTGTTAACGGTTGAATGTTTATACTTTATTTAATATGTAGGTTGTACAAATGCATGCAAGTAATCAGAACAATATATCAGACGAACTATATGCACTGGCGTGTGGTCCCTCAAGACGTGCTGCTCGATATTCTGCATGTATTTCTCGAGGAAGTAGGTATCACACAATTGATCGAGAACTTTATAGGAAAACACAAAATAGTGGTGTCCTTGTCGAAGGGAGTCATGATGGAGACAATATTGATTTCTATGGAGTTATCGTAGATATAATCGGATTGAGATATGTGGGGGAGCTTGTGGTTTATATGTTTAAGTGTGATTGGTGGGATTTAAGCAATTCTCGAAGAGGAAAATGCCAGGATGAATATTTTCTGAGTATTAATACATCAAAGAAATGGTATGAAGATGATCCTTTTATTTTGGCTTCCCAAGCATCTATAGTATTCTATTTAGACGATCCACAGTTAGGAAATCAATGGCAAGTAGTACAAAAATTTTCTCCTAGAAATATTTATGACGTTATCCCTGAGGCGAAGGGACAAGATGAAGAAGACGATGATACCTCTACTCAAGAAGCATACCAAGAGAGTCAACCTGCCTTTAACTTATTTGTAAATTTGAGCCAGTATGAGATGATCCCATTACATAGGGAAGATATTGAGGCTGATATAGTTGAGACGACAGTTGATCAAAGTGTTGAGTCATCTGAAGTATCTATAGATGATGAGACTGAATCTATAGATGAAACTGATACAGATGATTGACCAGTTTGTGTTCACATTATACAGTATCTCGCAATTATGCCACCAAAGAGGAAGGAAGTTCCCATCCCATCTCCACCTGTTTCTAGCTCTCCGTCCGACTTGCCATTAGAGACTAACTCTACGGAACAAGGTAAATAGCTACTACTCATTTTTTCAATTAAGATATATGCTAATTGATACGGGGTAAATAACTAATATTATTTTATAGAGATAACAGTACAATCTCGTCGTGGACGAGGCATTACTAGAGGTGTGACATTTGAGAAATATCGTAAAGTAGATAAGATTAAGGTTAACATTCTTGATGAACATACCGGAGGCCAGGGACAGCAGGTAGCTTGGCTTGCATCACATGTGGGTGCTCTTACACGGACTTATGCACCTTTGGCTACGAGTTCATGGCATAAAGTCCCCAAAGAGGCGAAAGAAGTTATAAAAAAGCGTTATTTGGTACGTAATATTTAAATAATAAATTTATATGGATATTATTTAATATTCTAAATGATAATGTCTTTGTATATATACTCTTTTAAGGATGACTTTGAATTAAATTATGGTCGGAGAGAGGAGCTTAAGACTGTTGAAGAGTTGATGTGTAATGCATTCCGCAAGTATAAGGCGAGGTGTCATGAGCATTACAAGAAGTACGAGAACAAAGAAGAAGCACGTGAGCATCCTTTTCATGATGTCCGACCTGAAAAATGGAAAAAAACTTTGTGACATGTTTGATGATCCATCATATAAGGTAAAATAAATTAATTATTTATGTATCATATTTATAATATTCACTTACTAACTTTTACAATTTCTATGCAGGAACGAAGTTCTATAAACAAAATGAATAGATCAAAGTTGAAGATTCATCATCGCGCAGGCTCAAGATCTTTCCATCGCCTCTCTAAGAAATTGGTAATGTATTTTTTTTCTTTTTTTATTCTATATAGTTTGTTTTTAATATTAACTTTATATCTTAACAATTTCTCTTGTAGGAAGCGTCAGACACCAATTATGATCTAACAAAATTATATGCTGCATCACATACTAATAGTAATGGAGAGTGGACTCATCCCGATACTCGTGAAAATTATGTAAGTATTATAATTTTTTTTAATTAAACATATTTAAATTATTGTGTCAATATTAAACGTATGTGTTTTGTGAAGGATAAAATGCTTGCCATACGTGCTGAAGCTGCTTCAGATCATAATTCATCAACAAATGATGTTGAAATTTTTACACAAGTTCTAGGGCAACGTTCAGGATATTTGAGGGGTTTGGGTCGCTGTATAAAACCTTCAAGCTCTTCATCAATGTCAAGCACTACTGCTATTGCGTTAGAAAATGCAAATTCTACGATTCAAAAATTGCTTACAAAACAGCATGAGTTAGAGGCTCAATTGACAAAACAAGCAGAGATGGAGATTACAAAACAACATGAGTTAGAGGCTCAATTGACAAAGCAAGCAGAGATGGAGATGCGCATGAAACAACAAGAAGATGAACAAAGAGAGATGAAGCTTCAAATGCAGATACTTATGCAACAATTCAGGTCTCCAAGCAATTAATTTTCATTAGAAGTGGTTTGCATATTGAATAATTATATATCATGTACTGAGAATTTTATTAGTATTATTAGTATTTTATTGAACAATTTGTATTGTATTTTTAAATTATAAATATCTATTTAGTTCTAAATTAGTATTGATTGTCCATAAAAATAATAACCGTTCGAACACTCATAAACCGTTCGAACGTATTCAAATCGGACATAACCGTTCGAACATAATACATTATCGTTCGAACTGAAAAAGTTGCTTGCCGTTCGAACAGAAAATTCACTATCTGCGTTCGATCTTCAATTTCTCCGTTCGAACGTTTCTTCATGAATTACCCGTTCGAACGTTATTTACTCCGACCGTTCGAACAGTCACATATGTTCGAACGTTATTTTATATGTTCGAACGGTATTCCAAGACGAATTTTAATTCGTCCCAAAAGATAATCCGTTCGAACGATTTCGAACGGTCACATTTAATTTCGTCCTAAAAGATATTTTTTGAGACGAATTTATGATTTTCGTCCCAAAATATCTTTTGGGACAGTTTTATAGGGACGACCTTGCGACAATTTTTTTTCGTTTCAAAAAATATTTTAGGACGAAATGACAATATTTTGGGATGAAATTTTTCGTTCCAAAAAATATAATTTGTTGTAGTGATGTATGTATGTATGTATAATAAGTAATACTGTAGTTATAAAAAAAATATGATTTTTGATATATGTTCCGATTCATGTTGAGTTTGTTTGTATGACCCGAGCCGACTCAACCCTTAATTAGAGTTTTCTTTCTAATAACCTTAATTAGCATTTCGTCACATACACACACACACACACACACACACATATATATATATATATATATATATATATATATATTGTACTTTTGTATGGTCGCTTATCGTATTGTCACAAACTCACATGGTGTATTCGAATCTTAAGAGAATAAAATTATCTGCAATTTCGTGAACTTGGACATGTTGCCGACCTACGTCAATCTCGTGTTTATGTGCATGTAGGGTAATTTGGACATCATTAATCATAATGGTAGCCATATGAATTTTAATTGGCATGGATAATCTCTGTTTGATGATGATGGCAATTAATGTGCATGATGTTGTATTGATTTGTTTGCTAATGCTTCTTGATCTCCGAAATTCGGGTATGCTTTTTTAGCCATCCCTTGAAAGGGACGAAGCCTTTTGTATCTTCATGAATAGGAGGGAAGTTGAAATGTGTATTATGATGTAGGGTCTCTAATACTTGTTTTCAGCTTTAGTACTTCAATTATTTCGTATTCATGATATCGACCTGAATAGAAACAAACACTTTATACATATAGTGATGTTTATGCATGCGTGACAAATATGTCCCACGAGGGTTGGCCTAATAACTCGTTCCATTTATCGATGTGAACGCAATGGATTACATTCCAAGGGGTTGAACAATGCCGGGTCAGCTAGAAACTCGAGCTGTCAACTATATGACATATCCTCTATGGAAATTGCAAGAGGCATGCTACAATATTTGGAAAAGTTTTTTTAATGATATCTTACATCTCCTTTACTATTATTTTATTATTCAATTATTGTTTTCATTTTACTATTTGAATATGGATTAAGAATCACAAAACATGACATTCTTGAATAATTTAGAAGAAAATAAATTCAATCAACCGACGTGATTATATAATTTAATTAAAAATAAATTCAATTTTATAAAAATTGACTCAAAGAGTAAAAAAATGTCTATTTTTATAAAATTAAATTTATTTTTAATTAAATTACACGATCACATTAGTTGATTGAATTTATTTTCTTCTAAATTATGCAAGAATGTCATGTTTTGATGTTTTAATCCAAATTCAAATAACAAAAGCAAAAAAATTGTTGAGTAGTAAAACAGTAGTAAAAGATAGGGGAGGGCAGTGGAGGCCCGCCCCCTGCTACCTCGCCCTCGCATGGGCAGGCAGGCTACCCCGCACCACTCATGGGGTGGCAGGTTAACCCCAGCGGGGCCCAGCCCCCGCCCCCCGCTCCGCACCCGTCACATTTTTAATATAAACAATTATAATTTTTAATATTTATATAAATATATTGTATATAAATATATACAATTTGTTAAAAACTTGAAGTTGAATTCAAGTTAATGGATTGTCTTGGTCACCTATATAATGATTGGTTTAGGAGGTCAAAACAATCCAAAATACAACTCTAATGAGTTTATATTTTTTTGAGTGTATAAATTTCAATTTATAATTTGGGTTTAAAAAAAATTTTAGACTCAAAATTTCCTTTAGACCTGGTGTGTCATGGGGTTGAGCAGGGGGTGGGGTAGGAAACCCTCCCCCCGCATGGTGCGAGGCGGGTGGCGAGGAGGGGGTGCTCCTGCCCCGCACCATGCAGATAGTACCCCTAGTAAAAAAGATATAAGTGTATCATTACTTAATTCAAATACAAACATTTTCAAACTAATTATTATAATTTTTTAAAACTAATCATTATAACTTTATTAAAATTTTAAATAAAAAATAAAAAAATAATTCAACATTTTTAAATCTCAGAACAAAAATAATATTAAAAAATAATATTCTAACAATATTTTAATTTTATAATATTTTTTATTCAACTTTTCTCTCTCATTTTCTAAAATCCAATAAATACTTAACTTAAACTATTTTACTACTATTTACAAAATTCTCATATCATTTTATTCTCCCAGTATCTCCACAATTTTACGCACAATATTATTGTTTCTTTTGAGTATCCACTCGATTTTATCATTTTTTTAATTCAAATTTTGATTTTCAAAATTTTCAAAGCTGACCACGTATAATTATATGGGTAGAATTGTAAGTATAGATGTCATTTTCCAAATGGCAAACCCATTCTGTTTTTTGCAAGAACCAAAACCATACAGAAGTTACCAGTGTAAAATCAACTAAGACAGGTGGAACTAATTAAATAAAATATGGTTAGTAACTTAGTGAATGTTTTAAGGAATATAAAAAATGGTATTTCATTAATTAAAATATAATATTATTTTTAGATTAATTCAAAATTATAATTTAAGACGTGGTATCACGTGTAATGTGTACATACTTGTGGGTTCAATCTAAGTTCTAACAAATACCCTCTTGCATTTACATGATTTATCTTAGCGCATATATATATGCAGCCGATTGTTCAAAACTTCTAACGGAATTATAGGAAGAAAAGTTTTATAGGCATTCTATAAATGGTTCTGCCTAATAAGACCATGATTGTCTTCGTCAAAATGTGTTAGCCCCATTTTCAAAACTTTTGATTGCATTAATTTGTATCTATATGATTTTTCAAAAGGTAATGCACGCCTATGTCTTGGAAGTTGGATCCCTATGCTAGGCGTGCACATTTATGCTAATGTTGCATAATTTTAGTGATTTTTTTTATTTAAATGATTGAACCATAAAATCATTTAAAACGTAACATATCAATTGATCATGTAATTAAAAATTAAAGAAAAAATAAATAAAGAGTATAACTATTCTTATAGCTAAACATTGGTTGTAATATTAAGGATGGTAAATACTTTGATAATTACACCTTGCTTAAGAAGTGGTGAACCATATATAATCTTCCTCTATTATTAGAAAAAAATTAACATGCCTAACCTCTAGTCCCGCCAGGTAATTATTGTCATCATTCATACATATATATATATATATATATATATATATATATATCTTAAGTGGATAGATTGAACCACAAAATTCATGAGCAATTTGCATATATAGATGGTCTTTAACCGGCCATGGCTTAGTGAGAAGGATTTTTAGAAGAATTTTTAAATTAAGGACGAAACTTTGGTCTAATAATCAACAAAAATGCTTGTTATTAAGTACGTGGGACAACTAACATCATATGGATATAACCAAGTAATAAAAACTTCAAAATATCAAAATCAATTGAGATAATGTTGTTTCTGGAAATTAATTAGTAAGAAATCTATTGTGGTTGGAAGATATCAGAGGGTTATGTTCTAATCATGAGCCCTCAAAAATGCAATCTTATAATTGATAGCTTTTCATATAATTTATTGATTACTCTATTGTTGTTTATTTTCTTTCTAATGACTACTCATAAGTGTCCATCGATAGATAACAATATTCTCGACATCAAATAAAATCTCGGGCTTTATTTTTTTTATTTTTTTTATTTTTTATTTATCATTATTGTCTATTATTACTTTTCATCAAACTAGTAATGATATCCATACTTATGCACTTTAATTACGTGGTTGGTTGTTAGATGCCAACCGATTATTTACTTTGAGTTGAGAAGGTAAAAGAATAATTTGACATAATTAGTAATGAACATGATTTTACTAATCCATGTACTTAACTGATCATGTGGGGGTACATGGACTAACTTTGGACTAAAGTAATTAAAAAGACGTCCTTGTTAATAGAGAACTCAAGAGTAATCAAAAGTACCCACAACTCGATTCTTTAACATCTTCACACAGGGTCTAAGAAAAGTGTTATACGGAACCCTAGCACACCTCTCACTCTTTTCTTTTTCTCTCTAGAGCAACCTCTCAAAAAACTCAGATCAGAGGAGGGCGGATGGAGCTTTGGCTCCTCTCTCTCTCATCCCTTCTCCCTTTTCTCTCTAGTTTTTTATTTTATTTTATCTGGTTTGTGTATTTTTCTTTCAAAGTATGACGAAATGTTGATCTATTATTTTTCGGAGACTGGCAACCATCACGCGCCCCACCGCAAGATTCAAAAGGTGCCAATTCTTTAGACAGACAAAAAATCTCGTTGAACGGAACGGCGCGTGAGCCACACACGCTGTCCAAAGTGTGCGCGTAACATCCACCCACCACCAAAAGGGAAGCTCTATTGCCGCCATGTGCGGCGTTTATGAGACTAGGACCATCGGTTTCTTCAGACTCGACTTTCCGCTGTACTTTCAAGCATGTGCCACCACAATTCCCGTATTTACTTTTTTGATTTCTTCTAAGGTTGAAACTTCATATCTACAACTTTTCAAGTTATATTTTTCTATTTTCTCATGTATCATTTACATTTTCTGTTATGTTTTTTGTTTTAGGTTAATAATAAAAAAAAAATAGTCTCTTGGACATTTTATTCATAGAGTGAAAATCTTCTCATCCTCTAGAGCATGCGGTTTGAAATCTCTACTTTAGGCAGAGTATGGTCTCTCAGATGGTCTGTCTGTAAAGAGTTCTAAAAGTTAAGACCATACCAATCACAAATGAATTTGTGTACTGGTAGAGCCCCAACCGTGAGTAGTTGGTTTGTAATCTGGATTTTTCCTTGTATGTATCAGTCACAGTTGTAACTTCACTTTCATTAATAAATATAGTCTATTTCCCATAAAAAAATTACCTACAACTCATTTCAACTCATTTTATCTCATCATTATAGATTTTTCAAATTCACACACAAAATATAATAAACAATTTAACTTTTTCAAATCTCTAAATAAAAATAATATTAAAAAATAATATTAAAATAATATTTTATTTAACTTTTAACTTTTATATCAATTTATTTTATCTCAACTTGCTATCCAAATCTCTTTAACATAGATATGTATCTTCTACGTGGACTTTCACGCATAAACCCTACATATAACTTACATTAATTTATTTTCAGGCATAATCTGATGACGTGACATCCATAACTATCAAGAAGAACACTTTGGATTGGTCATAAAACAAAATAAAGAAGAGTCACGATACTCATAATCCATTTCTTATGAATGTGGGCAATGAACTTTGTGAGAAAACTTGTTGTTCCAAGCAATGCCATGGGGAACAGCTATGACAAGTAATTAATAATATTGAAAGGAAGCGGAAGGGTGGGGGGAGGTGCTTCGCCTGTGGTTCCAAGGTGGAGCTCAGCAACGGAAGGATAGTCAGCGGCCTGTTATGTGAACCCGACCAATGCCGGCCTAATCGCCGAGTTGTTGCATTTAATGCAATCATTGACTCGGCCCATATATGCACGTTAAATAGCTTTTATTTATTTATTTATTTATATATGTATAAGGTATTTTGCATATATAAAAAACCCATTATAATTAACTCACTTTCACTTTTAAGCCCATAGAAATCCTTTGTGTTGACTCCAATCATTGTCTAATTTAAAATTGGCTTTCTTCAAAATTACCCAACCAAGAGAAGGAAATGAAAGTATATATATATATATATATATATATATATATATATATAAATTCCTCAAAATATCCTCTTATTCCATTCATGATACAATTTTCGAAGCATATGAAATGTGGAGTCAAAATATTTTTTTATAAGGGCATATAATTTTTTTTTTTACCTACTAATCCCTTATTCATAAACAATCTTTCATTCCATGTATTAGGTAATATGGACATGCGAGATCTTAAATTATTTATTTATGAGTATTATTGTTTTGACTTGTTATATTTTATAAAATGTTAATTATGATTTAGAAATTAACATACCACTTGAATTTTATTTATTTATTTAAGATAACAAAAAAAAAAACAATACTGAAGAAGACTTATTACACACACAACATTACATTAATGAAATTTGTGTGAGAAACCTGCGAATCCTGAAATAAAATATTATTTAGTAAACAAATAAATATTTTTATTTTTTTAAAAGGCACTTTAATCGAAGTCACAGGAAATCTAGAGAGGACCCATTAGCCAAGGCATTTATATTGTATATTTTACCACATGGGCGTTCTTATTGGTCAATTGGAGAGACAGATACGTAAGGAGCACTTCTGAACCTCTGGTATGGCAATCAGTATAAGGGTAGCCATCAATTATTCAGTATTCAATTACAGGGCCACCTTACTATCTATATCTCCTTTTTCTTTCTTTTTATTGGCTTTAGATATTGTGGACCTCAGGATTTGACTCCCCATTCATGCTTCTTGTAATGCACGCCAATTCACATCCCGGGTGTTCTGCACAATTCTGCATCAAACCGTGTATATAGATGATATTAGTCTCCCTGCTGCCTTCAAAATATTAAATATTTATGCCAAATTCACACTGTTTGAAGGAAAAAGGAAAACAGAAGAGCAGAAGATCATAGAAACAACCTTTCCTTGCAGGCTTGCATGAGTCATGACCTACGTTGCAATTGCTACTATGACTTCCTGGCGACATCACCTTAGTTCTTCCACCTTCTACTTGAGAAGAGAGAGAGAAAGAAAGAAGAATTACAACTGTAAAAAGGAGGAGGGAAAAGAAAAAGGATTTTAAAAAAGGTCAAACATATCCTATTCTTTTTAGGTCATTTTTTTTTTTCAGGTTATTTGTTTTTTCTGTTCTTCCTTTCCTATTTAACTTCATCACCACACTACCCTTTCCCTTCCCCCCTCCCCTCTCCTCTCTCTTCTTTCACTGAGCTTTTGGTTGGCTTTTACTTCACCAAACATATTCTCCCTTCCCTCACCCAACTCTTCCCATTTACCTCAAATGCAATCATATTGAGCCCACATTCAATCATTCCAACCCCCTCTTCTCTGCTCCTCTTTGCCACACCACCTTCCTTTTATTAACTCCTAAATTAGCAATAGGACCTCAAGACTTCCAACTGGTTAGAGCTTAGTTGGTGAATCATCAGTTTAAGCCCCAAATAGATCCCAATTAGCAATAACTTTCCTGGATTTAGCCTCTCTTTTTCAGGTGTTTCTCAATGGAGAACGAGTTTTTTCTTAATGCAGGAGGAGTCCCTCCGCCGCTTCATTTTGAATCGTCAGCTTCAATGCCCATGTGGCACTCTCTTGCATCCGCCATGGAAATTCAAAGGACTGAGGTGAATTGCTTGTCCGAGCAATCCCAAGATTGCTTCTTGAATCCTAACTGGGAAAAGTCAGCGGATCATGGCGTCCACTTCGATTCAGCCCTGAGTTCAATGGTGTCCTCACCTGCAGCGTCAAATACCAACTTGTCCAATGACAGCTTTGTGATTAGGGAGTTGATTGGGAAGCTGGGAAACATTGGCAATTCTGGGGAGATCTCGCCGCATTCTCAGCCCTTGTTAGCTTCTTACATTGGTGGAAATACCAGTGCCAACACTTCCTGTTATAGTACGCCTTTGAATTCTCCTCCAAAGCTAAACGTGCCGAGGATGGATCACTTGGTAAAAGAAAACTTACCCAGCTTGGGAAAATCGATGCCTTTGAATTCCAGTGTGGCAGATTTCTCTACTGACCCTGGATTTGCTGAGAGGGCTGCCCGATTCTCCCGCTTTGGTAGCAAGAGTTTCAATGGTCGGACGAGCCAATTCGGGATAAAGAATACTGATGTCCCTTGTAGATCGTATCTACCAATGGATACTGGGAAGCTCCCCCGAGTTTCGAGCAGTCCTTCTCTGAACGCACTCGGATCTCAAATGGGTGCCCTGGAAAACAACAATTCCCCATTGCAGGATCGGACTGAATTGGCGAATTCTCAAGAGGAATCCACAGTCTCTGAACAAATTCCGAAAGGGGAAACAGGGTTGAAAGGTTCCAATGATGTGAATTCCAGGAAAAGAAAAACGGCTTCCAAGGGAAAAGCAAAGGAGGCTACAAAGGTATAGATCAGCAAGTCAATTTTATCCAATTTTCCGATTTTGATTTAGTCGGGCATTTGTAAAACTTGGGAGTGCTTTGATTTCAGGCGGAGGAAGCTAACGACAAGTCGAATGCAAAGAGATGCAAGACGACTGAGGCAAATGGAAATGAAATTGGCCCTGTAAAAGCAGAGGAAGAAACTAAAGGCAGTACTAGATGTGCAGGGGATGAAAAACAGAGCAAGTCTAGTACAAAGCCTCCTGAGCCTCCCAAGGACTACATTCATGTCAGAGCAAGAAGGGGTCAGGCAACCGACAGCCATAGCCTCGCCGAAAGAGTAGGAATTTCTGTTTCAATTCTCTCCAAATCGTCATAATATGTCATGCCGAAATTCGCATTTGACATTTTGGTTGTTTTCGACAGGTCCGAAGAGAGAAGATTAGCGAAAGGATGAAGCTTCTGCAGGATCTAGTGCCTGGTTGCAATAAGGTGGGAGAAAATCGAGAATTCTGAACAAAAAAACAGATTGCATGAAATATTTCGTGTATTAATCTATGGCCTTCGATTTCCCATTTCAGGTCACAGGAAAAGCACTTATGCTTGACGAAATTATAAACTACGTCCAGTCATTGCAACGTCAAGTCGAGGTAAACTAAACTCTGGTCAAATCAACAGTTTGTGTTCGTGTTCGTTAATTTAACTTCCCTTGCTGATTAATATGTTTATTTGGTTGCAGTTCCTCTCCATGAAATTGGCTTCTGTCAATACCAGGATGGACTTCAACATGGATAGTCTGATCTCCAAAGATGTAAGTTCCTTCCCATGACGCAATAGCTTCTTTCATTTTCTATACAATTCCAATTCTCCTGACTTCAAATTCCTCGGCATTTTGTGTATAGATATGTCGATCAAACAACCCTTCTCCACACGCAATATTCCCATTAGATTCCTCGGCATCAGCTTTTTATGGTCATCAGTCCCAGCAAAATCCGGCACTGCATCCCAACGTATCTAATGGGACAGCGACCCAATGCCCAGTGGACCCATTAAATACTGCACTATGCCAAAGTCTTGGCGTGCAATTACCTCCACTCAATGGATATAGCGAGAGTGTCTCTCAAGTAAGTGAATTTTTTCCACACACACCGCTCTCGAGTCTACAAAATTTTATTATTTCTCTCGTCTAACTCCCCTTTCTTTGATCGTTTTCAGTACCCAATGTACGGCGAAGATGAGTTGCAAACCATTGTACAGATGGGTTTTGGTCAAAATACCAACGGGGAAACAGCAGTATTGCAGCCACTTAGCTTCCATGGTGAGGAAAAATAAATAAAAAATTAATCAAGGCAATCAGTTTTTCCTTTGAATGTTTTATTTGTATGCACAGTATCGTGACCATGTTAAGTATTCTGATCATGCAGTCTCAGATCAAGCAACGCATACGAAAGTTGAGCCCTGATTGCACCAGTCACTAATTGTTGGCTGTTGTATATACAAGACAGCAACAGATTTAATTCGGATTTTATTCCATGAACCACTAAGCCAATTCATCTGTAGGTCTCATGAAGTACTGAACATTTTTTTCCCTTTTATTTTAGTGTTATATTATCCTGTCAATGTGATTTTGTTGTCCAAATTTTGAGGTGTTTCTATTTTATTCTCTTTAGAAGTATCCAGTGTAAAATCCCAAAATCAGAAATGTCTTTTGGTGCACAAGTATTAAAAGCACCACATGTAAGATATAGCAATTACAGTGCTAATTAGAGAGTAAGAGTTCTCTTTTCTAGCTACCAGTACCTTTCATTATCCATCCTGTTGGATATTTTGTCTTATGTATCAAGAACATGACATCAATTCTACAAGAAATTTGGCAATTCTACTTATAAATTGCATTTGGGTCATGTCAATTGCACACTGTTAACTGTTAAATCATGTAATCTAGTAGATTTGATTCTGTCATGGGTTGTAAACAGCTGTGTAAGTGGGGGCTTTGCACTAAAAAAAAAGAGTCTAATTTGAAGGATTAGGACATTTGATTTTATCTTGACATGGGGTCAACAATCATGATTTTTATCATGATTTCTGCCTTTGGTAATTTTTACAATTTACCAAAGGCAGAAGCTTCTGTTCCCTTTTTACAGTAAAAAAAAATAATAATAATAAATAAATAAAAACAAGGAAAGGTTAGAAGTTAGAACCCCCACTCCTTTAAGAAAAGTTAAATTTTTTTATAATATAAAAAGAGCATCAAAAGGAATCCCAGGTTGGCAGTGGTGAGATTCTGACTAGGCCCATTGAATCAAATCACTTTTATAATCTCACCTTCTTTTAAAAAAATAATATGAATATAAAAAAGTGTATGCAGTGGAGTTCAGGTTTGTAAAGATACTTAAAAAAATGTGGCCAATCAGCTTTTTTTATAAGAGACTGTTAGTTGAAAATCCAGTTGCTGGGGTTCTGCAAAAGATTTCTGCATTGCAGCCTTGAACATTATTATATTGGAGGGGTCTATTATTGATATGCAGATTAGTGTATTTTAATTACTAAAAAGATGCTTTGAATGTGGAGATGTATATATAGAATATTTACATAACAATTCATTTAATACTGCATACTTATTTAGTATTCCGTAAAACAAGTATAAAATATATTCAGCAGTAATGATAAGAAAATTTTTAAAGACAGTAATGGATGCTCATGTGACAGTTCTGTCTCCTAAAAGTTTTAAAAGGCCCAATCATAATGCTACCTCTCTAGGGATTAGTACCTTGCTATATACTACTTTTTTATTTATTTATTTTCCAAATCAATTTCTTTGGCTGTTTTATTCATGCTTTGGTGGCCTAAGCTGGATTAATATTCCTTAAGATTTTTCAGGAAAAAAACTAGCGAGGGTAGGTCTGCATATGATATTGATCATCGAGGTCCCAACTCTTTCACTTTGAAAGCTTGGAATTTTGGTTAAATGTGAAATAATCAACATGAGCATGCAGTTTATTTCGACTTTTCCAGAAAAGTGCACCATTTCTTTTCAAAAAAGAGATAACCAAGTCATGAAAATGTAGCTTTATAGTTAATAACTTTTACAGCTGCATGTGAGTTGAACACGATATTGATTGATGGTTCTAGTAACCTAGCTACTTAGATTAGGGAATTTTGCCCTTTGCAGCTCAATTGTCACATCAAAACCCTGAAATCAACGTCGTTGATTGAATGTAAAAGCTTCGACTCTCCACGAATCGGATATAGATTTTTGCACCAAACGATGAGAATAATACAAAGAGTACCCTACCATTAAAGGATGTGGTCTGTGAAGATATAAAGGACAGTGGTTGTTTAAAGACTACTATTAAGTAATGATCATTTTGATAGGTATCTTATAACTAAGTTGTCACTGTTCAATCAACATCATGCATTAGGGTCTTTTTCTTTTTTGCCCTGGGAATTAAAAAGCCTTTCTACCGCTTTGTTATTTTTCATGATCTGGGTCTTTTTTCTTTGAACTTAGGAAGAAACTTTTTTATTTTATTCTTTTTTAGGATTTAAAAAAAAAAAAAAAGGGAACTTTTTTAGGGTTTCAACTTTGGTTGGTGTTTTCCTTTGTAGGGGGAGAAAACACAGGCTCATGTGCTGAGAACCATCATATTTTTCACCAACCATGCATTATTATGTCATGCTCTACAACTCATGTAAGCGTGTTTTTGTTTTTCTGCATTCAAAGGTTGATCATCTATCTCTCACTATCAAATTCCAACAAGTTTTTTCAACTTGGGAAATTTTTTCAGGACAGTACTGCATAATATATAGATATCATATCATGCAATATCACCGTCACTCGTGTTTTTAATTTTTAATTTCTATCACTTGCATGGATACGGTGGCAAAGCCACGTAAAGATCAACGGTGGCCGCCAAAAGTTAATTCCGAAGAATTTCTTGCGTCTTAAAAAACTCTTCCCTTTTAAAAGTCGTTCTTGACTATTCTACCAAAATTTAGGTGAAGCTTGAATCGTGGAATAGATAAGATATTTTAAATAAAATTTAAAAATAAAATAAAATATTAAAATATTATTTTTTAATATTATTATTTTTAAAATTTGAAAAAGTTAAATTATTTATTATATTTTATATAGAAATTTTAAAAAATTATAATGATGAGATGAAATACTCTCACTGACCAAATGGGGCCTAGAGTAACTCTTATAAATATTATAAAAAATTAGAATAGCCCCCCTAACACATTTCTTTTAATAAAAGAAGTTATATTTTCTTTTCGAAAAACTTGAGTGCTTTTCTAAGATATATTTTTGTTTGGGTCCAAATCTAAACACGATATCAATATTTTTCTAAAGCTCAAAAATTTTGGTCACAAAAATCAATTCTCTTAAAGCAAATAGATCATAAATATACTTTTAAAACTCGAAAAGTTTGACTATATATATATATATATATATATATATGAGTCTTGCTATTCTGCCATATGAAGTATATCACTAGAGTTACCCCATAGATGTGGCACCATCACTACTGCTCTTATTAAAAAAATTATATTCAAAATAAAATAGAGTTTGAAAATATAAAAAAATATAGACTAAAATCTTAAATTTCCTCTATTCCTTTATATTTTTGTTTTTAATTTTTTTTATAAGCCACATAACACCACATGATGGTGACACGTCAATGGGGCAACTCCAACGATCTTCAGGCGACTTAATAGCATTTTTCTATACATATATATTGACTGAGAAAAAGGAAATTTTTAGGCTACGTTTAGATATTAAACTGACTTGAATTGAGTTGAGATGAAAGTTAAAAGTTAAAGAAAATATTATTAGGATATTATTTTTTAATATTATTATTATTTTAAGATTTGAAAAAGTTGAGTTGTTTATTACATTTTATGTTAAAATTTAAAAAAATTGTAATGATTATATAAGATGAGTTTAGGATCCAAACTGAAGATCTACTACCATTAAGAATAGATATTCCACTGTTTAAATCCATGAATATATGGATAATATTATATTTTTATATCTATATCGCAATCAGAGTTTTTTTTATACTAGTATTGATCAATATTCCATTAGCGTCGTATGGGAACTTAATTTTCGACCTCTTTCACTAGTTGGATGTATGAGTAATGTTATATATAGTCGTAAAATGCGTAAGCGTTGCGTAATTATTTTAAAAAAGAATAGAATTTATTATTAAATAAATTTTTATATAAATTTTATATTTATTTAGTTTTTTAAAAAAAATTATGCAATACTAACACATTTTAAAATTGTAAATATTATTTTTCTAAATATAATATTGGTGCAAGAACTTTTTTACACCATCAAAGCTACGACGTGTACGGGGAGGAAGACATTCAAAGGGGACAAAATGCTTATTTTGGAGGTGGACTTGAACACGTGAAACGCGTTCTAGGGGTCCCACGTAAGTAGGAAGAGGAACTAATCTAAATCGTACTGAGAAATTAAACTGAGCGAGTTTTCTTTCCATCATCGTCAAAGTTAAGCCCCCCCCATGCACGATTGTGGTCCATCAAGCAGTACTACAACTAGCTTCACAAGAAAAGCAAATACCTAACGAAAGAAACGAGAAAACTCGCCGAAAAGCCTACTTTCTGATCTGTCCTAAGTAGACTCTCAGCATCCTTCGATCCATCTGCTAGCTGTTAAATCACAGCGACACAGAAATTCTTGCTTCGTGCATATGATGTTAATTTCTTCTGTCGGAAATATATTAACCCTTGAGAGTTGAGAGCTGGTTTTTCGGCTCTCAGTCGACAGGCAAATGGCTGATATATACTTGGATGCATTGTGGGATATATACGAATCGTATGACTCAATTAACGTCTGCATTAACTGCATTCCCATTGTCGGCAGTTCAAGATTTTGACACCTGATTTCTATATTTGTGACATGACATGTGGACAGTACTGGGGATCATTAGAAGTGCTTCGACAATGTGAACTTATCATGAAGATCAGTTGATTATGATGTCTAATGATCATCTGCTCAGGTTTACAAACTCGATCTTAAACGATACTGATATGAACGCGTACTTCTGACTTGAAACAATAGAAATCATGATCCCCCCCCCGCGGGATCGTTGAGATTCTAGAGGAGCTATGATATCTTCTGGATGATCAAGTTACTTGCTAGCTAGGTTAAGGAGATTTGAGAGAATATCATAGATTATTGAGTACGAGAATACCGTATCTTCCTTTTGATGCAGGAGAATTTCCTCTTTTAGAGAAAATATATACCGTCGCGTTCTTCATATAGAACTTTAGGGTTTCGAGTATGAGAAAGTTAGGTATATAAATAAGTGGGTTGTAGGTGTATATCTTAAAAAAAAAAAAAAAAAATTGAAGAAGAAGGTGCATATCTTTCTTCCACTTGAGCCCTCAAATGATATTTTTCCTGATATGCAGTACTAGTTGGGTTAATACGATAAGTTCGCATTAATGAAGGTTTGTCCGCCTTGAAACTAGTCGTGGCCCAAAATGGAGTCTTCTTTACTGGGTCCAGCAGAGACCCAAAATTTCTGTCCAGTTCGTCACTATATATCAATGGGCTGTATAGGTTAAGGCCCATTCATATACCCAAGTGAAAGACATGTGCCTAAGTTGTCCAGCATTGAACAGAAATTGTGAAGCTTGAAGATAGTTCGAGTGTCAAGTTATAGTGGGCCACTTCCTATATTCCATTCTGTATTTGCAAGGATGAATCTATCCAACACTTTTTGGATAGCTGCATTAGGAGAATTGTGTAACACAACTCAAGGACTAAAATAAAATAACGTTGAATTGCTCTCTTTCGAGGGGAGCTCCTCCAAGGAAATGAGAGAGAAAATGGGAGAAAGATAAAGAAGTTTCTATATCATACAAGATTCATTCCTTACATTATCCAGCTGAGTATCTATATACTCCCATGACGACTTTACTGAAAGCCAAGAAAAGGCCATGGGCCTTTTAAGTTCATACTAACAACAATTAAACATAAGTGAGAATATAAGAAATTGGGCTTAACTAACACCACCCTAGCCCATATTAAGAAATACAATAAAATTAAGCAAAATACATTAGCTATCCAAGCCCTTAAGCCCAACCTTCTAATTCTTTATTGTCCCAAACCAAAGCCCATAAAGATTTCAGTCCATCCTTCCTTGTAGATATACGGATGACGCGTGACAAATTGCAAACAGCAAGTATCGACTTGAGTAAAAAATAATTATGATTATTTGCTGAAAGGCGCAACTAATTCGATCAGTTCAAGATGACATCAAAATCTAATAGGCAAATCTTGAATCTTCCCATTTTGCCAAGAAAAGTGATTAACAGATGAAGAAGTTCATTACTTTCCATTCCGATGGAGCATAAAATAATAACAAACAGCTAGAGTTAAACTAGGCTGGATTTCAGGTTATGCCCGGCCTAATGAAGAAGGATTGGAATTCATCATGATAGTTGCAGAATAAGACTAGTACTGTTACGACCAAATTTTGAGATAAATATGGGCTGATCTTTTTGCTTAGTCTTGTTTGAAAGCACCATGCATGTATGTATATAGGGAATGGGGAATCATTGTTCTTAAGCATTGTAATTGGCACCTGGCCTGAGGGATCCCTAGTACTTAAAACAAGTACTACATATACGAATGGAAGTGACACGTGGCATGCAACCTGCTCTATCTGGCTGAGGTTGTCGAAATCAAGAAGAAAGTTGCTGGAAATCATTGTGGTTCATGAGCATCATCAGTTTGGATTACAAATGTCTAATTTGAAATACATGTTCACAATAAAACACAAGTTGAATACAATATTATATGCATCCCATGCATTTAATGCTACCTGTAAAGGTTTTAGACATTAATGCAACATACATATATATCTTTATATATAATAAACACCAATAAGCAGACAGGTGTATTCTAATTTTTTTCTTTCATTTTTATCCTTTATTTGATATTTAATTGTCATTGCCAGCTGTCCTCCAATTTTTTTCTTCCATTTTTATCCTTCGCACCATTTTGTCATTTGCTATATTTATTGTTTGATTCAGTTTTTTTTTCTTTTTCCCATTTTGTCCTTTTCTTTATACATTTGATATTGAACTCGCAGGTTTGTCCTTTTATTTTTTGCCCCTGCACGATGCCATTCCACCGTCTTTATATATAATAAACACTAATAAGCAGGCAGGTGTATTCTAATTTTTTTCTTCCATTTTTATCCTTTATTTGATATTTAATTGTTATTGCCAGCTGTCTTCCAATTTTTTTCTTCCATTTTTATCCTTCGTACCATTTTGTCATTTGCTATATTTATTGTTTGATTCAGTTTTTTTTTCTTTTCCCCATTTTGTCCTTCTCTTTATACATTTGATATTGAACTCACAGGTTTGTCCTTTTATTTTTTGCCCCTGCACGATGCCATTCCACCGAATCTGACATTGTATTTTCTTCTTCTTTTGCCGCTTGCACTGTAATATGTGTGCCTGCCATCTTCAACATTCAACTGCCATGTGGTAGGATCAGTGCAAAAAAAAATTATCTTAATGTAAACGTGTCAAAATACATGCAGATTGCAGCTCCCTCCTAAATTTTATTCCTAACCCTTATTTCTCTACTGCTTACATCCCATCAGTTTGTCTATGATCAGCTCTCCAGTCACTTCCCATTTCATCAGCTTCCATCATATTTTCTTCTATTAAGAATCCCAAATCTGTTCCTAAATTTGGCTCCCATCTCTCCAGTTTCACAGGTATTTTTTCTTTGCAAACAAATTTTAAATTAAAATATTCTACTAGGCAAAAAAACAAAAAAAAAGTTAGCAAAACAAATTTTTTTTGTCCTTATACATGTCAGTATTGTTCTTTTTTCCCGTATAGGCGATTGCAAAAAATTCCGTCATCATCGTTCCTGATTTCAGTAGCTCAAAATCAAAACGGTATGTTTTTGTTTGTTATTTTCCTATGTAAGATATGATGCATGTGTATCATCTAGAAATAGTCAGCATGCTGAAAATAAGGCAAAAAATTATTAAATACAATTTAGATACTGGGTTTTATTTTACTGCCAAACATAAAAAATTACACAATAGAGGAAAACAAACTACAGATACAGGAACTTTAAAAAAAATAAAAACAAAGCAAAACAAGTGTCCACCCTCACAATATACACAAGGGAAGAAAATATTGTGATCATTCAAAAACACGGAACAAAATAAATCAAACGGAATCATTCATTCCGATCCATGCAACCGAACCAAATTTCTCAGGTTCAAATATACAAACAGAGATATATATATATATATGTGTGTGTGTATATGAATTAACAAACAAAATTAATCAAAACAACAAAATTAATCTTGATATATTTGTGTATATATGAATTAGATATGTTCATGCTCCATGGGGAGGTAAAAAAGAAAAAAAAAAAGGGAAATGAAAATCCAAAAACACAGCAGCAAATCAAACTAGTTCAATCAGTACTTCGTATCTATGTAACCGAAAAAACAATTCTCAACTTCAAATCTACTAACAGAGATATATATATATATATATATATGAATTAACAAACAAAATTAGGCAAAACATGAGAAAACCGATAGAGATGAGGCTGTTTTTCAGCTGCGTTAGCAAATAGACATGTTCATCGTCCATGGGCAGCCAAAAAAAAAAAATTATTAAATCCTAATGACATTTAGAAATATTTAAAAAACCCTAAATCTGAAATTTGTAAACTCAGTAAAAACCCTAAATCAAGTGAATCAATTGGCAATGAACTGAAACTTTGTCAATATTGAATAGATGTTAAATTCCGGAAATTAAAAAACATCTACATCTTCACATACTGATTATCGCCGAGAGAGGGGAAACAATTTTCTGAGATTGTGTAGCCTCGGGAACAATAGGAAGTAGAGGAGACCGTAATCGCCCAACACCGTGAACGGCGAACGTGTTAGGGACCCCGGTCAAGTCCCTAAACACTAAGTCCTCTTCGGCAATAGGCTCCTTTGGTTGACCGACTCCAAGTCCTTCACTTGCTTGGTTCACGCTCACAGTTGGCTAAGGTGGCACTTTGGGTAAGGTGAGGTTAGTGTTTAGGCTAATTGGAAGTGTATGGGAAGTGGGATAATTGGCTAAGTGTGAGATCACAAGAGTGAGTGGTGCACGGCCTAGGGTGAACTAGGGTTGGCGCCACTTGCATGGAGGTTTAGGGTTTGGTGGTGTGATGATAGACGGCTAGGGTTTGGATGATGGGATGATTAGGGTTTGGAGCTAGGGCAAATGAGGTGGGCGGCCAAGGCTTGGCCGAATGGGGTAGGTGAGTGTTTTTAGGAAAGTTTCCTAAAAACTAGGGATGTGTTTTGGATTAGGGTGATGGCCGGCCAAGGGTTTCAAGGAGGTCAACTAGGGTTTCCAATATGGAAACTCTAGTTTGGTAAGTGGTATGGGCGGCTAGCTCAATTCAAATGAGGCAAGGAGCCTAAATTTGAATTTGACCCTTGTATGGAAAGTATATCTCGGCTAGGGAGGGAATGGATTGGATGAAGGGTGTTTTGGGTAGTGATGGCCGAATATGGTAAGTAGGGCAAACAAGTGTTGGTCGAGTATGTGGATGGAAGGAAGATCAAATGGACTATGGCACTCACTTGTTGGCCGAACCACTCAAGAACACTTATGAACAAGTATGAACAATGCACATAGATTTCAAGATCAGTAATCAAGCAATGAAGAACAAGAGAATGAATGGAAAATAATCATAAGATAGATAGAATGGATCACACTTATTCACGAATTGCAAAGTGTGATCCTCTCCTTAGGGATTCACGAATTGCACCCCAAAGAGCCCAAGTGCTATGCACCGAATGTGATCTCAAGAACAAAGTAGTCCACAAAGGCTATTGTCAAAAGATGTGAAAGAAATGACTAAGGGTCCTATTTATAAGGTTACAACTTGGAAACCCCCAAAAGGTCCCTTTGAATTAAAAAAGAATTAAAAAGAAATAAATAATTAAATGACAAAAATGAAGATAGTGGTATGGACCACTAGGCCGTGGCATGCATGAGCCAAGGGTCGGCTAGGGTGGTGCATGATGGTCCTCGGCCTGGTCCATGGCTAATTGGCTCGGCATGGCTGGCTAGGGTGCATGGCATGGTGCCATGCATGGGCCGGCTGGTGGGCATGGCATGGTGCCATGTTCGGCCTGCTGATGGTGGCTAGCCATGTGAGCCTGCTGCAAGGCATGGGCTGGAGCCATGTGCTGGATGGCATGCCTGGTGGGCATGCCACTGGCCTGCTCTGCATGGCACGGGCTGGAGCCGTGCGCTGGATGGCATGCCTGGTGGGCATGCCACTGGCCTGCTCTGCATGGCACGGGCTGGGCCCGTGCGCTGGATGGCATGCCTGGAAGGCATGCCACTAACCTCGCTGGGGTGCGGCAGGAGAGCCATGCGGCTGGGGGCATGGTCGGCTGCAGGTGCTCGGGCGTGCGCATGGCTGTGCGCATGGGCGTGCGCACGGCCATGCGGTCTGGCTGGGCGCGCAGGGCTGTGTGGCCTGCGTGGGCGTGCGGGGCCATGCGGCCTGCGTGGGCGTGCGGGGCCATGCGGCTGACCCGTAGGCGCAGGGCCACGCGGCCTGCGTGCAGGCGCAAGGCCATGGGGCCTGCGTGCATGCGCAGGGCCGGGTGGGCTGCGCGCGCGCGCTGAGCCCTGCGGCCTGCGTACATGCGCAGGGCCGCGCGGTGCATGGGCATGCGCATGGGCGTGCGCATGCCTGGCCATGCGCATGGGCGTGCGCATGCCTGGCCATGCGCTGGGCTGCGCATGGCCACTAACCTCGCTGGGGTCGAGGTGCCGCGCGCGCACGGCTTGCATGTTGGGCGCCCCGTGCTTGTCAAGGCACGGGCCAAGGCATGCATGTGGTCGGTCCAAGAGCATGCTGGGCGCCCCGTGTGTGACAAGACACGGGCCAAGGCATGCTCGAGGCATGATCAAGGGGCATGTCCCGGACATGGCTAGGACATGGGCGGCTCCTTTGGAGGCGGTTTTACGTGGGGGTCTAACAATCCCCCTCTCTTTAAGACTATCCTTGCCCTCAAGGATAAATTGAGGGAATCTCTCCCTTATATCATCATAGTCTTCCCAAGTAGCCTCTTCCTTTGGTGCTTTCCCCCATCTAATTAAAACTTGCCACACATCTTGTCTTTTTCTCCCCCTTGGCACAACCCTATAATTAAGGGCCTCCTTTGGTTGTAAGAGCATACGCCCTTCTTCATCAAACTTAGGTAGCTCTTCCACAATGAGACTAGGATCACCAATCCTCTTCTTGAGCACGGTCACATGGAACACCGGATGTAGTTTGGAACTTGGAGGAAGTTCCAACCTATAAGCCACTTCACCAATCCTCTCAAGCACTTTGAAAGGCCCATAGTATTTCTTGGCCAACTTCAAGTTAAGCTTTTTTCTCAATGTCATTTGGCCGAATGGTTGTAGCTTCAAGTACACATAGTCTCCCACTTCAAATGTGACCAATCTTCTACCCTCATCATAGTATTTCTTCATTCTTTGTTGGGCCTTGGCAAGTTCTCTTTTAACCTTCACTATGATCTCATCCCTAGTGATCAACTCCTCCTCCACTTCATTGTTCTTGGCCGTGCCTCTCTCATAACTTACTAATGTTGGTGGAGCTCTTCCATAGACAACTTCAAACGGGCTTCTTTGTATGGAAACATGAAAGGTGGTGTTATACCAATACTCGGCCCAAGTCAAATACTCACCCCATTTCCTTTGCTCTTCATGGCAAAAACACCTCAAGTATTGCTCAAGAGTCCTATTAACAACTTCGGTTTGCCCATCGGTTTGAGGATGATAAGATGAGCTAGCTTTCAACTTGCTCCCTTGGAGCTCAAACATCTCCTTCCAAAAAGAACTCATGAAGACTCTATCTCTATCCGTGACTATGCTCTTTGGAAATCCATGAAGCTTCACAATGTTGTCAATGAATGCCTTTGCCACGCTCTTGGTTGTGAAGGGATGAACAAGTGGAATGAAATGACCATACTTGCTCAATCTATCCACCACCACAAGTATTACCTCAAACCCGCCACTAATGGGAAGTCCCTCCACAAAGTCCATGCTTAAGTCCTCCCAAATCAAGTTAGGAATTGGGAGAGGTTGCAAGAGCCCGGATGGTGGTCTTGTATCATATTTAACCTTTTGGCATGTGTCACATTCGGCCACAAGGGTCTTCACGGCCTTCTTGATCCCTTCCCAATAAAAGAAGTGCTTCACTCTAATGTATGTTCTCAACCAACCCGAATGGCCTCCTTCCTTGCTATTGTGGAAATGGTCTAGGATCTCTCTTCTCAAGTTGGGAACATTCGGCACATATACATGTTCCTTGTAGTAGATCAAGCCGTCCCTCACTTTGAAGCCAACTACTCCATCACCTTGAGCCTCTAAAAGCTCAACAATCTCTATGGCTCTAGCATCAATCTTTGTAGCTTCTCGGATCTTGTCCCATATCATCCATTCGGCCCCACTCAAGGCCAACATATTCGGTTCTTCCTCTTCATGCACTAGCCACAAGGTTGAACTCCCCTCTTTTCTACTCAAAGCATCCGCCACTTTGTTCTCTTTACCCGGTTGGTAAATGATGTCATACTCAAACCCAAGTAGCTTCACTAAGAACTTTTGTTGCTCCGGGGTGACAATTTTTTGTTGTAACATATGCCTTAATGCTTGTTGATCGGTTATGATGGTGAATTTTCGGCCCAACAAGTAAGGCCTCCACATCTTGACCGCATGGACAACCGCAAGCATTTCCCTAGCATAAGTGCTCCAAGCTTTCTTCATAGGGCCGAGAGCTTTGGAGATGAAAGCCAAGGGCCTCTTGTCTTGAACCAAAACCGCCCCAATCCCCTCACCACTAGCATCGGTGTAGACCTCAAAAGGCCTCTCAAAATTAGGTAAGGCCAACACGGGTGTCTTGGTCATTGCTCTCTTCAATTCCTCAAAAGCATCTCTTGCCCCTTGGTTCCACTCAAAGTTGTCCTTCTTCAACAAGGATGTGAGTGGCTTAGCTATGAGCCCATAATTCTTTACAAACCGTCTATAGTAACCGGTTAGCCCCAAAAAACCTCTAAGGGCCGAAACATCCTTTGGTAGTGGCCAATCCACCATGGCCTCAATCTTTCTTTGATCCACTTTCACCCCCTCTCCCGAGATGAAGTGACCAAGGTACTCCAACTCTTCTTCCATAAAGGCACATTTGGAAGCCTTAATGAAGAAGTGATGCTCTTCCAATATCTTCATAATAATCCTCAAGTGGTCTTTGTGCTCTTCAAGGGTCTTGGAGTAAACCAAGATGTCATCAAAAAACACTAGCACGAACTTCCTCAAAAGAGGCTTGAAGATGGTGTTCATGGCGGCTTGAAAGGTGGAGGGAGCATTGCACAATCCAAATGGCATGACAAGGTATTCAAAGTGCTCGGAGTGTGTTCTAAAGGCCGTCTTATGGACATCCTCCTCCTTCATTCTAATTTGGTGGTAGCCCGCCCTCAAGTCTAACTTGGAAAAGACCCTTGCTCCATGGAGCTCATCAAGCATCTCATCTACGGTGGGGATAGGGAATCTATCCTTCACCGTGGCTTCATTCAAGGCCCTATAATCGGTACAAAACCTCCATGTCCCATCCTTCTTCCTCACAAGTAGTACCGGGGAAGAGAATGGGCTAGTGCTCGGCCTAATCAACCCATTCCTCAACATTTCATCGACTTGCCTTTCTATCTCTCCCTTTTGGAAATGGGCATACCGGTATGGTGGAACATTTACCGGTCTCTTCTCATCCACTAGCACAATCCGATGGTCAAAGAGCCTAGAAGGTGGCAATGAAGTAGGCACCTCTAGAACTCCTCTATGGTCCTTCAAGACCTCAACTACCTCCTCGGGCAGCCCCTCCAATTCGTTCTTAGGCTCATTCTTGACACTCTTTTCAACATTCCACAAAGAGTCTTCATCGGCTACCATAATTGCAAAACATTGAGCTCCTCCCTTGCATAACTTCTCAAACATGATAGCCTCACAAGAGGTGACTTCTTTGGATGTTAATGCGGTCCATACTCTCTTCTTTGATCCGAGCTTGAACTCCATGGTCATATTATGGTAGTCATGTATTACTCTCCCAAGGCCCTTGAGCCAAGCGTTGCCTAACACCACATCAAGTCCGACTAGTGCCAACACATGTAGGTCGGCCACAATCCTCACCCCTTGAATGTTCATCTTTACCTCTTTGACAAGCCCATCACACCTAAGCTTGTTCCCATTTGCTACCTTCACTTCAAAGGGTTCAATGGTGCACGGCTTCAATCCAACTTTGTTCACAATATTGGCATTGACAAAGTTGTGAGTGGATCCACTATCCACTATGAGGGTCACTTCAAACTTCCCCACCCATGCCATCACTCTCATGGATGTAGGTCTTTGGACACCGGAAATAGCATTCAAGGACAATTCGGCCTCCTCTAATGTCTCACTAGATTCGGCCTTCACATACTCGGTTTCATCACTAGTTGACTCTTCATGCTCTTTTTTCTCTTCTTCACTTGTGTCCTCTTCAAGCAATACATATGCTTGACCGGCCTTGCACTTGTGCTCTTTGTTCCATTTGTCACCACATTTGAAACAAAGCCCCTTCTTGATCCTCTCTTGGACTTCTTCTCTTGATAACTTTTTTACTTCATGAGGCTTTGGTTTAGATGCACTCCCTACTTCCTCCTTGCCCTTCCAAGGAACTTTGGTTTGCAAAGGTTTGGTGAACTTGCTCCCCATGTCCTTGAATTGACGCTTCTCAATGTGAGTGCTCTCCTCCAAAATTTCGGCCATCCTCATGACCTCTTGAAGCCTTGTTGGTTGCTTCAATTTGATCTCTTTGGCTAGCCACGGTTTCAAGCCATCTACAAATGTACCAATTAGTGCCTCTTCGGACCAACCCCTCACTAAGGTTTGGAGTTGCCGAAATTCATCTATGTAATTGTGCACCTTCCCTTCTTGTTTCAACTTGGCAAGTTGCCCATGGTGGTTAACAATTGGTGAGGGGCCGAATTGCATCAAGAACTCCTTCTCAAAGGCCGTCCATCCTAGGCGTCTCCTCTCCTTGTCATATTGATCACGTAGCCATCTCCACCACTTACTTGCTCTTCCCTCAAGATGGAAGCAAGCGGTTGATACTCTCTCATCTCTTGGAACTTCATAGACCCGGAAGTAGTGGTCTACTTTATCTAACCACTCATAAGGATCTCCCCCATTGAACTTGGGAAAATCTACCTTTGGTCGCCTAGGTCCCCGGTCATGAGCCCGGTTTCCTCTTCTTTCATCATAGTGATCATCATCATGTCTTCGGTTTCTATAGCCCCTCTCTCTATCTCGGTTGTGATGTCTTCCATTGGCATAGCCACCATAATCATTCGGTTCCTCATGGCCCACATCATACTCGGCCTCATAGTGTTCTTCATGCCTTGGAATTTCAAACCTCACATCTTGAGGTTCCCTCCAATTACTTGGACTTCTAGTTCGATGATCCTCCTCTCTAATCCATCTTTCCACGGCCACTTGATCATTCTCAATACGGCCTCCTCTTCTATACTCGGCTCTTGGTGGATCATGCATGGAACCCGTCACACTTGTCTCGGCTCCATCAACAAAGGCCTCTTGCCTTTGTCCATTCGGACTAGGAACTCTCCTTTGGCCATTGTGTTCGGCCAATCTTCTTTCAAGCCTCTCAAGACTTGCATTGTTGTCACGCCTCACGGAATCCATGGCACGCCTATTCTCTTCGGTCTCACGGGCATTAGCATTCAAGGCCATCCTTAGTTCGGCCAATGCGGTTGTGACCTCACCAAGGACACTAGTCAATTTTGTGGTGTGCCCCTCTAAAGCTTCAAGGCGTCCCCGGTTGGAACCACCTTGGTCCTCGGCTTCATTCTCTTCTCGGTTCATGGTTCCTTGGCTTGCACTGAATCTTGCTACTGAGTCTTGCATCTGAACTTGCAACTGAGTCTTGCAACTGCTTGCAAACTGAGCTTGCACGGAAATTGGACAGCACTTCGGTTGGTGGAGCTTGATCACGGCTCAAAGGTCCAACCTTGGGTCCCCCACCTTCAAGGGTGGTCGACCCCTCTTGCACACGGTCCAACCTCGGGTCCTCTACCTTCAAGGGTAGCCGACCCCTTCGAGAACTCTACTCCGTCCTCTACCTCAACCCCCAAACTCCAATTTCACAAGTAATATCACAAAATAAATGGGATCCAACGAGGGTCTCCCCCAACCAATTCACAAAGTTTGGGTTAACGCGTCGTTTACCTCGTGGAGAAGTGAAAACTTCTCAAGAACACCAAGCAAGATGCCTCTCAATGAAAGCACCAATTAATGTTAGGGACCCCGGTCAAGTCCCTAAACACTAAGTCCTCTTCGGCAATAGGCTCCTTTGGTTGACCGACTCCAAGTCCTTCACTTGCTTGGTTCACGCTCACAGTTGGCTAAGGTGTCACTTTGGGTAAGGTGAGGTTAGTGTTTAGGCTAATTGGAAGTGTATGGGAAGTGGGATAATTGGCTAAGTGTGAGATCACAAGAGTGAGTGGTGCACGGCCTAGAGTGAACTAGGGTTGGCGCCACTTGCATGGAGGTTTAGGGTTTGGTGGTGTGATGATAGACGGCTAGGGTTTGGATGATGGGATGATTAGGGTTTGGAGCTAGGGAAAATGAGGTGGGCGGCCAAGGCTTGGCCGAATGGGGTAGGTGAGTGTTTTTAGGAAAGTTTCCTAAAAACTAGGGATGTGTTTTGGATTAGGGTGATGGCCGGCCAAGGGTTTCAAGGAGGTCAACTAGGGTTTCCAATATGGAAACTCTAGTTTGGTAAGTGGTATGGGCGGCTAGCTCAATTCAAATGAGGCAAGGAGCCTAAATTTGAATTTGACCCTTGTATGGAAAGTATATCTCGGCTAGGGAGGGAATGGATTGGATGAAGGGTGTTTTGGGTAGTGATGGCCGAATATGGTAAGTAGGGCAAACAAGTGTTGGTCGAGTATGTGGATGGAAGGAAGATCAAATGGACTATGGCACTCACTTGTTGGCCGAACCACTCAAGAACACTTATGAACAAGTATGAACAATGCACATAGATTTCAAGATCAGTAATCAAGCAATGAAGAACAAGAGAATGAATGGAAAATAATCATAAGATAGATAGAATGGATCACACTTATTCACGAATTGCAAAGTGTGATCCTCTCCTTAGGGATTCACGAATTGCACCCCAAAGAGCCCAAGTGCTATGCACCGAATGTGATCTCAAGAACAAAGTAGTCCACAAAGGCTATTGTCAAAAGATGTGAAAGAAATGACTAAGGGTCCTATTTATAAGGTTACAACTTGGAAACCCCCAAAAGGTCCCTTTGAATTAAAAAAGAATTAAAAAGAAATAAATAATTAAATGACAAAAATGAAGATAGTGGTATGGACCACTAGGCCGTGGCATGCATGAGCCAAGGGTCGGCTAGGGTGGTGCATGATGGTCCTCGGCCTGGTCCATGGCTAATTGGCTCGGCATGGCTGGCTAGGGTGCATGGCATGGTGCCATGCATGGGCCGGCTGGTGGGCATGGCATGGTACCATGTTCGGCCTGCTGATGGTGGCTAGCCATGTGAGCCTGCTGCAAGGCATGGGCTGGAGCCATGCGCTGGATGGCATGCCTGGTGGGCATGCCACTGGCCTGCTCTGCATGGCACGGGCTGGAGCCGTGCGCTGGATGGCATGCCTGGTGGGCATGCCACTGGCCTGCTCTGCATGGCACGGGCTGGGCCCGTGCGCTGGATGGCATGCCTGGAAGGCATGCCACTAACCTCGCTGGGGTGCGGCAGGAGAGCCATGCGGCTGGGGGCATGGTCGGCTGCAGGTGCTCGGGCGTGCGCATGGCTGTGCGCATGGGCGTGCGCACGGCCATGCGGTCTGGCTGGGCGCGCAGGGCCATGCGGCCTGCGTGGGCGTGCGGGGCCATGCGGCTGACCCGCAGGCGCAGGGCCACGCGGCCTGCGTGCAGGCGCAAGGCCATGCGGCCTGCGTGCATGCGCAGGGCCGGGTGGGCTGCGCGCGCGCGCTGAGCCCTGCGGCCTGCGTGCATGCGCAGGGCCGCGCGGTGCATGGGCATGCGCATGGGCGTGCGCATGCCTGGCCATGCGCTGGGCTGCGCATGGCCACTAACCTCGCTGGGGTCGAGGTGCCGCGCGCGCACGGCTTGCATGCTGGGCGCCCCGTGCTTGTCAAGGCACGGGCCAAGGCATGCATGTGGTCGGTCCAAGAGCATGCTGGGCGCCCCGTGTGTGACAAGACACGGGCCAAGGCATGCTCGAGGCATGATCAAGGGGCATGTCCCGGACATGGCTAGGACATGGGCGGCTCCTTTGGAGGCGGTTTTACGTGGGGGTCTAACAGAACGGCTGTCGATGGCGCAAGAGAGACGCTGAGCGTGAGAGAGAATGGTCGTGCAGCTTGTGGAGGAAGAACATGAATCTGATGGAGAAGAGAAGGAGGAAGAAGAACTATGGGGGTGTCGGCGCATGAGTTAAATATAAAATCCTGGGTTCATACGAGGGTGTCGGCTCAGAAGTGTAAAATGAAATCCAGGGTTAATTAAAACACAGCATTTTGGTTAATAGAACATGGGCCAACATTGCACATAGTTGGGCTATTACACGGGCTGCGCCCTTAAGTCGCACGGGCTGGGCCCTTAATTCACATGCCTGAAGCAATATTTGCACATGGGCTTGACTATTACTTTCTCCAAATAGGCCATACACATAGGACAGTCCAAGGACACTAAATAATTACAAAAGTTAAAGCCCAATTCGGAGATATACCAAAATAAATTAAAATATACATCAAGTACAAAATAATCTCAAACTAATAATAATGATAATAATAATAAATTGGAATGAAATAGCTACTAAATAAAATAATTAGAAATACTAAAATTTAGGAACCTCAATCATTAAATTAGTAAAAAATGTACCCACAATAAATTTGCAATGGCGGGTACAATAAAAAAAAATTTATTAAGAATTTGTCTAAGAAAAGAAAAAATTAAACAATGCCATATGGAAAAACAATAAAACGAGAAAAACACCAAATTGGTTGAAAAATTATAACGAAATATTTTATTCCTGATATATAGTCATCTATGTTTGGATAATATTATATTGCGTAAATAAATTTTCATAAAAAAATATTAAGCACTTCAATTGTGATATAATAATGATAGTATTAATAATAATAAAATATTGCTAATTTGTACAAAATTAATAATAATAATGATAGTATTAATAATAAAGAAACATTTTATTCCTGATATAGAGTCATCTATGTTTGGATAATATTATACTGCTTAAACAAAATTAAAAAAAAAAAAAAGGCTTAACAACTTCAATTGTAATATAGTAAATACAGTAATAATAATAATAATGAAACCTCTATAATTTCTAGAAAGCGGAAAAATACTTAACAATGTCATATAAAAAAACAAAAAAAAGTTAAGGGAAAAAAAATTGTTGCAACATTGGAAAAAAATTATTTTATTCTGCATATAGTTATTTCCTTCCCAATAATATTATGATTGTTAGAAGAATTCTAATAAAAAAAATACTGTCGCCTTCAGTTGCAATTAGATAATGCATAATTATTTAACGAACTTTGGTAGATGACTGAAATCATAATATTATTTTCCTGCCGCTGCTTTCCAACAGATCTCGTGCTTCTGTAACTATTTCCGCGTTCTTCATCCTGATCGTTGTTGCTCTGCTCTATCTCCACTGATCGTTTATTTGTCCTCTACATTCGGGTATGTTTAACTATTATAAGTATCTGTTTTAGATAAAGATAATTATACTGTTGTTCGTTCTCTGTATGTTTGCTTATCTTCTGCGTCTGCATATTTGATATATTTTTCTTTCTTTTTTATTAGTCATTGAAATTGCTGCGAAATTTGTAGCTCCGCTTTACAATGCCTACCGGTAGGTTATTTTTTATTAACAAAAAAAAAACCAAATTTTATACCTGCCCCTGTCATTAACGTTTATCTAATACGCTTTAAAAATAACTTTTGAAGAATCTAGAAATAACGCCAGGAAAAGAAGTTGGTATGCTTGTCAGTCAGATGAGAAGAAGGAAGAAATACGTCGAAGAATGAGAAAAACGTATGCAGCACGAAAAGAATATAGAAATAGGCAAAATCAAATAGAAACAAGATTCCAGCATAGTTTACCTTATACTCGGAGAGATGATGGCATTATTTCTATAAGAGAAACTGGATCTTCTTCAAATTCTCATACATTTGACAACACTGCGAATGGAAACACGGTTGTTGTACCTAGCGTGTTGACTTCTGAGCTAGGCAATACTATAGCTACTCCAAGATTGAGAAGTTCTTTAAGACAAATATTGAAAACTACATTTTCGGAGCCAAGTCACTTGCCATCAGTTATTTCATGTCGATATTGTGGGGCAAAAAAAATTTATCATGAACCCAACGGCTTCTATTGTGCTGACGGCACAATATCATTGAGTTGTAACCAACTTTCCGACGAGCTTTACCAAATGTTTACCTCTGATTCAACTGTGTCTGCAAATTTTTGTACCTATGCGCGTACGTATAATAACAAATTCGCTTTCACATCGTTGGGGTTAAATTTGACAGGAAACTATGTAGAAGGAACAAAGGGATTTACACTTTTAGAATTCAAGGACAGATATATCATTACATTAACAACTTAATACCTGAAAATGGACATCCTTCATATTTACAGTTATATTTCTACGATACTGAACATGAATTAGAAAACCGTATAAATGATGCAGAAAGATTAGATGACTCGATCATTGCTCAGTTAATGAATATACTTCAAGATAATCCATACTCTCGTTTTTTCCGTACTCTGAACAACATTCCAAATGTTCAACATCATACAATTCGTATAAAATCAAATGTTGATTTAGATCAACGTGTTTACAATGCTCCGTCAGTATCACAGGTTGCAGCTATTTGGATAGAAACTGACACAGATACTGAACAAAAAGGTCGTGACATTATTGTTTTCAACAAAGTTGGTGGTAGTCATATTGTTCAATACTATTTTGGTTGTTACGATCCACTACAATATCCACTACTGTTTCCTTTCGGTGATCCTGGTTGGCATCAGGAAATAAAAAAAATTGAAAAATGTACAGTATTAGTAACCAACCAAACGTTAGAATCACGTCATATTCAATATTCAAATAGCGCAGAAGAATTTTTCCAGAATGAACAACAAGGTAATGATACGTTCCTATTTATTTACTTGTATATTCTGATATCATATACTTTTTCCTAAATTTTATCTCGCATTATTTTTAGTTATGGAGAAAAAGAAGAAAGCGTCAGCAGTTTCTTGCCGTGAATATTACTGTTTCAAATTACAAATGAGAGATACACACAGATCAATTTTGTTACAATCTGGCCGTTTATTACAACAATTTGTTGTCGACATGTACATTAAAATTGAAACATCAAGACTAGATTATTTCCGTTCAAAACAACATGAAATAAAATCAGATTTATATCAAGGTATTGTAGATAGTATTTCAATTGGAGAAACTAGCGCTTCCAAAATTGGAAAACGCATTATCCTACCTTCATATTTTATTGGAGGTCCAAGAGATATGCGCAAGAGATACATAGAAGCAATGGCTTTGGTTCAACGTTTCAGCAAACCAGACATTTTCCTAACTATGACATGCAACCCAAAGTGGAATAAAATCTTAGAACATCTACATCCACATGAAGAGGTTCAAAATCGCCCTGATTTAGTTGCGAGAATTTTTAGAGCCAAATTGGAAGATCTAAAAGTTGATTTATTCAAAAACCAAATTTTCGGCAAAGTTGCAGCATACGTTTATACCATTGAACATCAAAAAAGAGGTCTGCCGCATGTTCATTTCTTAATTATACTTCAAAGAGATTGGAGAATTTATGCTCCCGAGACTTTTGACGAAATCGTTTCAGCAGAAATACCTGATAAGACAAAAAATTTACACTTGTATAACGCCGTTGTTAGGCATATGATGCATGGTCCTTGTGGAATTTTGAATCCAACCAATGTATGTATGAAAAAAACTGGCATTTGTAAGAGTCAATACCCCAAAAATTTTGCACGTACAACAGTTGTTGGGACAGATTGTTTTCCGCTGTATAGGCGTCGTGACAATGAAATTACTGCTAAAGTTAGAGATCAAAATTTAGACAACTGTTGGGTTGTTCCATACAATCCATATCTCCTTTCTAAATATAACTGTCATATAAACGTTGAGATTTGTTCTACAATTAAAGCTGTTAAATACTTATATAAATATATTTATAAAGGACATGATCGGATTGCTTTCAATATTATCAATGAAGAAAATAACAACCAACATGATGAAATTGAGCAATTTCAATCAGGCCGATGGATTACTCCCCCTGAGGCAATGTGGAGGATATACGGTTTTACATTTAATGAAATGTATCCATCAGTCTATAGTTTGCATCTACATCTTGAAAATCAACATTTAGTATCTTTCCGTGCACATGAAAATCTAAATACTGTTTTAAACTCTTGCTTGTCCAATAGATCAATGTTAATAGAATTTTTTCACAGAAACCAAATTGATGAGAGTGCACGAAAATTGTTATATAAAGACTTCCCTGAAAAATTTGTTTGGAATTGTGAACACAAAATTTTGACTCCAAGGAAGAAAAAAACAGTTATAGGTCTAATTGTTACAGCTAACCCATTTGAAGGGGAAAGATATTATTTGCGAATACTATTAAATCATATTAGAGGGCCAACATCATTCGAAAAATTAAGAACAGTTAATGGTTTTGTGTTACCAACATATCGTGATGCAGCTACCTCATATGGCTTGTTAGATAAAGATAGTAGTTTAGGAGATTGTTTAGAAGAGGCTTGTCTATATCAAATATCAAGTAGTTTAAGACGTCTTTTCTCAACAATTTTAGTATACTGTAATCCTACAAATCCGATAGAACTTTGGGAACGATTTGAAAATGAAATGTCTATAAATTTCCTTACAACAAATACGTCACCATCAACTGTTAGGAGAATGATCTTACAAAGCATTGCTTCCACACTTGAATCTATGGGAAAACATATAAACATGTATCATTTTGTCCCTGCTGATGTATTTGATGAGCATGATGAATTTTGTAATACAGAAATTGAGGATGAACGAAATATCATAATTCCAGAAGAAGATTTACTTACATCCAACTGCTTAAATTCTGAACAAAAAAATGCATACAACTTGATAATAGAAACCTTACTATCAAATGAATCTGGTGCATTTTTTGTCGAAGGTCCTGCTGGTACTGGCAAAACTTTTTTGTACAAAGCACTTCTAGCTACAGTTAGATCAAGAAATATAATAGCACTTGCTACTGCATCATCTGGTGTTGCTGCATCGATCTTACCTGGAGGGCGAACAGCACATTCAAGATTTAAGATTCCATTAAATGCAGATAAAAATAGCACTTGTAACATCGCCAAACAAGGAAGTTTTGCTAAATTATTACGTCTTACAAAATTGATTATATGAGATGAAGCACCTATGTCTATAAAATATTCTATAGAAGCCTTGGATAAAATGTTGCGGGACATTAACGATATAAATATCCCTTTCGGTGGCAAAGTTATTATTTTTGGTGGAGACTTTCGCCAAGTATTACCTTTAATTCGTAATAGTACAAAAGAACAACAGATTGATGGCAGCTTAGCTTCTTCTTATCTATGGCCTTCCCTACAAAAAATTAAATTAACAGAAAATATGAGAGCCAGATTAGATCCAATTTTCTCACGTTATCTGATTGAAGTGGGCAATGACAATGTTCCGATAACTGTGGATGAAAATATAAAGATCCCACAAGAAATGCTTATTCCTTATAACAACGATGTTGAATCTCTAAACTCTTTGTTAGCTGCTGTTTATGGGAACATCTCCAACTATTCCAACAACTTAGCTGAGATGGCAACTCGAGCGATTTTAACCCCAAAAAATCAATCGGTTGATGAAATAAACGCAATTCTCATTGATAAATTTTCCGGCGATATAGTACGATACTATAGTTTCGACGAAACTGTTGACGTCTCTGAACAGGGCATTATGGAAGATTTTTTAATTACATTAACACCAAATAGATTGCCACCTCATGAATTATTACTTAAAAAAAATTGTCCTATAATGTTGTTCAGAAATATTAATCCTTCAGAAGGTTTATGCAACGGAACACGGTTGATCTGTTGTAACTTTAGCCGTAATATGATTGACGCACAGATTTCATCAGGCCATTACAGTGGTAAAAGGGTTTTTATACCTAGAATACCATTTTTACCTGAAACAAACGAAACTAATGGCTTTCCATTTAAAAAAATACAATTTCCTATTAGGCTTAGTTTTGCAATGACAATCAATAAATCGCAAGGACAAACATTAACTTCTGTCGGAATATATCTACCAGAACCTGTCTTCTCCCATGGACAACTATATGTTGCACTGTCAAGAGCTAAAACTGCTGAATCAGTTAAATTGTTTATAAGACCAACAACAACTTCTGAGTCCGAAATTAATATTACAAAAAACATTGTATATAAAAATTTCTTGAGATTAGTAGATTCCCTCTGATATAATGTAAGTATTTGAAATCTTTTAACATTATTACTACTGGTAACATTGTTCACTTGTTTTATTACTATTGTTGATTTGTTGTTATATATTATCATTTCTCGATTTTTTGAGTTTTATTTGCAGTAAACATGCGGACCATCTTTACATCCATTAAGGACATCGGTCCAACAACAAGAAACTGAAAAATCAAGATGATTGTCGCCGAAAAATCACCAAAGCGTCAAGCGCAAAATTCCCCGACAAAATATCAAAACTTTCTGCTTATAGATGTTAACGTATTAAAGAAATTCCTTTACCTACATATCATTATTTTATTTCTCATTCATCATTGAAGAAATTAATATTTGGTTTGATTTTTTTCAGGAAAATCGCGTGCAAGCAGTCATTTTTGGGAAAGATATTGATTTACGTGACGACACGGTTCAAATATATCAATCTTATTATATTGGCAATGCCTTTGTGAAGCCGATGGATCCAAGGCATAAAAGAGAAGCCTATGAATTCCAGTGGATAATCAACTCCAGAACTATTGTTGAAGACATTCAGGATGACGATGCACCGCTTAGAGCACCGAATTACAATATCATTCCTTTTCCCGAACTTCATCTATACAAAGACACAGACGAAGAAATAGGTAACTATTATATAAATATGTCTCTATCTTTAAGTGTTTCTTCATTGTTACAAAAGATTAATAAAAATCTTATAAATTAGATATTTTGGCCATAGTAATCCATATGAACATGGCAAGAGAAGTGAACACGAGTCATGGCAAATCACTGGTGCAAGATATATATGTGCTTGATTCAAGGTATTAATATATATAATCTAAGATTCATCAATTTTCCATTTTAATATCCTATGATAATTTTATTATTCTGAATTTAACATTATTGCTCATTTTGGTAGTAAAAAAGTTTTATGTTTGTCTATGTGGAATCGCTTTGTCAACGACGAGTGCCGTCAAATTTATAACATTCTTATGAACAAGCCAATTCTTTTTGCAACAAGAATCAAAGTCTCTTCGTATAATGGTACTTCTTTTTCATTAATATTAATATTTTTTATTTATTATTTACAATGTATTTCGATATTTATTCATATATATTTTGAATGTAGGCTTATCTTTATCGTCGAGACCAACAAATGTTTTTACTATTGAGCCTGTCCTTGCATGTGCTGCTTCTTTATGTTCATGGTAAATTGCATACTTAAAATAAGTTATTACATTATTATTTAGATGCATTATACATTTTATATTCTTTTCTGTTGATTTATTATCATATGTATCTAACATATATTTTTGTGTCCTCCAATTTTTTGGTTTATTTATTTATTCAAATTTTAAGGGCAACAGAAAACAACAAACTGGTTAAGGATATAATTGCCAACAATTTTAATAGGCCCAATGCTTCAACTTCAGCCATTTCTGCTAATGCATTAATAAAGATTTCTGAAATTGCTGAATCCTTGAAATCTATGCCATCCATGGTATCATTTTATTGCCTACAATCATATTTCCTATTTCTTATAAATAAGTTTCCTTATCAAATTTTTCCTTTCCTATTTACTTTTTAAGCATGAAAATTGGAGGTTGGTTGGGATGAAATGGAGATGGAGTACGTGAACTTTTTAATTATGCGTTATGCTTTATAAATAATGCATATTTTATTAATTCATTTAGTTGATTATTTTTTCTACAGTTATCCATATTTTGTATTGAATTCTTTTTCCTTTTGTTTATATTTTTGTCATTTATGTTTCAAATCTGGAGATTGAAGGTTGGTTGAGATGAAATGAAAATGGAGAATGATAACTTGTTAATTATACGTTGTGATTTTGGAAAAGTAGTTGCAGTTACATCTAAAATATTTGTTGTTTGTTAGGTTCAATTAGTGTACTAAGATCTAAGTTTTATTCGTACATTTTATTCTCAATTCAAATCCATTGATTATCAATCCTGTTTAGAATAAAATTTATGATATATAATTGTGCATTATGTTTTAAAACATTGCATATGATTAAATTTAGACTTCTCATTATTTGTTAGGATTGAATTAATGTGTTCGTACTGAACTTTTATCAATTTATTTAATTCTTTAGTTTAGGTGCAGCGCTGGATATTTATTATTGAAAACAAATTTTTAAACTCCTACTTTTTTAATATTACTTCTCGAATATGAAAATTTAAATTTTGTTGGCATGAAATGGAAATGAGAAATAATAATTTCTTAAATTTGCCTTCTGAATTTGGAACAGTTCGTCCAGTTACATCTTAAATATTTGTTCTTTGTTAAGGTCAGACTCTGTACTAAGATCTACGTTTTATTTGTCAATTTACTTCCCAAATCTAATGCATTGATTATCAATCCTGGTTAGAGTAAAATTTTTTTTAGATCAAATTAAGATAAAATACAAGAGTTTGTGATTTCTGTGTTATGGATTTGCAATACTGCAGTTGGTTAAATGTATAGTGTTCATTGTTTACTGCATTTTGTTCATATCAGAATATTGACCTTTTATTTACATTTTTAATTCTCTTATTCTAATGCAGCGGGCGACATTCTCGGTTAGAGGGAAATTTATGATATCTGATCTGCATCAACCATTTTATTATTTATCATGTGGAAACTGCAGCAAAACTACTGGGTACGAGAAAGATGAACAGTTCTTATGTTATAATTGCAAGGAACTAACAACTGCACAAGCGAGGTAAATATTTTTGATCATATTTCGAAATAAACAATTTCTACATTCTAATTATAGTATCTTATTTGCTAATATCATTAATTAATTAATTATTTCTTATTTGTAGATGTCGAGTCTATTTAGAGGCCTTCGATGATAGCGACTCAACTGCAGTGGTCGCATTTGGATCTACAGTAGAACATATATTTGATTGCACAACAACAGAACTCGTGCAACACGCAGATGAGATAATATTGACACTTTTAACCAAATTTAAGAAATGCAATTAATTTTCTTATATATGTTTTTATCATTGCAGAAGGACCTCTCATGTTTGGAAATTCTTGTAAATACAGTGCAACAAAAAGAGTGGATGATCGTTTTGGCCGCATCTATGAATGAATTTGGAAAATTGCGCTAAAACAAACTTAATGTTGTATCTGTTAATGAGGTTACTCAAACAACTGAATAGATACTTTACAAATTTCTTCTAGAGTTCATGTATGTGCACTTATAAAAGCTGTTATGTTGTACTTACGGACTGATCATTTTGTAATAACTTTTTTTCATTTCCTTAATTTTTTTCCTCTTCGCTCTCTTTCAATTTCTTAGTCAAAATTTTAATATATTTTCTATTATACTTTAAAAAATTATGTCTAAATGCGAAAACGAAGAAAAAAAAAATGAGTCCCGTAAATGGTGACAATCCATTTGCCGAAAGCATCACTAACTTATGTTCTGACTTTAGTAGCATGGGACACATGGAATGACATCTGAATCAGCAAGCACCACCTTCTAAGGCTAAATGAATCATCAATCTCAGGTATAAAACGACGCAGTTTTCCTACGCAAAGTTGTCTGACACTTGCGAAAGGATTTAAAGAAGAAGACTATTTTGATTAATAACGCAGCCGACAAATTTCACAATTATCACTGATTCCTTCTTTCACCCAAACCTAGGCGACACACTCCGCGATTCCAGCTGACAACTTCCGTAATTTGCTGAGGCTGTATCTGTCGATTACAGTTATTTACTCCCCTTAGAGCGAAGCAGATGATAAAAATGGCAGCTTTGAATTTCGCTTGCGGAGCTTGCAAATTTCTGAGAAGGAAATGTGTTGAAGACTGCATTTATGCTCCTTATTTCAGTCATAAACATAGAGTAACCAATTTCTCCACCATTCATAAGGTTTTCGGTGCAAGTAATGTATCGAAACTCCTTTCTAATCTGGCAGTAATTGATCGTTCTGAAGCTGTTGCCACAATTTCGTATGAAGCACATGCTCGACTTCAAAATCCTGTTTATGGTATTTTTTCACATATTTTTGCTCTCCAGCATCAGGTCTTCACCCTTATACTTCCTATTTTATTTATAATATTTACAAAATTAATTTCAATTAGGTCCTAATGAATAAATTCTTCCTGACTTTGTTTTTTCAGATTTTAAATCTACAAATGCAAATTGCATATCTGAAGGAATCACAAGCCGCACAAAATTTTTTTTATGGTTCTGTCAATACAAATGAAAACTGTTACGGAAGGCCTTCTCAGCCAAATAATGCTCAAAACTGTTTGTACTGCCACAATTCAGTACAAACAACATCTCCAACAATGCCTCCACAGTTACATACAAGAAGAATTTGTCGATGGAAAACTACTTCGGAAATTATCAAAGCTTATTCAACCTTGACGAAAATGCTTTACATACCCCTTTGGAAAATTTTGAAATTTCACCCAACCTTGAAGAAAATATGTTTGATGCTTCGTATTTATTTTAGTTATAAGCTTTTTTTTTTCTTTTTATGTTATTGTAACTTGAACTTATAATTTAAACTTATGCTTTGTTAGAGTTTTAATATTTAAAGTTGTAAATTCTTGTAAAATTTAAGTTTTCATTTGTGCTTTCGAAATTTTAACTTCTAATATGTTGTATGGTTGCACATTTCTCTTTTATTACATCTTATTCTTTCCTAACCTCTGTGCTCTTTATATTTAGAATGTCGTTGAAAAATCAGACAAATCATTTTTTTATTTAAACATATTTTAAAACCATTGGTAACAAATTTTCAATTAAAAATATAAATCTGATTCTGTTCAACATTTAATTTTTTGTTAAACCCAAAGATACTGATTTACAAACTTAACCTATACATAATCGATTTTAGAAAATACAAAATATGTACTTATTACTTTGGTTCTAACATTATAAATTTTTTCTTTCCATTCTTTATTTAAAAATAAAGTTAACAATTTCTATTGATTTTTATATTTTTTCAATCGGGCGCACGTGCAATGCACGTGTCTGCCCTTACTAGTATATATATATATATATATATATATATATATATATATATATATTTATCTCTTTCAAGCTGTGTTCCAAATTGGACTAAAGATTGGCTAAGGATGATCTTTACATATATATTACTCAAGTGGTTACATATATTACGGGGTGACCGGACGTGGTGGCTAACACCTGGATTGTTGCTATTGAGTGGCCGAATTCAACGTTTAGAAAAATTTTACGCTCGACAGTTTGCAAGATTGTCATGCATGTGCTTTTCATTAAACAAGATGGATATAATTAAGTAGTAAAAGTGAAAGAGTACCGTGACGTGTCTTCGTAATATTGCGCTTAATATTATGTTGTATATATACGTACAGAGTAAAGGAAATATTTTATTTTATTTTTAAATTAATATTAAATAATTTTCAACGTATTAATAATTAATATATCGGTACGATTTTATCATGTGAATAAAAGTTATAAGTATAAATAACTCAAGTTTGTGATAACTATCCTTAAAGAAAAAAAAAAAAAAAAAGTTGCACATGGACACATCTTAATTAGAACAGAGCGATCAAAATTCTCCTGGGACTCGAAATAATAAAATCCTGAAAAATAACAATATCCGTGCGTGTCACTCTCGTCAGCACAGATCTATGTGAAGTGCACGGAAGTCGAAAGCCACTGGAACGCACCGCACATGCTTGGTTGTTTCCTCTACCCTTTAATTTAGTTGATAAACCCATCGGCTATCGCTTAAAATACTATGCGCAAGAAAACAAACAGCAGAGAGAGAGAGAGAGAGAGAGAGAGAGAGAGCAAACCCCAGCTAAACTTGGTGTGTGCGCTCTTTCTAGTTTCTAAATATAGCTTTGAGCTCAGGCTGAGCCCCGCCTGATGAGAGCCCCTCGTCGTCCTCCTCTGGATTACACACAGATTCCTCACATTCACTAAGCAAATCACTTGTGACGCAGATCCATCTCCCAGATATTCCTACCCCATACATTCTGTTAGTGTTGGATTTATACAGACTCGTATGTCTCGAGCTCCGAACTACGAGTTCCAGGAATGGTGGAACAAGCAGAGAGACAAGGACCTGGAGCTCCTTCCCCAACCTTCCTCTGACAATCCTCTTAATTCCACTTCTTTTCTTTCTGTCCAGATCAGCTCCGATCCGACGGTCGACAAGGGCCGCGCTCGTAGCGCTCGCCAGCTTTCCTGGCTCTGCCTCTTGAGGTTCCAGCATATCGCCGCCTCCATCGCCTCCCTCACCACCGCCTTCCTTTCCCTTATCCGTACTGCCAACCGTCGGATCTCCTCACCGGACTCCGCCGCCGACTCGTCCTCCTCGCGTCTCTACCGCGCGATCAAGGCGTTCTTGGTCGTGGTTCTGCTCTTGTTGTCCATCGAACTCGTCGCTTACTTTAAAGGATGGCATTTCAGGCCGCCCTCCGTGGCGTCCGCCACCGAGGTGTTGGGAATGGTTGGGTTCGTGTACGCCAATTGGCTGGACATTCGCGCCAATTACTTGGCTCCGCCGCTGCAGAGCTTAACCAATGTATGCATCGTGCTGTTTCTGATTCAGTCGGTGGACCGCATCGCCTTGATTCTCGGATGTTTCTGGATCAAATTCCGGAGATTGAAGCCCGTGGCACTCATGGAATATGCCGCTGATGCGGAGAATGCAAATGCCGATTCTTATCCGATGGTATTGGTGCAAATCCCAATGTGCAATGAGAGGGAGGTAAGAACATGTAGGTCCCAAATCCCTTTTAACACTGTTTTTGTAAATTGAACTTAAATTATTGGTATTGTTGCACTTGAATTCCATAGTTAAGCTACACGTTGGATACTGATACTTCTGTTGACTTTATAAGTTGTTCATCAACGCGTCACTGGTAAGCAACAAGTCGCTCATATATATTTGGTGCTAGTTGTTTTGAGCTTGTTAAAAATGTTTGATAGATTGGCGGTTGTTTTCTCTTGATATTGAAGTGACTTCTCTTTGGGCATTACTTGAAACTGTTGAACACTTTGTGTTCGATGAGTTTTCAATTCAAGTTGAAGTTCTGATATGGTCTGGTCTGTGAATTTGTGTTTCCGTGTACAATTAGGAGTGTAGTTTTAGCATACCTCAATGTTTAATGTTGGTTTCTCTTCAGGATGACCTTTTTCGTAGTTCAAAATATTATTTACCAATTGCAGTAGTAGTGCAATAGTCGTGGTAATATGAAAGCTTGTTGCCTATTCATCTTCACTAAGGAATTCTCTGCCTGATGTCGTGTCTTCTAGGATGTTGTATAGCAGTTTGTGTAATTATTTGCAGTTACATGGAATTAACATTAGGTTGTGATGCATATCGAAATTGAGAACTGTAGTTGCTAGGTAGACAGACATCCATATTGCTGCCTGGTAGTTGGTTGCTTATATTTAGTTTTGCAGTGCGCTCCTTCAGCATCTTTTTGGACATGACGTGCTTAATCACTCATTATTAAATCTTGCATGCTTGTATGTTGTTTTGTTTTCTTTCCCTTTTTCTCAGTAGTTGTTAACACCTACTGTGCTGTGCTGTGCTTGGGTGCCAAACAGGTTTACCAACAATCTATTGCAGCAGTTTGTATCCAGGACTGGCCAAAGGAGAGAATGCTTGTACAGGTTTTAGATGATTCTGATGACTTAGATGTGCAACTCCTTATCAAGGCAGAAGTGCAGAAATGGCAACAAAGGGGTGTTCGCATATTATATAGACATCGTCTGATTCGCACTGGCTATAAGGCCGGGAATCTCAAATCTGCAATGAGCTGTGATTATGTAAAAGATTATGAGTTTGTGGCAATCTTTGATGCAGATTTTCAACCAGGACCCGACTTCTTGAAGAAAACCATTCCTTATTTTAAGGTAATCTTGCAATCATTATCTTCTCTATTAAGGACTCTATTCGATTCAGCATGCCTAAAAGCTTGTGTTGATTGAAAGCACTCTTAGTAGAAAAGAAGTTGTTTAGATTGCCAGCTTATATATTTGTTTACGTCTCCAATGCATATGTTTTACACGTGCACATTTAAGCACAAACAAATTCAAGTACTATTTATTAATTTATTTATGAGTTACACCTATCTTCGATGACTTCACTTGTCATTTTTTTCTTATGAGGGGAATAAGTACCATTTAAATGAGAGAAAAATCATCTACTTCTTGCATGACAACCAATAATCTTGTAGTTCTACGAAGGTATTCATATAGCCACTTCCTGCAGCTATTTCTAGCTTAGTGTATCTGCAACCTGGTTATGACCCTTGGGCTAGTATCCAAGCTTCATATTCTTGTAGCAACTCCCGATATCTTTCTTGCTCAGAACTTGTGTTTTTCCTTTCCTCAAACCCACGACCTTGATAATCTATGGACTTTGTTGGTGCTTTTGTTTTAATAAAGAAAAAAATGTTTGGATTTTTCTGCAGACATAGGTGATGTACAAATTTTTGATTATCTGACTACAAATTTTTGTGTACTTTTTTTTGTGAAGGGGAATGATGATCTGGCATTGGTCCAGACAAGGTGGTCATTTGTGAACAAGGATGAGAACTTGCTTACAAGATTGCAGAACATAAACTTATCATTTCACTTTGAGGTTGAACAACAGGTCAATGGCATGTTTATAAACTTCTTTGGGTTTAATGGAACTGCTGGTGTTTGGAGAATTAAAGCTCTTGAAGAATGTGGTGGCTGGTTGGAACGAACAACTGTTGAGGACATGGACATTGCTGTTCGTGCTCATCTTTGTGGTTGGAAATTCATATATCTGAATGATGTTAAGGTGTGACGAATTGCCATGCACAAAGAATTTTACACTTCGTGAGATGATCAATAAACTTACTCCTACTTTTGCAGTGCCTTTGTGAGCTACCAGAATCCTATGAGGCTTATAAGAAACAGCAACATCGATGGCATTCAGGTCCAATGCAGCTGTTCCGTTTGTGCTTTGTTGACATACTCCGCTCAAAGGTATGGAAGTTTCATCTGTTTATGATGTAATTTGCATTATATCACATATAGCAGTTATCGGAAAGAATTGAAGATGATGAAAGTGTAGCAACCTTGATTATCCGTAAATTCAGAAGGTATTAAATTCAATCTTAAGTTATTGAGGAAACAAAGGATTATGTGATTGACTAATCGTAGCTCTCTCCTATAACAAACTAGGAAAGTTCCATTTAGACTTTCAAACATAAAGATGAACCGATGAACAAACAAAATGATTCCAGTATCCTTCTAACTCAATTTAAGTTGCTTATTTCATCATTGCATGGCTTTGATTTTGGAAATGAAGTACTTCAGCTTCCAGTTTGTTATGTCTCATGTTAATGTTAGTTGCTTTCACATTCCAGGTGAGTTTGGCCAAGAAAGCCAATTTGATATTTCTTTTCTTCCTCCTACGGAAGCTTATCCTGCCATTTTATTCATTCACCCTCTTCTGCTTCATTCTTCCCATGACCATGTTCATGCCAGAAGCTCATCTACCAGCTTGGGTTGTTTGTTATGTTCCTGGAATCATGTCTATCTTAAACATCCTGCCTGCACCACGGTCATTCCCATTTATAGTTCCTTACCTGCTTTTTGAGAACACAATGTCCGTGACCAAGTTTAATGCCATGATATCTGGATTGTTTCGGTTTGGTAGTTCTTATGAGTGGATAGTCACAAAGAAATTGGGAAGATCATCAGAGACAGACCTAGTTGCCTTTGAGAAGGAATCTGATCCACTAATGGAAAATATCAGTCTTCTCAGGTCATCCTCAGATTCAGGCCTGGAAGAGCTGAACAAACTAGAGATGTCAAAGAAAACTGGGAAAAGTAGAAGAAACCGTTTGTATAGGAAGGAACTGGCACTTGCATTCATTTTGTTAACTGCCTCAGTGAGAAGCTTGTTGTCTGCCCAAGGAATTCATTTCTATTTTCTATTATTCCAAGGATTCAGTTTCTTAGTTGTTGGTCTGGATCTGATAGGCGAGCAGGTGAGTTGACCTTTAGGGTAATTTTTTTTAGCAATCTTGGAAAATGATTTCCCAGGATTTGAACTGGGGATTCAGTTCACCCTTAGTGGAGCCGATGTGCCGACCAAGCGTTAGCAGTTCCTACCTGCTATCTGGAGTTTTGCAGATACGAGTTGAAGCGATTTCGTCATGCTTGGCACATATTTGTAGTCTTCTACATTTATCATTTGTGTAAAGGGATATTGTATCATTGTTGTTGCCTTTGTGGCATTCTCCTACATATAGTTGTACTAAGGTTTTAAAGGGATATTACCCTCAAAAATAGTGCAGAGGCAAGAATTCTTAATTCCAACCTGTTTGGAATGGCTACCGTGTAAGTCAGGAATTGTTAAGAGTATTACATTCTTTATGTTGTGTTATCGTCGGATTGTGTAAGATCAGATATATTTTAATCATATTTCGTTGGAATGAAATCAATGTTTCTCGAACTTGTGGTATCCTCTATTTCAGTTTGTCCAGATCGGATTACATCTTAGGAAATTATTCTTTTGGTACAATTAGTCGACGGTAGGAAAAGAATTGGCCTTGAACGCTTTTAACTTTTAGAAAAAACCCATGGCCCGATACATCTATACCCCTCAATTTTGAATTTTTGATGTAGAGAAATGATATAGTAAGAAGATTTATAAAAGTAAACCTGCACAAGATTTCAATAAAAATAATTGGATTTTGCTACATAACCTCCACCACACTCCACACTCTATATTTTTTTAAATTTTTTAAATTTTTAATATTTTTTAAATTTTTTTTTGAATTTATTCTTTTTAAACTATTTTAAATTTTTTATTTACTATTTATATAAAAAATATTTGATAAAAGAAAAAAATAAAAAAAAATAGAATGTAAATAAATAGTAAGAAGTTGAGAAGATTTTTTTATTATTAAATAGCCAATTTGCAAAACCTTTCGAACGGGGCTTTGCAAGGGAGAGCCATAACTATGGACCTCTCGGTGCTAGGTAAAGCCGAAACAGCTTCATTCTTGCATTTCAAGACTTGTTTCCTTTTTTTAACATATTAATTTCCTGCTTATATTCTGTTTTTTTCCTTCGTACAGATGTAAAACAATACATCTCCACGAAAACCGTAAATTATAGTTATAATACTAACTAAAAAAAAAAAAAAATCGTAATTTAACTTCAATTTGGAAAGTATAAGCTTTGGTTTTATTTTTTATTTTTTTGTGGATGTCACACTCGTCTGAATATTGCCCCTTTCAAGCATCTACTTCCAGTTAGTTGCTCAAACAAAAATGTCTACCCAACCAGCCAGACAGCCTTGCTGGAACGACGTCGAGTAGACAAACCACCAACCTCTATAAAACTACCTTCTATTTAAATTTGGGTTTCAGGGGTACGTAATATAGACACCACAGCATTCCCCAGCCTGGCTTTTAACAAAGATATAACCCCTTCATATTAAAATATGAAGAACATCAATACCATCATAGTCGAAACACCAGTTCATTTCAAATTTCTCTATAGATAGCCAGTTCTGAAATAAGATTTTTTATGTCAATAATCACCAGCAGAGAAAATCCATTTGAAATTTCTCAATCCCAATAGCAAGAAGTCCCCATACTAAAGAAAACAAAGGGCAGCAGGGCCCTGAAAAGGTTCATGTTCATAATTTACTCTTTCTCGTCACATATGGAAGTTAGAGGTTGCATGTTCAGCCCGCTCATGCACTGCTGTCTATATTCATAGGCTCAGTTTCCTTAGCTTCTGTTTTCTGCATATCAAAGCCAAGGCAGATTTAAGCATCACGGCGGCAATTATAAAATATACTCATCACAGCCAGTCACAAGAATGGTAGGATTCACTTACTTTTGTTTCATGAGATCCCAACTTATTCAGCTTCGCGAACATGTTGCCATAAAACTTTGCCTCTCTTTTATTATATTCTTTCATCTTCTCCTTCAAGGTCTTGTACTCAAGCTTCACATCCCTGTTCCGACATATAACAAAAGCAACATATTAATGGGATGAAAATAATTTTAAGAAAACACTATAGACACAAAAGGATCCCACACACTGACGTGGCACACTCACACTCACAGTGTGCCACGTGTGAGTGTGCCACGTCTCTTGTTTTTTTTTTCCCTCCCCCTTGCGGCTCCCCTCCCCTCCTCTCACTTTCGCTCTGCCTCCGCCTACCTCCGCGTGAGCTGCCGTGCACAGGAGCTCCCATCCCCTCGTCGGACGGTGTAGCTTGGACCGCCAGCGGATTCTGCCGGCCTTGAGGTGGTCCCTGACCACGATGGCCGCCACGGGGGAGGCAGAGAGCGAAAGTGGGAGGAAGGGAGGGGAGACGCACGGGAGAGGCGCTGTCGTGAAGGGAGGGGAGAAGACGGCAGCTTCTGGCGGACCTGAGGTGGTCTCCGACCACTATGGCAGCAACGGAGTGGACGGAGGCAAGTGGAGGAGGCGGAGACGCACAGGGAGGGGGAGACGCACGGAAAAGGAAAATATATATATATATAGTGTGCCACATCAGTGTGTGGGATCCCTTTGTGGGAACCTGTGTGTCTGTAGCAGCTCCCATAATTTTATACTGTTTTTATGTTCTTGTGTGCATCTGAGTCTATAGCAATCAGGTGCGCATTGCATAAAAATTATGAATGAGACCTGGAGTAATTTTTCCATTTTGAGGAATGAAGACTAAAAGTCTATATGAAGTATCAGGAGATGGAACATACCTATTATCAGGGTCAATTTCAAGAGCTTTCTTTATATCCAACTCAGCCAAATCCAGGTCAGCCAGTCGAATATACGACTGAGCCCTTCTGTAAAGAGCCTTAACATTTCTGCTCTCCAGTTCTAACACCTACACATTCACAACCAATTAAGTTATAAAGGTATACAGTCTAAATGACAACCGCAAAGCAAAGCCAAAGACCTCGAACTAAGGCTAGTAACCTTGGTGCATAATTTTTCAGCTTCCTTGTATTCTTTTAACTTCAACTTGCAAGCCGCATTGTTCAGATTACAGGCAACCTTCACTGCCTTGGCCTGTTTTTTCTCCTCCTCACTAAAGGAAGAATCATACTCGATATACTTGACAGCCTATTCACACGAAAGATTGTTCAAGTTAAAGACAAACACACCCAACAACCCTTTGACATTTTCCACGTTCTATTTACCTTACTCTTTTTTGGGGGGTCAAGATAATTTCATTACTAAATAAAAGAAAAATGCATCAGGAGGAATGTTTTCTATTTCCTTTTTGTTACCTTCTCATATCTCTTGGAAGCCTTTGCAAATTTACCCGCCTTGAACAGTACATTTCCTTCTTCCTTCTTTTTACCAGCGGCTTCAATTTTTTCTTGTGTGTTCATATCCCATGATTCCTTCTCCTGAAAGAAGCCATTAATAAAAATAAAAAAAAACAGCTCAACACCCACAAATTTTGAGAAAACTTTATCCCGAAGAGTTACCATATCCATACAATAAATTCAAGCCCAGACTCTGAACTAACCTTGATGAAAGATACCAGCTCAACCTCATAGTAAACAATCGAGTTGGGAGGAACCACGGCCAATTCCTGCTGAGACTGAGAGGATACAAATGCATATTCTGGTGCAACAGTCAACAAGGCTATTTCACCCTTCTTCATTGTCATCACAGCTCTATCAAGCCCTTCAATAACTTGCTCTGCCCGACAAGTCCAGTCCACCATTTAGTCCATAGATTAGCAAAAGTGAACAAAGTCCAACTAAGGGTTCAGTATTTACCATCATCTGTCTTGAACTCAAACAGCTCTTCTCCATCATCATGGCCTTTCTTCAAAAATACTGTACCATCTTGCAATTTACCAATCAATTTCACTGCAAGATGAAAAATAATGGAACCTGTCAGGACTGGACGTACAACTTTGCATAAAGATTCAAATTAACTTCTGAAAAATCCGACACTTACCTTTAACATCAGCACCATCATTTGGACGCTCATATCCCTCTCCTTCCTTCAAAATTTTCTTAATAACCTTCTTGTCCTCAGTAATTTCTGATACAGTCTTCCATGATACCAACTCTAGAGTTATCTGCAGTGTTGCATTTGGTGGTACTGCACCTTCACCACCAGAAGCTGGCTTACCCTTTTCACCAAATGCATCTGAAACCAACAGCCAGCAAAATTAGAAAATCGCACTCGAATAATTGGCTTCAACAGAACATCTTCAAGAAGACAACTTACATTGTGGCTTCACTGTGAGAAGCACCTTTTCCCCCTTTTTCATTGTTTTAACAGCCTTAGACAATGCAGGGCAGAAATGACCTGGTCATAGGAGGGAATTGAGTTAGGTAAACCCATCATGTACCGCAGAGTGGCATTGTTTAATAAAATAGGAGAACATACCCTCTTGGACAGTGAATTCGCATCCATCTGACTTTGCAATGAGTGTTCCATCCTCAAGAAGAGCTTCATACTTAACTGCATTAATAAAAAGAGGGTATTAAGGGGTTATCAGGTACAATTTTATGTTATTAAAACAGCACAACAATGCAAATAATCATTATAAAAGGCACATAAAAGCTAGAAAAGTATTAACATACCAAACACTTCATCAAGGTCCTTCGGATTCTCCCATTTCTCTCCTTCCGTGAGAATTTTCTTAAATATCCCACCGTCCTTACATACATCCTTGACACTAGTCCAAGACAGCAATTCAACATCGAATTGCAAGGTTGCATTAGGAGGAATGGTGGGAGGAGAACCACGTTCGCCATAAGCTAGCTCGGGAGGAATTGTGAAAATGGCATTTTCACCTTTCTTCATGGTTTTGATACCTTGGTCCCATCCTTTAATAACTTCTCCTGCAACCACACAAAAGAGCATGTCAGACAAATGGTACTAAACTAAATCTTCGTAGGCAACAAAGTAAGCTGTAAATTCAAACTAAAAGCATGTTTGAAATAGTTTTCCTAAAAGTGGAAAGAAATAAAGCAAGATAAGAAAAGGATGCTGATCCCGGAATTATCAATCACAAAATGGTAAGACTGTTAGGAACAAAATATTAAGCAGAACCTGTATGTTTCAGCCTAGCCTACGTAAAACCAAAATCAACTAGTATAACAAACATCGAGGTTTTGTACACCTCTACTTCATACAATCCTACCAGCATTCACCACATCGTTTCCCTAAACTTATAAAACCAACTCTTCTATACAAGATTTTTTGTTGGGCAAACGAGACCAAAAACTTTACCAATCTTGTGCAAGTATATTGGGGTCGTTATTAGCAATTGTTATTCATGCTCATTTTCGGATTTTGATACTGCATCCATGTGGGATTCATTCGTCAACCGTCGCTTACAAGTTAATACATCAGCAACTTGCATGAATAATCCAGAAATAGACGTTGAAAGATCGTTATTGATGCACTGTTTTGACCCCTTATGGTCAATCAACTTTCAAAGCGCATGAATCAGAATCCATAACCTGTGTTAAAAGAATAACTAAAAATCTACTGGAACATGAGTCACTCCTTGTGCCTGTCCCTGGTGAGGAAACTCAAGCTTACAAACAACCCAACGCAGACAGCTTGGAATACCTCAAGACCTAAAGCAAGCCTTGCCCACTTTTTCAACATCTCGGGATTCCTAGGACTGTAGGACATATCATCAAATGCCACCCAGAAATGCCCCTTCAAGCTTCCAAACACATTGAAAATCCTCCAAAGAAAAATGCGGTTCTTATAGTTCTTAGATAAGTAACAATTTGAAACAGAAATTGAGAGAATACAGTTCCCGATTGGGTGCCTTAAAACTTATCGTTCTTTAATAAAATATACCAATTTAAGTCATTTAGCTCGGCAGAGGTTCCCTACTTCATCGATAACCACAATGTCGCATAAAGCAGACCATATCAAGTAATTATAAGCAAACCTCAAAATAACAACGAAAATCCAAAAAAAATGGCTTACCTTGTCCGAGAGTGAATTTGAACGGCGTCCCCCTATCGCGGCTCGAATCGAACTTAGTGCCATCAAGCAGAGTTCCAGTATAATGCACTGCACGAACAATAAATAAAAACTGAGATATAATTTTTTTTAAAAAAATCAATAAGAAAGAAGGAAAGAGAGTAAAAGAAGGAGAATAGTACCTTCGACCTCGTCGCCGCTATCGGGAGTTTCCCAGGCCTGACCTTCCTTGAGAAGCTTCTTCTTCAAGCCCTGCGTGCCGATCTCCTTCTCCTCACCGACCTTGAGAACGGGGCTGTCTTCGGGGAGATCGAGGTCATCGTTGATCATATCGTCGGCGGGGGGCATGTCGAAATCCTCATCCATCACTCTACCCTGTCGAAGAAGGAACAGGAAATAATCGAATACGAGAGAGAGAGAGAGAGAGAGGCTTAAGTTAGAGTACTAGAGAATTCTAGAGAGTGAAAGAGAATGCGAGCTTGAGGAGGCTGGAAGAAATGAGATGCTGGGGATTTTATGGCGTGGAAACTAGGGGAAGGTGGGGGAGTTGTGTTCTAGAGTGTTCGAAAAAGGGTTTAAGCTTAAGGGAGTGAGAGCAATGGATGAAGGGCCGGGATGTTTCCAGAGAGTGGGTGAGAGGCATATAGATCAAATTATTATTATTATTATTTAATAATAAATAATAAGAGAAATGATAGGTTTACCGAGCATTTGCATCAGAGGTGTATTTTTATTTTTTATTTTTTTAAATGTTAAAAAATGTATTGAATTGGTTGTTTTTTGTATTTGTTTTTTAAATATTAAGAAAAATATTTCTTAATGTTTAAGGAAAAGAAATTTAAACAAAAAATGAGAACTGCTAGCGGGCTGCTTAGCAGTTATCGTTGGGTCTCTACTAGTGTATTTAATTTTTTTTTTCTTTTTATCATTTTTTTAACATCTTTAATCATTAAGAAAATAAAATATACAATTTTATTAATAGTCAATTTCTTAACTATTAAATATAAATAAATAAAATTAAAATAATCAAACAATAAATTTAAGAGGCTCCACTAATATTTTAAAACAAATCAACAACAGATCAACCTATGGATATACCATCATCTTCATATAATAATCCAATAATAATAATTTTTTGGGTACTCATTTTCACACTAGTAAATAGGATTTCAACATCTACGAGATGTATTTATCTTACAATAAACCACCCATTATTGAATCAATTTATTTTCCCTCTTCTCTCCCCTGCCCGAAGTCCTATCTCCTTTCGTTTCTCCTCTCCCCGATTCTCTCTCCCATTTTGATTTTCCTCTTCCCAATTCTCCCTCTTTCTTTCTCTCCTCTCCCCGATTCTCCCTCTCCCTTTCAATTCTCAATTTACATGTCTCTGGTTTCAAAGAGCACTTTCGTCGACACACTTTCAAGAGCTCCTTGACCAATTGCAGGCAAATGACCAGTTTGGTATTGTTCTAGTGCATGGATTTGGGGGTGGTGTTTTCTCATGGAGGCATGTGATGGGGGTGCTTGCTCGACAAGTTGAGAGTCAGGTAGATCTACTCATTTCTTTTGCTCAGAGATTGGGTTTTCGTCTATAGTTCTTGTTGGTCACGGTGATGGAGGCCTGCTTGCTTTAAAGGATGCACAAAGTGTCCAAACATCAATGAATTCTTTCAATGTTGTGATTCAAGGTGTGGTATTGCTAGGTGTTAACTTGACAAGAGAGGTGGTTACGTTTTCGGGTTTGCAAGGGAGGGTTTTGAAATAAGAATTTTCTCATTTACCAAGTAGCATTTATCTAACCTTAGAGAGCTACAAATCATTTTGAATCAAAGGCTCATTATTTCTCACATTTTCTAAGCAACCAAACAGAAATTACCAAGTCAGAAGCTCGTTTATCTAATCTTAGATTCTTCAAGCAATGGACGCTACAAATCTCGAAGGTTGACTTGGGTGTTTCGAAGGGACGGTGGGAGACAGGGAAGGAGGCTGACGGGGGTGGGGGGAGGAGCAGAGAGAAGAGAAGAGCGAGATCTCGGGCGCACAGTCTCGAGAATTGAAAAGTTGTGATCTGCTACATGCGGGTCTTTTCTCAATATTACTGAAATTCATACATGGTAGGTTTTTATTCATTGGTGTAAAACAAAACTTGACACCCAATCGATCCCTAGCGTCTCTCGATTTTTAAATAGCGAAGCACACAAGTATAGAGGGTGCTCCTCTGCTATTTTAGAAAGAGAAGTTCTGACTTCTCTTTAAAAAAGCCAAATCCCTTTGATAGCTCTCGCCGGAGATGAAGGTGAGAGTCACAACTCCACCCTCCTCTCCATTTCTTTCTTTTTATTTCCGCTACCTATGTGTGAATATGCTTTCATGATAGTGTTTTTTTTTCTCCATTCCATAGGTTCGATTTTTCTTAGATTTATTGCATTCCGACCACCATTAGTCGACACGCACCCCCATCATGCCACTCTATAGCCACTGATCTACTGAAACGACACATAATCGCACAAAAAATGTCGGTGCATAGCCCTCACGCGCGGCTTTTTTCTGCACATTGGCTTCACACCCTGACAACTCTGCCAGCTACATGCGTCATACCAGTAGGTTCCCCACCTTCCGATCGACCCCACCTCACTTCCAAACCATCGACGTGTGCTCTGCATGCACCACTAATGATGCGCAAAAAGAGTGTTGCTCCGTCGCAAATCTATCATTCCAATGTTGGGATTCATACTATATTATCGCTTTTCCTAACTGATGATCTTGAAAAATAGACTATAGATCTCTCTAAAAAATATCTCAAAAAAACTGACTGCAATGCACCCACTTACATCGTTTGCAGCGGAAGCTTACCAAAAATCTTCTTTTAAGACGAAATCCTCTTTGTAGGACATAGGTAAGGACCAAGAAATTGGTCCAAGAATCTATTGTCTTTATGTTTTTCACTACTTTTGCCTTGTGGTTACTGTACTGGGGTATTTGTTGGGAAATCCCACCCTCTCATCATGTATCATACTTTTTAATATCGAATGAAATTTGCTTGTTTAGAAAAAAAAGAAGGTATTTTTAAATTATTTTTTATTATTATTTACAAATTATTTCACACTATTATATTTTAGAATATTCTTAACATCCAAAAAATAAAAACCCTCAATCGGCCTTATTCCAGCTCTATTGCCATGTTGGAATGAATAAGACTACTATGCTGCCTTATTTTTTTTCCTCATTTTAACTGCTTATGCATTTACCTTTTTTTAGGTATTGATTAAAGAAGTAACTATTATTGTATTGGTGTATTTTTTTATTTTTAAAAAATATTAAAAAAAAAAAGAATAAGAGAAAGATTAAAATTTTTACTAGGGACGGGCACATTAGCACTACCCATGTTGGAATACCTTTCCTTTGCGCCAAAACACTAAGAAGCCATTGCCACACATACAGTTGTTGGCAACATGCCAATTTTTCATTAAAAAAAAATCACGAAATCACCTCGAAAACCAGTCGGATCTATTTCTAATAAACTATTGATCTTAGCACAATTAGATTTTGGCAGTGTTGAATCAGCAAAGCACCACTGGAAATTTGAGTTTTAAGTTTTTACCAAACTAGAGTCATCTACTTGAATTGAATGAACCCTAAATTCTAATATTTTTTATGTTCCTCTGACTTAATTTCATGTTTTCATTCTATTTTGCTATCATAACATAAGGATGAGAAGAATGTCACCCTCTCACGAGTGATGTCCCAGGCTTTATAGTTTCCATAATTCCCAGGCTTTATGAAAGAAAAAAACAAAACAAAACAAAAGAAAAAAATATATAGACCTCATCTAGATGGCAAAAAATAAATCCAAGGCCACTTTTCCAGTATCCACTTCTCATAAGGGTAAGCGGAAGAGGTCACCGCTGACTATGAAGCCTGCTTGAAGATAGATCCCACAATAGTTAATGTCAAGATCTTATGCTTCCAGGCAAATTTCTTAATGCTTGGTGACCATTTTGGCCAGACACTGCTCACACTTGAAACATGAATAATTCTAATTTATGGTCTAAGAATCCAGCCAATTATATGATAAAAATGAAAAGGCTTGCCTAGATATATCTCTAATCAAGATACAGAGACAAGCGTCCCATTTAAAAGTTTCAAAGCCAATTGTTCTCTATGGTCTGAAAGACAAAAACATTGTTTTGGATCACCAAATTAAGATACCAGGGGAATGTAAAAGTACAGATTAAGAAAAAATTATGATTCAAGACACAAACCATTCCTCCAACTACAGTTCGGCATCTTTTGTTTTTCCTTCACTTGATGTTTTCCCATTCACTGCGACAAGCTCCGTTTCAAATATTAGAGTTGCACCACCTGTATTTTCCAAACAAAATGCATACCAAATTTAAACTAACAAATAATGCATGGTACTTACAGTTGCGTGTAGGAGACACGCGACTTTTAAGAGTTCAACTTTTCATGTTCACATCTTATGTTATCTAATGCAGTATATACCAGATGGTAAGATAAAGGATGTTTTACATTACTACAAATCTCAACCATTAATTGGGTGAAATACATTTGAAAGCAAATCATCGTTTTTTGTTGTATCCAAAAACTTGAAGGTGCGGATCTTAAAAACCCAGCTGGACCAGTTCAGGGTCATAGAAATTAACCAAACTCAAGAAATCCATGTTCAATTAGATTTAACCATATATATATATATATATATATTTATAAGAAATATATATATATATATATATATGATCTAATGGATAACCCAGTTTGAGAATCATGTGATACAATCGTACCCAAGGTGTGATACTATGGGTGATGCTTAAGTTTATCTTATCTTTTCCCATTTATTTTCTCTTTTTTTTTTCTTTTTTTTTACCCGAGGTGCACTTGTGGGAAACTCTTTGCTGAGGGCCTGTGCAGCCCTGGGATTAGTCAGAACGTTGTTCCCAGACACCTGGTGCCAATAAAAAAAAAAATTCTCCTTCGAATTTTCCAGTAATTTCCTATCAAATTTAGTCAAAGACTAGATAGGAATTTGCACCTTCTCTTTGCCTAGAATCCTATGCTTTAAAATCCTAAAATAACACGAGTCAAATAGCCCCCAAACAATCACAAAACGCCAAAACAATCGTCCTGGATTACTGTTCAGAGCCTAGGAACATCCACCCTAATATTTCGGTCTATTTCAGGGAAATGAATTCACTGTAGCCCTAGTTATCCCAAGACCCTACAATAAAACCCTAGCTAGCCTACAGGTCCTTAAATTTGGCTGCCAACAATAAAATCCAACGGGTTGTACATATTTAATTTCTCAAATCTTAATACAAAAATACTAGTAACTTGATGGAAATCCACTGCATAGATTTTCCAGTGGTAGTAAGTCCAGTACTTGGTTACCAATAAAAAAAAAAGGTTCAGTACTTGGTGCTTGGTCCTTTTTAAGACAAACCTTTTACAGTTCAAACTCAACCTACTCAATTCACACAGATCACGAAATCAAATTCAAATGCCAAGATCTTTTCACCATAAACATTCCAATTAAAATTCAACAATGAAAGCAGCAGGGCAGGTCTGCATTCAATGCCTATGCTTGAGGAGTGAGCAGCCAGTGAAAATGTTACCTGGGATGGTTGGTGGAGAACCTTGGTCCCCATAACCAAGTTTTGAAGGTATTTTCAATTTCCGCTTCTCACCAACACACGCTCCAAGCAATCCTTGGTCCCACCCTAAAAAACAGAAAAAGGAAATTTCAGGCATTAATACTTTATGCATAGTTACCAATAAACCAATCTTCACTATCATATAACATTAAGATTAAACAAAAAGGCAGGCTTCCTTTATAAACAAAGGTTTGCTTCTGATTGTGAACCACTGTAATTGAAAGATGATTGAAGCTTAAGCCGCATGTATGAGTCAAGTAAAGTGCATAATCCTCAATATCTATGCTCGACATAAATATGAAGCAACTGCCAAAAATTCTCTCCCTGCAGAATGAGCACTTTGTACACACTCTGATATTGTGCTCAACTGCTTTCTTATAATACCTACAGATGACTCTCTTTTTTCATATAGGTACCTACAGATGACTCTTTTAAAAAAGGAAAAGGTCCATGGCCAGTACTATTCACAGATTCATAGCTGTACTTGCAAATATTAAACAAACTCAAAGAGTCATGGTTTCATGTCATTATAGTGGAATCATCTATATTCAAAGGCTCTCCACATGAACTATATTCTTAATTTTGTCTGTTTCAACAAGTAAACAGGATTTTAACACCAGTCATCTTCTATTCATTCACCAAAAACCTAACAATTTGCAAGCCAAAAGGGCCACCGCACACCTTTTATTACTTGACCAGTTCCAAGCTCAAACTCAATTGGAGAGTCTCTTTCGAAACTAGAGTCAAAAACAGTTCCATCTGTGAGTGTTCCCTGCAAATATAAGTGGCAAGTCGTAAGTATAATGCAGGTTTCAAAGTTATAACTGAACCATAGAGCAATTTTGAAAAACCCAGCTAATTGTTGACCTTGCAATAAGTAAGGACAAAGCTTAGTATATGTAAACGTAGAAGCATATACATATGTGAGTGTACAAGAAGTAAACAAATAAATGTTTCTCATTATATTCAAGGACAACAAATAAAATTCATTCTATTCACCAGAGAAATCTACTGAAGGTAAACCTCAGTTGCTCAACTCCACCAGTTCATGGGACAATTAACTAACTCAAGTCCCAACAGGCAACTAATTTGACCTCTCACAAATAAAAGTTTTGCATAGCAGAATCAATCTACCACCTTCAAAGGATGTGGCCATTAGAAGTCAGCACCTTGATAAACAAAATATGCTACAAAATTGTATAAATTTAAACTTTGTGATTTGGTGTGTTGATACACATGAAAATTATCACTTCTAGAAGTAAGTCGCCTATAATGCATTTAATAACCAGCTACAAGCAAATTTACCCGATAGTGTACTTTGATTCTATCGCCTTTGCGAGCTTGAATGCCACAAGAATCTGGCTTGTGCTGCAAAAACATATTGCATCTGATTATTAAGGAAGAATATTAAAGCACTGAAATACGGTAAACAAAACCGGGTTAATATCAGGCACTTCATCGGACGGTTATACGAGCATGAGATAAAGCAAACCTTTAAATGACCCTATAAAAAGAAGCCCACTTTTGAAAAAAGAGCCATTCCGTATAAGCAAACTATGTGAGTTAAACAAACTAATAGAGGTCCATGGTTATCAATCAATTTTCACTAAAAATGTATTTAGAAAGAATTAAAAGAGCCCACAGCTCAATTATCCCAACTCGAGAACTTATCTCTAACTGCTAAAAGCAATTCACCAAATGGCAACACCATAATCACCGCTCTGTTTTACGATATTGTCTCCTTGATTTCCATGCTAAAAGAGACAACTAAAAACATCAAAGATCCTACGATATTCAGAAACATACCAATTCAACCTCCTTAACAATATTATTTCGCCTACAAATTTCTTCATACTTGCACATCATACAAAATCACCGAAAAAAGTAACTTTACACAACGCACGTTTTCTCTCTCTTTTTCTTCCTTTTTTTTAAGTTTTCAAATCCGCCACCCGATGCAACACTATAAATCATTCCCGGTTATAACATCAATTACAAAGAAATAGATAATCGAATTAAAAAAAAATAAGCAAATTTACCTTCACACCGATCTGTAATTCAGTCACATCTTTCGACTTCGCAGAAACTGAAGAATATAAAGCAAAACGAACCCATCAGTCAAAATCACATGGAATCACAAACCCAAACCACTTTTTTTGGTATAAAGCGAATACGAATAATCAGATCCAGTACATTCGATAAGCAACGCATAGAAAAACTAATCATAAAAGGACAATCGCATGATACCTAAAGTGGAAATGAGCAACAAGAAGAAAATTGGGGAGGCCTTCAACGCACAGCTCAAACTCATCTTGGGCATTCTGTCTCTCTATCTCTCTCTCTGGTTTTACAGCTCGCGCTCGCTCCGTCTCGTTGCCGGGTTTATATAGGTCATTCGTCCAGTAAAATTAGGGGACCGTTTCTTTTCTTTTTTTCTTTTTTTTGTGCAAGTAAAATCCATTAAACTGGTATCAGATACATAGTTGTCTATATATTTTACAAATTAGGAGGGTCTATATCACTATGAAAGTGTGAGATGTGGGGGAGATTGTGGATATGGGGGAGATTGTGGAGATTGTGGAGAGGGGTATGCTTTTATAGTAGTGATTGGATGTTATCTATTATGTTAGATTATACGCACATCAATTTTTAGATCGATGAATCTTCGTTGCTATCTAAGTTTCAAAATCTGGTAAAATGAATTGGATATCATTAGTAACTGCTTGCATTTTCTAGTCGATTGGTTGCTGATCCTGTCTGATTGCATAGATTGTCTGTATTGAGTCCCCTTCAATATGTATTTTCTTGAGTTTGCATTTTTTAGCTTCTTTAATACCTGTCAGTGCTGCTGCATATTTGTATTTTGAGAAATTTTATCCTCAAAGATTTTTTATTATAATAAATTTAAAAATTATTTATTTAATATCACGTTATAAGATGTTAAAAATATTAAAAGAGATGATAATTAAAATTTTTCTTGAATTTTTGACCATCCATATACATCAAAACCTACCCCATCTATGCATAGTTCTCACACGACATCTATTTTTGTATTTTTATTGCCACACGCATCAAATCATCGAACTTGTCAAATCTGATCTTTGTGCCTGAAAAGATATCAGCATATTGCCTTCACACGCCATCATAGATTTGGAAGGCTATAGAGTTGGTCCAAACTGTAATCAATCATTTTTCGAATCTATTTTACTGTTTTCCTTTTTGGTTTTCTTATTGTTAATTAAAAAAAAATTAATCTTTCAGATTTTTGTCTGTAGAGGTTGAGTTTTTTCATTCTATGAATGGTGAGGTTGAGTTTCTGTTTAAACAGAGAGTGTTGTCTCTTAGACTTTTGCCTATATAGAGTATTAACAGTAGAAAAGACTAGACTAGTCACAAAACAAAAATAGTGTACTGGTGGAGCTCCAAATATATTATTTTAGTTTATGATATCATGTTTGATATGAGGATATCCTATAATATATATAATCATAAATGTAAGTTTTTTTATAAATGAATGATGACAGTTTTTTTTTAAAAAGAAAAACTTACTTCATAATCATTATTTATCTCATTAAAGTAATAGATTTTTTTTTTATTGGTACTTGAGTTATTAAATCTAATTTGGGCATCTTTAAGGATTTTACTCTTACAAAATGAAAATTAATAATGATAAAATTCGGATGCTTAATATAAGCTTGAGAATATAATACGACATCATTTATAATAAGACAAGAAAAACATTTTGTCATAAGGCGTGTATATTGCGATTACACCTAGCCAATATTATTAGCAAACTCTTTAGTATTATTTTTTAAAAATTATACTCAACAGTCCTATAATAAATATTTTTTAAAAAAATAAATTAAAAAATTAAAAACGTATATCAACAGGTGTGTGGTGTAAAAACCACTGAGTATAATAATTCATTATTTATATAATTCAATTTCACTTGATAAAGAATCAACTTTGGATTAAATATTCTCTCAATTTCATCAAAATTCACATTTTCAGTATAATATAAGACTGAATTAAATCCATAAATTATAATTTTTACATATAATTTGTGAATCTTGAAGGATGGGGATGATTTTTCCCCATCTGATTAACCACTTGTATATCTATTTCTTAAGCAATATATATTGAGAATTACTTCAGTTTCCAAAATAAAAATCAGAAATAAAGAAGAAAAAAAAAAGAGAGGAGAGAAATAATAATAATAATAATAATAATAAAAAGGCCTACCCAACTTCGCTTGTCTATTGCTGGGCCAGTGGGCTTTTTTTTGGAGTTCTGGCTTAACAATACGATCTTATTCTCTGCGTCTCCGCCTCTGTTGGTTTTACAGTGACAATGCCTTCGACCTTGCATCGCCTACTCGTCTCCACTCTCCGCAACTCCAACCTTCTCTCTCCTCCATTTCCGCCTCTCACCTCAACGCCCGTCCTCCTCTCACTTTGCCTCCGCTTCTTCTCCTCCTCACCCGGCCAAACCCAAGCTCAAACCTCCCAAACCCCAACTCCTCCGCCCCAAATCCCCAACCCCAAAACCAAAACCCCGTTGGAAAAGCAGTTTGAGACTTGGGTCCAGAAGCTCAAACCGGGGTTCAATCCCTCCGACGTCGAGTACGCCCTTTGGTCCCAATCCGATCCCGACCTCGCCCTCGACATCTTCAGATGGACCGCTCTGCAGCGTGGCTACAAACACAACCATGTTACCTACTTTACCATGATAAAGATCCTCATCGTGGGCAAGCGCTACCGCCAAGCCGAGACAATCGTCGAAGAGGTACTCGCCGGCGCTTGTGATATTAGCGTGCCTCTTTACAACTCTATTATTAAGTTCTGTTGCGCTCGAAGATCTCTGTTCAATCTCGCCTTCGATGTTTATAAAAAAATGTATAATTCAGAGAATTGTAAACCCACGCTCGAGACTTATTCATTGTTGTTCAATTCATTGCTTAGAAGGTTCAACAAGTTGAATGTTTGTTATGTGTATTTGCATTCGGTCCGGTCGTTGGCAAGGCAAATGAAGGCTTTGGGTGTGATACCGGACACGTTCGTGTTGAATATGATTATAAAGGCATATTCAAAGTGCCTAGAAGTTGATGAGGCGATTCGGGTTTTTCGTGAAATGGGGCTGTATGGATGTGAGCCGAATGCATATACGTATGGGTATATAGCGAAGGGTTTGTGTGAGAAGGGAATGGTGGTTAAGGGTTATGACTTCTATAAGGAAATGAGGGAAAAGGGTTTGGTTCCGAGTAGCAGTACGTATATGATTGTGATTTGCAGTCTTGCGTTGGAACGGAGGTTTGAGGACGCGATTGATGCCGTCTTTGATATGTTCAGCAATTCGATGTCTCCTGATTTGTTGACATACAAAACATTGTTGGAGGGAATGTGTCGGGAAGGGAGGGGCAATGACGCCTTTGAACTGCTCGATGAAATGAGGAAGAGTGACCCTTCGATGAATGAGAAGACTTACAAGGCTTTGCTGAATGGATTGCATTTTCTAAGTCGAGACTAGACTTATATTCAGTCTTCTAAGAATTGAGTTCAAGACTTCAGCTGATACTACTTCAGGAGCAAAGCAAGCGTCTAGAAACAGTTAAACCTGATGTGAAATATCTAATTCTATCCCTGGAAATTGCTGGATGTCAGACTGATAAAACTGTACCAGAATTGCCCTGAAGATGCGTTTGCATTTTCTTCTGGATGGGTGTATTTTTTTGTGACATTCTGGAATCTTTAAGAAAGGAGAGCAGTGTTGTTGTTCCGGCGGTTCTAACATTATATTTTGTGTTGACTTGGGTTTTGGCCAGATTTTACTTTATGAAATACTTAAGCATCTGGTCAATATTACGAGCAAAGAAGAAAGTTTTATCTTGACTGGGTGAATTGGAAACATCTGACATTCTGTGCTTGGAGGGTGTTAATTTTACCCAGAACTCAAGCATTTGTACTTATTTGATGCAAATGGAAATGTTTGCCTATGAATATGGAAATGTATAAATAATAAAAATAATTTTTCTGGAGTAATATGACATTTTTTATTGGAGTTTTTTACTCTACTCAAATCAAGAAGAAAATACATTGTCTCACTATTCTCATCAAAACACGAAGAAATCTTTATAGACTTTCTTACAGATGATGATGATGAGAAGGTTGGAGAATAAAGGTAAAATACATGCAAGGCAGGCAGTAACTGTCACATAGCAGGCTTTTATTCAAACTCTCTAAAGAAAGGGAATAGCATGCATCCTCTCAATTCAGAAGTCCCTTAAATTTTACAGCTCTCCATCCCAAAGTTCTTCAAGGGACTTGAAGGGTCCACGAGCAGAAACAAGTTCCTCCTTGAGCATCATCTTGTGCTGCTTGATTTGACCAATCTCGTTAGAGTCATCCTCTGATAGCGCCCAGTCAAATATCTGCAGATTCTCCTTCAACCTCCCCTTGTTGTAGCTCTTCACAATTGGAGCTACCCCTTGCTCATAAACCCATCTAAGACAAACCTGCCATGAATTAGGTATCTTAAGAGTTAGCTCAACATATATATATATATATATATGATATATATGTGTATATTACACATGCAGACACACACAATACAGATGGGTTAAAGTTATATTATGGTCCCTGAATGATAGGAAGTCTAGATGTAACCTCAACCAAAAAACTGAGAGAAACTATGTCCATGGCACATGGTTTTTGAACTCTGTTGGAAATTGGAATCCTTTATATTTTCCTCTTATATGATGATTTTTTTTCCCAAAATGCTCATCTTTTGTCCAAAAACAATTGAAGCTTGGGCCTTCACAGTCTTCAAAGTTACATGATACAACCTGAGCAACAGTCTTCCCTCGAGTTTTCGCAATCTCCTTGAGCGTTTCATTCTCCATGACATGGTTCGTGCCCCAACTACTTCCACTTGCTCCCAAAGGAGAGAAAGCAGTCACAATAATGCCATTTGGCTTGCAAAACTCTATTAGCTTCTTTTGTTGCCAAACTGGGCTCATCTCCACCTACACAAATAATCATCTTTTGAGTATTATTCTTTGTACATCGCACTTGCTCGTCGTCCACATGCACAGACGCAAACCATAAAATATAATGTTCGTGAAAAATAGATTCACCTGATTCACTGAAGGAGGAATAGTGGCTGTGGAGAGCAAGTTTTCAAGCTTCTTGCAGGAGAAGTTGCTGACTCCAATGGACTTCGTGAGGCCAAGTCTCTGGCACTCCTCCATGGCTGCCCACACAGACCCGAAGTCCATCGGCATCAGGTCCTGTTCATCAAAAGGGAATACCGACTTCCCAGGTGTCACACTGATGGGCCAGTGGATCAGATAGAGGTCTAGGTATTCCAACTGAAGAGCCCTGCACCCATTGTCACTCAAAACATGATTGGCTTGAACAACTATTTGATGAATTTATTTTCTGTGTTGGAGTTAATATAAAAGATAATGATTCTCTTACATTTTTTTCACTATTGTTTTATTCCTCAGTTGATTTTTTTTTCCCTTTTACTCCTCGAATCTGGATTGAAAATATAAAAAAATTACCTTCTTGCATAATTTAAAAATAAATAAATTCAATCACGCTAGTGATTATGTAATTTAAATAAAAATAAATTTTATTTTATAAAAAATAACTTTTTTTACTTTATCAATTTTTAATTAAATTACATGATTATATTGGTTATTTTTTAGATTATGCAATAAGTTTCATATTTTGAGATTTTTAATCCTATTCAAATAATAGAAAGAAAAAAAATATGGATAGTAAAATAATAATAACAGAGGTATAACAGTATCATTATCCAAATTGGATAAATTGTTTAGTAGGCAACCTCCAGTCTCTTTTGGTCATGCAAATCATGTAAGAATATTAAAAGATTAATATTCAAGTTATAAAAGAATTATACAAAAACATTTCATAAATTGATGTTCGTCATGTTATAAAATTATTTTTATTATAAAATATATCTAAATAAATTCACGTTAAAAAATAAAATCACCAAGAATAATAATAATAATAAAAAAGTCTGAGTTGCATAATTGCTTGACTAGGAGTACTCAGTCTGACCGGATTGATTTCTGTAGAGCTGGAACAACAAGATCAGCATGAGCATCAGAAGCCCACAGCTTGGAAGTAATGAAAAGCTCGTCCCGAGAGCCAACAAGGCCGAGTCTAAGAGCTTCTGCAATAGCTTCTCCAAGAGCCTGCTCCGATCCATACGTGGAAGCCGTGTCAAAGTGCCTATAACCGAGCTTGATCGCCTCCAGGACGGCCGATATCAAGGTGGCGCCATCCTTGGAGTCTGCCGCAGTGCCGAAGCCAATCACGGGCATGGCCTTGTGGCCGGTGGAAGAGTTCAGCACCACCTCCGGGATTCCAGTTGCTGCATTTGCTGTGGCAGTGTCCATAATTGCGTAGTAAATAAGGTGAACCCTAGTGTTTGCTTAAATGGGGAGCGTTTTGGATGAGGATAAATTATAATAAAATCAATCAATAAAATTATGATATTTTATGAAAATATATTTTTATTTTTATTTAATTATTATTTATTTTAAAAATAATTTATTCTTTTACCTTGTTTCAAAAATGCTTTCCACGTTTTTTTTCCCTTTTATTTTACGGATAAATAATGACTTTTTAATCATTAAAGGGTGGGGCTATTATTACACGATCTTTCACTTTTCTGCTTTTTATTTTGTTATGCCTAAACTTATTTATTTTTGAGTCCTAATATTTTTTTCTTTTTTTTTCTATATATTTTTTAAACATCTTTAAATATGTTTTAAAAATAATAATTTACTAATAAAAAATTTTTACCGTTAAATTAACTAAAAAACTAAATATGGTCGATTTGGGTCCAATTCATCGATTTTTTGGCATTTTTCTTTGTTTTTTTCCGTAGCCTTGTTCACTTTCAGCTCTTCTATATTTAGGTTGCATTTAAGCATTGAGTTGAGATTAGTTGATTGAGTTCTGTATGAATAATAATAAATTGAGTAATGAAGAGAGTTATGTAAAGTTTATCTAAATTGAATTTAAAATGTATATCACTGTCGATATGTGTCAAAGGTTGTTTTATATTAAAAAAAAAACACACAAAATAGCAAAAACAAGAAGATGACGAGTCTCCTCTTCACCGTCAGATCCATCTTTACCATCTTCGAAAAAGTTATTCTCTCCTCTAGATCCATTTTCGAAAAAAGTCATTCTTCCCTATATCCATTTTCCCGTTCGTCGTCTCCCATTTGTGCACCTCATTTTTGTGGGTGTCTCACATCTCTTTCTCATTTCTCAAATCCCACTCCCCTTGGGCGAACCACATGAACTCCGCCAGTAAGTATAATAGTTTCAATTTGTTTGAACCAAATAGGACAGAGAGAGACTCAGTTATACTTAATCATACCACTAGACAATGTCCCTCTTGCAGGATCCTGCCATGTCTTGAAAAGATTTTAAATAAGCTCTTGGTGATGGGCTTGAGCACAAACAAATTGGCATCTTAAGGTTATGCTTGGTAGGTGAGATAAGATGAAAATTTTTAAAAATTTTGTGAATAGTGTTAAGATAAAAATTTAAAATATTAAAATTTGAAAAAGTTGTATTGAGATTTAAAAAAGTTGAATTATTTATTATATTTTGTATGGAAATTTGAAAAAGTTGTAATGATAAGATGAAATAGAGATAGAGATGAGAAATCTCATCTTTACCCCAAACATATAAATCAGTTCTAATTTGGATAATAAGTTAAGATTAAATTAATTGAGATTAAAATTAAAAATTAAATAAAATATTGTTAGAATATTTTTTTAATATTATTATTATTTTAGAATTTGAAAAAATTAAATTATTTATTATATTTTATATAAAATTTTATAAAAATTATAATGATAAAATGAGATGAATTGAGAACCATCAATAAAAAATAGAGCAAGTTTAAAGGATCAAGATTAAACAACCATTCTCAACTGAAGACAAAGTCACAAATCCACTAGTAATTTTTTTTCTTATTGGTTAGTTTAAAAGAAGCAAATGAAATGTGCAGCATGTTTTTAATTATTAAACCAACAAACGCATTGGCCGCCACTATAGTCTACCACAATCCTTTGCGCAACATGCTTTACACGTGATTTTGCAGCCACTCTTTCAAGCGCAATTGCATGACTCGCGGCTGCCCATTGTCGTGATAATTATAATTTTTAAAGTTGTGTTTAGATATTAAAATAATTTTAAATGATCTATAAATAATAATATTTTATACGTCTCATTTATCGGACAGAGTACAATTGAAAAGGATTTTTTCTCTTGTATTTTACTATAGTGCAGCATGTATATATATACAATGAAAAGAAAAAAAAAATAATGAGAGGGGCTATGAGCCGGATGGGTGAATTATGGACTTTTACACCATCTAATAAAATTTTGACACGTAAGTATTTCAAGAGAACAATAATAGAACTACAAATATGGAAAATCTCATTTTCCTTTTTTTCCCTCTCTCTTTCCTCTTTTTGCTCTCTCTCTTTCTAACAATATTTTGAATACCGTACCGGATGCCGTATCGATTAAACCACTGAAATAAAATATTTCGATACTAGTACTGTTTTGTATACCGTTTCAGGATAGTCGATATATGAATAAATTATATATATGTACATATCTAAATTATATTTCAAAATAATAGTCTATATATGAATAATTTATATAAAAATACATAGATATATAAATTATAAATAGTCTAGTCTGAATTGAGAGTCAAAAAATGAACTTGTAGTTTGAAAAAATAAAAAAAAATTAAAGGCCGAAATATCGGTCGGTATGATCGGTACCGGCCGGTACGAAACACATACCACACCTGTACCAGACCGGTGGCCGATACGTTATTTAAAACTATGCTTTCTGGTGCTCTCTGTCTCCTCACTCTGCCATTGCTAAGGTTTTTTTTCTCTCTTATTGCTACGAGCATAACACAGCAGTGCAAATTTTTAGTTTTTTTCTCTTATTATTGGGAGTAGAACATATATAGCAGTGTGAATTCTTTTTTTTTTTTTTTCTCTTCTTGCTGGAAGTAGAACATAGCAGCTTTAAATATAAATCTTCGAGGAAGAAAAAGAAGATGGTTAATTCCGTGACAATGGGTTTGGGCATTTGTTGGTGCTTCAATCTTTTTGGGTTTTTGTTGTCTATCCATAAACATTTACAAATTTATATGAAAAGCACAAAAATTGGGATGCAAATGCCAAAAATCAGTCGCCATAGGAAAAAACAGAGAAAGAGAGAAGAGAAAGGGGGAGAAAGAGAGAACGAGGGGGAAGGGGAAAGGGGAGAAAGAGAAAGTGGGATTTGCCTGTGAATGATTCTATTGTTCTTCTCTGAAAATGCTCATGTCGAAAATTTTGATTTAAGGGTGTAAAATCCCCTTATTCACCTAGTCTTGTTTGAAGTTGATCTAAAAAATAATATAAGTTTGTTACATATCACAACAGTAGAGAATAACAATACAATGCTTCTACGATTTTATTTTAGAATGCATGTTTGCTATTTGTGTGTTGCTCTGCTTATGTGTGACTAAAGGTATAGCAGAGTTATATAGTCTAATATGCCCCTTTGAGTCCAATGGTGTATCTACAACATCGAGACTTGATCTAAACCGAAGGATTTTGTCAGTTACAAGAGGTTTTGTAAACATATCAACAATTTGATCTTGAGAACTGATAAAGGAGACTCTAAGAATGTTGGCAGCCATTCTATCTCGAACAAAGTGATAGTCGATGTCCATGTGCTTTGTTCTTGAATGATACACTCGATTGAGCAAGAGATAGGTAGCTTCAAGGTTGTCACACCACAAGATTGGAGTTTGAGATAATGAGATGCCAAGTTCACGGATGACAGTTTGCAACCAAATAAGTTTAGCAGCAGAGGAAGCAATGGATTTGTATTATGCTTCGGTGGATGATCTAGCCACAATTTGTTGTTTCTTGGAGCTCCATGAGATGATGTATTTTCTAAAAAATATGCAAAATCCACCTGTTGATCTACGGTCATTTGGACACTCACCTCAATCGACATGAAAATAAGTTTGGAGAGTAAGGCTAGACGTTGATGCAAAAAACAAGCCATGATTGATGGCGGCTTTTAAATATCGTAAAATATATATGACTGCACTCCAGTGAAGAAGTTTTGGTGAGTACATGAATTGACAGACCTTATTTACTCCAAAGGAGATGTCAGATCTAGTTATGGATAGGTATTGTAAACCACCCACAAGGCTGCGATACAAAGTGACATCCTCAAAGTCGGGAGAAGTTGGTAAATTTCATGCGAGGAGAAGGGTTCAACCCGTGTAGTGACAGAGGTTACAAAGGACTCGCATGAGGGTCCTAGGCCATTCAGCATATAAGTAACAAGTTCTTTATCAGATAGAGGGTTACTAATGGCAACGAGTGAATCAGCAAGTAGGTGTACCTTCCTAAAGTAATATGAGATTGTTTGATCTCCTCATATGAGATTCGTGAGCTGAAAACGAACTTGAAACTCTTTGGCTTGGGAATGAGAGGAAAATGTAGAAGAAAGTGAAGTCCATAGTTCTTGAGCTATAGTAGAGGATAATACATGTCCTAAGATGGATTCTAAAAGGGAGGATAAGAGAATACTCAAGACAAGTTGGTCGGTATGTTGCCAAGAGAGGAAGGCTGGATTTGTTTTTGGGATAGCATTAGAACCATCAGGAAGAAATTCAGAAGGGCAAGGAGATGAGCCATCAATGAAAGAAAATAGATCCTGACCATGCAGGTATGCAGATGTTTGCACCTTCCAGAGAAGGTAATTTTCGGTAGACAACTTTGTAGTGACAATATGTGAGAAGGATGAGGTAATGGAGGAGGGTGGAGGAGGAGGAGGAGGGGGAGAAGAAGGTGCAGCCATGGATCAGAGTGACTATTAGCCAATCAGCTCTAATACCATGTGAAACAGAGTACAATTGAAAAGGAATTCCTCTCTTGTATTTCATTGTAGTGCAGTATGTATATATACACGATGGAAAGAATAAAAAAAAATTAAGTTTGTTACAGATCACAGTAGAGAATAACAATGTTGTGCTTTAATGGTTTTATTCTAGAATGCATGTTTGTTGTTTGTGTGCCGGAATGTTCATTCGATTCGAATTTTTCCCGACCCAGTCTGAAACCCGGGAAATTGGATTCTGGTTCGTTTTGACCCGGAACAAATCCGGGCCGGAACTCGGGTTGCAAAACCTGAGTACACCCAGTACCTTTTTTATTTATTTTATATATCAAGAAGGTCAGCACATTTGCTTTTCTGTTAAAATGGATGACACCAGCACTCTCAAATGTAAATGCACCTATTTTTTTAAGGCAAGTCCCGTAGTCAAAAGGCATGAACTTTATCCCGAATTAGAAGAGAGCTAAAACTACTTTTTGGCCTGTTCATTGCATTGGTTAGGGATTGGTATGCCCAATCTTTTGAATGCTCTATTTTTATGTTTAGGATTCTTTCAACTATATTTCTATAATTAATTAAGTGTGGATTTTGAATGCCATCTTTTGATGATATGGACATAACCATGGAAAGCTATTAGTCTAGGGGGTAATGTCCCAAGTTGCCACAAACTCAGGTCCGACTTCAAGTTTCGCATAAAGGTAAAAATAGAATAAAATGGGGGATCCTTAAACATTATTTGTATTGTTCTTCTTTAAACCAAGGCAGTGTATGATGGAGTCATGGAGATATACCTGTTCAAGCAAGTAATGATATGCAAGGCTAATGCTTGTCTTCCTCCATGATTCTAGATCAAAGATGTTCATGCTAAGCCCATGCACATTTGAAATTGTTTGATATCAAAACATTCAAATTAAAAAAAAAAAAATTTCGGGTATCAGAGGATTATAAACTCGGATTCATCCGGATTCTAACCCGGATTTAAAACTGGGTTTCAGTTCGGGTATACCCGAATTCCCTGGCCAGAATTCGGATGAACAGTCTTATTTGTGTGTTATTCTTCTTGTGTGTGACTAAAGGTATAGCAGAGTTTAGTCTAATATCATTGAGATACGTTTAAATGTAAATAGGTTGAGATATGTATTTAAATGTATGAAGTAAGTTGTGATGAGTTTGACTTTTTTATAAGAAGTTGAAAAAGTAGTGGGTTTCATCAATAATTAATTTGATCTTAGTTGAAGTATGCTTGGTAACCAAACACAACCACTACGTTAAATTGTAAAATTACTTCTATTTTAAAGTAAATTTAATATATTATGTAAAATCATGTTAGTTTGTAGACTTATTTTTATAAAAAAATTTTGTGACTATAATACTTTTTTTTAAAAAATTTTAAGTATGATTGTCGAGAAGGCACCCCTCACTAATTAGGTGTATTTGAAGCAAAAGTCATATATCCTCGAGAAAGGAGGGTACGTCTCTTTGTGATCATCATGATGAATTAATTGACAACCTAATAAAATAAATTAAAAAAGAAAAAATAATGTCTTAAATGAGGTTTAACCATGGGTATGCAGGTTTTAATCAAATTTGTCAAGACCATCTTTCGGTTCTATTCTTGAGATTCCACTTCTTCGGTGATGACAAGTCGTCTTTTGTTCAGAAAAGGAGACTTCACAAGAGAATGGCGTTGGTTACCATTTTAAAGTGGGAAAATAAAAGGGAGGGTGAGCTAAAGAAAGAGAATGAAGAGGCCGCTCGAAATTATTTCACTAAGTTTGATCTGCCAAAGAAGAAAGATAAATAATATTTATAGTTATAGAGTGCATAAGTACTAATAAAATGAGTAAATATAATATCCACATGAAAAAATTAAAATTTTATAATAGACCCTATTATCAAAAAAATGCACGACGCTTGCACAACATATGACTGTATCTAACTTCACACAGAAAGAAAATATTTCTCTTTTAGGTATCGTTTCATAATTTTAGGTCGCTTGATAGGAGTGATGATGAGCTGAATTTAGATATTCTTTTATGAATTAATATTGGCATCCGCAACAGTTTCGGCTCACACAACTCACACCACTATAAAAAGACTAAAATACCCTTTGTAATAAAACGAAATTTCCTTTCCTTTTCACATTTCAAATTTTGTATATTGAAACGGATGAGAGAGAATGAGAAGAGAGAGAGAGGATGAGAGAGAGGGAGAGACTGAGAGATGGTGAGGGAAGAGAGAGAGAGACGGTGAGGGATGAGAGAGAGCGTCAAGGAGAGAGAGACGGTGAGAGAGCGTCGAGGAGAGAGAGAGAGACCGAGAGGATGAGAGAGAGCATCGAGGAGAGAGAGAGCTCGGACTGAGAGAGAGAGAGAGACGATGAGAGAACGTCGAGGAGAGAGAGACCGAGAGGATGAGAGAGAGCATCAAGGAGAGAGAGAGAGAGATCGAGAGGATGAGAGAGAGAGACGGTGAGGGAGGAGAGAGAGTGATGAGAGAGAGACTGAGTTGAGAGAAACGAGCGGGTGAGAGGGTGATTGAAAAAAAAAAAAGCACCATGTAGAGTGTGCGAAAACGCATACCGCTACAGTGATGGATGCGTATCAAGACTCTTCTTTTATAGAAAATGCTAAGATGCCTACTAAATGTGCCCATTAAATAGTGCCACTAGTACAAATGAGTTTTTTTTTTTAAGTATTTTTTAAACATCCTTAATCATTAAGAAAAAAATAAAAAATATATAAATTCACTAATAGTCATTTACTTAATCATCAAGAAAAAATAAAAATATATGAGTGGACACATTTGGTAGGCATGTTTAATAGTCATACGATCATTTTCCTTCTTTTATTGCATCACCATTTATCAATTTCAAATTCAAAAATTTAACCTCAGTGTTCACTTGGTCCCAAGAAATATTGATACTTTTTTTAATATATTTAAAGGAATTTAAAGATGTTTTAATCATATAATTGAAATATAAATAGCCAAACAAAAAATTTATTTCCAAAATTTTCTTCAAGCTCTCTTCTCGAGTGGAAATTTCTCTGTAAAATCGGCCTATACTGCTATTGTCTCTTCCTCACACAATTCTGAGATAGGCTACACTTATCGCACATGGAAAACGTTTTGGTCACTCCGAGTTCAAGATCGTCTTAAGCTTTTTACCTGGAAAGTGCTAAACAATGTGCTACCGACTAGATCACTTCTAAAGCAGTGTTTATCACTTGACAATGAACAGGCTCTCTGTCCTATTTGTCAATCCATGGAAGAAACTACCTCCCATTTATTTTTAGAATGTCCCTATTCCAGAATTCTTTGGACACAGTCTCCCTGGCCTCTAAACATTGGTGTTGTAGGACAAGATATCACAAATTGGATTAAGGCCATTCTAGAAGCTACTAATTTTTTTAATATTCACTCTCAGGATATTAATCATTTCCAATTGTTTACAATAATAACCATGGACTGCTTGTGGTTTTATAGAAATCAAATCACTCGTGGATCTCAACCTTCCCCTATTGATCAGTTTGTAGCTAACACCATGAAGATTTATCAAGATCATAGGAATGCTTGGGTCCGTAAGTTCACTCAAGAAGACCACACTCGGGAACCCCCAGATATAGGATAGATTTCGATTTCATTTGATGTAGCGGTTAGGACTTCTGGTAGTGTAGCCGTTGTAGTAGGTAGGGATCATTTTGGAAAGATAATGGGCTCTTACAAAGTTTACTTCTATTTGTAACTCAAATGGTGAGGAAACTTTTGCAGCATTCATTGGCATCAAAATGGTAGTAGAAAGAAAATGGAAAAACATCAAAATTGAAGGAGATTCCCAGGTGGTAATCTCAGCTTTACAAGGTACTCAACAGGTATGAGACTAGTCCATTAAAGGCAGGACAATGGATATTCGTCTCTTGCTCAACAGTTTTGAAAAGTGGAAAGATGTTAAAATACACTGGGCTCAAAATCAGTATGCGCACACTTTGGCGCAATGGGCATCTTCAAGTAATTTATTCGGAGATAGACCCCTCATCAAGCTTCCATATTGCATGCTGGATTTTCACAGTGGAAAAGATCCAACAATTCTCTCCTTGTAGCTATTTTTATAATTTTGTAATAATCTTTTTAACTCAACCATGTTGCTTTATCTTTTCTCTAGTGCTACTGTTTCAGTTTATCAATGAAAGGTTTCATCTTTAAGAGAAAATATATATTATATATATCCAGCACTTCAACTTAAATCAGATTTGCAGATCATACATAACTTTGTACAGGGCAACCATTCTTGCAAGTAACTGATCACCTATTAAAACAGCCTTCAAAAGCCATTGTGGATGAAGATTCTAAGTTTGAACTTTAAACCAATCATGTTTTGGTGCAATTTAAGAGGTGCAGAATTCTCTCCTTAATATATCATAAGTCGTATTTCCTAGTCTTGGCCAACTTCAAAATATGATTAGACTGTTGTTTAAGATCAGCAACATAGGAAGATACTTTATTTTTGGACAAGTATCTGGGTAGAAGACTCAGAACGACATAATAGTAAAAGAGTAATGCTACAAAGCAGCCACTGTAACAGTGCACACTTTACACTCGCTACATGACTACTTTTGGTTCTTTAATTTTTTTTTTCATCTCTCATCTTCTCTCTCTCTCTCTCTCTCTCTCTCTCTCTCTCTCTCTCTCTCTCGCATCTCTCATCTTCACTCTCATTTTCTCTCTCTCATCTCTCATCTTCGCTCTCTCTCTCTCGCTGGCTCTCTCTTCATCTTCGCTCTCTCTCTCTCCAGCTCTCTCTTCATCTTCACTCTCTCTCATCTTGGTCTCTCTCCCTCTCTCTCATCTTGGTGTCTCTCCCTCACCTGCTCTCTCTCTCTCATCATCTGGCTCTCTCTCTCTCTCATGGAGGGCGGATTGAGTAGTTTTGTCTCTGATATTTCTTCTCCAAGAGCCAACGACTGGGAATGTCTTCTAATTTACTTGGCCTTAAAACTTTAAAATTGGTGGGGACATGAGACAAGTCAGGTGTGCAATAGCTTCTCCCAAACAGTGGCTTCTCCCAAGATTATTTCCAAGTAAAATATGCAGCCCTAATCCTGTCAAACACTTCAACATCAACGAGAGGATCAACCAAATTTGATAATCCATCCAACGCCAGAGTAACCCCTCAGAACGCAAACCTCTGGCATACAAGTACATAACGGACCATGAATTTTTGTGCCAGCATTCACTTAAATTTCCTGGAAAGTTGTGAACACTTGAGTCTTGACTCATTACCAATTGAATAATAAATACAGAGAATCCCCAAAGCATTCAATTTATCTGTATAGAAATTGGAAGCTTAAAACTTATGCAAGCGCAAGAATGCATAAAAAACAGATTCATGAATACTTGCGGTATTCATCCAAAATTTAACATTTAACAAATTCTGAGATTGAGTGAAGGAATAGACATCAACTAAAGATTAAAAATTAGAAAAATGCTAGACAGAAGCCTTCCCACTTAACACACCCCGCACACCCTCCACCTCAGCAACAGTTATATTGTCTATTTTACCCTTATTTCAAACAGATGGCCTTTCTTTCACAGAAATTCTTCAGCGTTCCTGCTTTCTCCGTCAGTGTTCTAGTGAGCACCAAGGTCGAAGATTGCTCAGCCTTCAGTCAGAAAGCCAAGCCACTCAATTCTGATAAACCCTTCCAGTATTTTCTCCTTCAGTCGGTAAGGTCGAAGAGGTCCCTTCCATTTTCCCTTCAAGGTTCTGGCAAGCAGTCGGGGTTTTTGTATTTTCTCCTTTCATTTTCATCTGTGGCTTGTGCTATGATTTATGCTACCGTTTTCTCCGTGGTTCCCTTCCACTTTCTCCTTTAAGGTTCGTATTTGCTCTGTTCTTACACCAAATCAAGAACTAGAAGCTTGATAGGTTGAGAAAGGGCTGTAGATCCGACTCAGGAAGTTTTTAAAATTCTCCAAGCTACCCACCCAATCCACAACACCTCAGATCAGATTGAAATGATGCAAAACACACAAAAGATACAAATACAGAACGGATGCAAAACTTATTCTCGCAAGAAAAATTGATTTTGGGTTATCCCTTCTAAGAACCAACAGTTGCAACCATCTTGAACCTCTAATCAATACCACTTGTCTCTGTCAGTATAAAGAGAATCGCAACTCCAGTTCAATGTGCAAACCCTGTAACGTCATCTCCAATAATGCCATGCGGCTGAGGAATAAGTAGGAAGAAGAACTACTAACAAGAAGGACCAGAAATTATACGCTATAACTTCGGTTCGTTTTTTATTAATAAAAATTACTCCACATCACCTCCACGTTAGGGGTGTGCGGAGTCTGCAAAAATAACAAGGGCTTCTTTGTAGCAGAACCTAAAAATTAAAATCAATATGGCCAAAAATGGCAATGGTTTGAAAATTTTCAACTCAATGTTACTTCACCCACCGAGAGATATGGAGTGGAAGAGTTATTTCAGAGAGATTTAAGAGATTAGAGTGTGTTCAATCGAATTATAGACCAAAATAAGGGCTTCAGCAAGGTCAGTAGAACAATCAGAGAACTTTGAAGACCAATATGATATGAGGTTCTACATCATATTCAGACAAAAGAATCTCATCATTTTGCTTTGCTCTCTTGCCAGAACAGCTTGCCCTAGAAACCATGAATGAAGAAATCACAAAGATAGCTTCATAGAGGCCCATGGAGATACACGAACATCAAACATGAAATGTAAGAATTTCCACACGCAAATTAGTTTTATAAAATTAAATTTATTTTTAATTATATTATATTATTACGTTGGTTGATTCAATCTATTTTATTCTAGATTATGCAAGAGGTTATGTTTTAAGATTTTTAATCTAGATTCAAAGAGAGAAAAAAAAAAAAAAGAGAAATAGCTGGGTAGTAAAATAATAATAAAGGACGTGTAAGGGTATCACTACCCAACACTTAAACATCAAGGAGAGGATCAACCAAATTTGATAATCCATCCAACGTCAGGTTAACCTTCAGAACGCAAACTATGGCATACAGGTACACAACAGACCATGAATTTTTGTGTCAGCATTCACTTAAATTCCCCGGAAAGTTGTGAATAAAAACTTAGAGTTTCATTCATTGCCAAGTGAATAATAAATACAGAGAATCCCCATAGCATTCAATTTATCTGTATAGAAATTGGAAGTAAACCTTCTAATCATTCAAAGAAACTCAAGAAACAAACTTCAGACTCCTGTTATGCACGCGCTAGAAAGCAGAAAACACAGATTCATGAACTCTTTTGGTATTTATTCAAATTAAACATTTAACAAATTCAGATATTGAGAAAAAAGGAATAGACATCAACTAAGGATTAAAAATTAAAATCAATATGGCAAAAAATGGCATCAGTTTGAAAATTTTCAACCCAATGTCACTTCACCCACTGAGAGATATATAGTGTTATGGTGATTTCAAATAGATGACATGAAAATTGAATAAAATATTATTAAAATATTATTATTATTTTGAGATTTGAAAAAGTTGAATTGTTTATTATATTTTGTGTGAAAATTTGAAAAAATTGTAATGATGAAATGAGATGAAACACTTTCACCATCTAAATGGAGTCTTAGAGCATTCTCATCTATTTCTCAAAATTCCCTATAATTTAGCTAAAAACCACATTCCCTTGAAATTTTTCCTAAATTTTACTCATCTTTCAAAAACCCCCTACATCTCATTCCTATCATTTTTCTCTATTCTATTAAAAAAATATTTCTTTATTATTTTTTTCTCACTTCTATTTGCAAACTTAACTACCCAATATTTTTTCTTATGTTTTGAACTATTACTCTAGTGAATATTTTAAACAAAAATTTAAAATATTTTTTTGCGGGTATGATAATATTTTTAAAATTAATTTTTTTATATTATAATTATTTTTAAAATTATTTATTTAAAACTATAACAAATATGAGTATGAGAGAAAGTGTAGATGATTAGAAACAAAATTTATTTAGGAAATGAATATTTGAGAAATTACTGTTCATCCCCTAATCATTTTCCCTAAAGTAGGGATTCAGATGTAGGGAGAATTTTAATTAAATCCCTAAAATTTTCTTCAAATTATAGGAAAAATGTACCTTTGCAGTACCTGTTGGGAATGCTCTATAGAGCATTCGCAACCAGTGCCCCATAACACTATTTTTCCTATAATTTGAGGCTCATTTTGCGGTTTTTATTAAAATCTCTCCTACATCCGAATCCCTACTTTAGGAAAAATGTTTATGAGATAAACAATAGTTCTCAAGATATGGGAAATCACTATTCATTCCCTAAATCATCTTTTATCAATATTTTATTCTAACAAATAAAATAAATTTTTCTTCCAATCATCTACACTTTCTCTCGTACTTATATTTATTATAGTTTTAATTATTAAAATATAAAAAAATTAATTTAAAAATATTATCATACCCATAAAAAATAAATTAAATTTTTGTTTAAAATATTCACTAGAGTAATAGTTCAAACATAAGAAAAAATATTGAGTAGTTAAGTTTATAAATAGAAGTGAGAAAAAAGTAATAAAAAAATATTAATAAAATATTATTTTAATAGAATAGAGAAAAAGGATAGGAATGAGATGTAGGGGATTTTTGAAAGATGAGTAAAATTTAAGAAAAAATTTAAGGGAATGTGGTTTTTAACTAAATTATAGAAAATTTTATGGAGAATAGGATGAGAATGCTCTTAAGGGCTTTAGAAAGAAAGTTTTAGCCTCGTTTGTTTTCAGAAAACATCTCATCTCACCTCAATTTCATCATTACACTTTTTTAAATTCCAATACAAAATAAAATAAACAATTTAACTTTTTCAAATCCATCTCATCTCATCTTATCTAATTATTACAACTTTTTCAAATCCTAAAACAAAAATAAAATTAAAAAATATTTTATAATAATATTTTATTTTACTTTTTAATTTAATCTCAATTCATCTCATCTCTGAAAACAAACGAGCCCTTAGAGAGAAAGTGTTCAGTTGAATTATAGACCAAAATAAGGGCTTCAGCAAGGTCAGTAAAACAATCAGAGAACTTTGAAGACCAATATATGATATGAGGTTCTACATCATATTCAGACAAAAAATCTCATCATTTTGCTTTGCTCTCTTGCCAGAACAACTTATCCCTAGAAACTATGAATGAAGAAATCACATAGATAGCTTCACAGAGGCCCATGGAGATACACCAACGTCATACATGAAATGTAAGAATCGCCATACACGAATTTGCTTTGCTGATTCAGTTAATTAAGTAAACAAGATATTATAAAGATTCGCTAGATGAATTAAGTACAAAGGGCTTGAGGCAGGTCAGCAGAGCAATCAGAGAACTTTGAAGACCATTCTGATAAGGATTCTACATCATGTTCAGACATGAAACACTCATCATTTTGCTATGCCTTCCTACCAGAAAATCTTATCCTCAGAGACCATGTAAAAAGAAATCATATTGATAGCAGATAGATCATCACTCTACATGAAAAAACTACGAATCGAGGACCCCATAATGTAAGCAACACAAATATCAAACAGTTGTGCAGAAAGCGGGTTCAAACGCACTATTTGGAGAACAGCAGCAGTGAGCAGTCAATCCTAAAAATGAATAACTTCCAAAATAAATGCACAAACGGTGGTTTATACTCAATGTATTAATTCCATTATTTGTGGCATTAACAGAGTAATACAAGGAGCTTTTCCTTCATCGCACAACGTAAATATGGTTACTGCCACTCTCAATATAGCACCCTATAAAACCATTTTCTCGATGTTTCCTTGCCGCTAGACTTGAAGAAGCAAGGGGCTATCTGGTGCATAACTACCGGATAATATATCCATTTTTTTCAAACAAAAACAAGAAGAAAGTAAAAGAAAAAAAACAAGGTAAATTAACCGAATTAGCAGGATGAGACGAGATACCTATCAGCAGTCTGCAGTCGTAATACGTTTTAAGGGTTTCTCTTACGATTTCTTCCGTTCTGGAACTTTATCCTTGACGGCTGAGATGATTTGAGCTTATCACTGGCCTTTTTATAGGGCGTCGGGGAGTATGGGGTTTTGATTTCGGTTTAGGGTTTTATAATATTAGGTCTTTTTCAGGCTTTTAGCCTTTAGGAATAGGAGCCAGATAATTTACGGGAAAATAAACATTAAAGTTTAAATACTAAAAATATAAAAAATTAAAAATAATAAGAAATAGTTTTAATAGCTTATAATCATTTACAAACCTAAATTTTAAACAAAACAAAATAAGGATCAAATAAAAATAAAGATATTTAAAAATAAGATTTAAAAATAAAAATAAAAATAAAAAAAGTCACGGCTTATCTTGTATAGTACACCTGTAAAAATAATTTCCCAGAATTTAACGCTCCCAAAACAATTCGAAGAATAAAATTGGATTCACATTGTGAGGATACTATGTTAACAAAAATAAAAATTATACATAAAAGGCTTGTGTCATCTATTTAATTAATATGTGATTTATTATTTTTATCATTTTATCTTAATATTTAAATATGTATATGTTTAAATTCATATATAGAGAAGGAAATAGAACAGCTCACAAATTAACAAAAAAAGTATTATGATGAACAAATATGAATGAAAGAGAGACAAAATGTTATTGTAATGAGAGAAATGACCTTTATGAATTGATTTTATGGTGTATGAATGGAAGGAATTTTATTTTAAAATATATATGTGTGTGTTTAAATAGAATGATAAAAATAAAAAATTACATATTAATTAAGTGGAGGTGTGTGATGTAAAATTTTATTGTGACATTTTTTTTAAAATATAATAATATTTTACCAATAATTTGCCAAAAAATTACAAAATTGTTCTCTTTATCCCATCTCAAACTCTTAACAGGTGGCTGCTTATTTGTCTAATGTTCTCTAGCCTGAGAAAACAAAGGATGGCGGTATGTGTTTTGATGGACCACCATCGTGTTCATTTTCAAGCATTTGCATTAAAAATAAATAGTACTAACCTCTCTGAATCTGCATCTTAAGATAAATAATAAATATTTGTCATTTTAGAGTATGTAAATTTTGTACGCTCTTCTTAAAAAAAAGTTGGTTAAATATAAAATGTATATAAAAAAAAATTTTAATAATTAATTTATTTCTTTTTTATTTTTCAAAATGAGTAGAGGGATTTGCATATCATAAGAGTGTATCTAACGTATAATTAATCGTGCACGTTTGAGGCCAAATGATCAAGAAGAGTAATGTTACTTATCATTTTAATTTCTATCATCTCATGACGTGGTATTAAATGATTGAAGATTATTTATTATATTTAACTTGTAAACTTATCATCTAATGTCACATTATAAAATAATAAAAAGATTATGAATAAATTTTTGTAAATTGTAAGTTCGACCAAACCACAACCCCGACTCAGAAAGCCCGCCAATTATTTAACAGATTTGAAAAACACCAACTTCAAATTGCGAAAACAAGGGCTGGATCTCATCTCAAATGCTAGGAGGATTTGGTTTGTTAAACACTGAGAAAATTTTAGATGAATAATGCTACAGCCTCTGCTGGTAGCTACCGCTGGGGCTCTAGTATGTGTTTTTTATGTGTTTTTTTAATTCTTGTTTTATATAAACTTTTTTAACAATTTTAAATATTTTAAAAAATAAAAAATATTCATAATATTATTAAAAAATATTTTCTTAGTCATGAAGTAAAATAAAAAATTATAAAATATGATTTTTTATTTTACTTCGTGATTAAGGAAGTATATTTTAATGATTTTTTTCTTTTACTTTTTTATTAAAAAAATATTTTTTAACGATATTGTGAATTTTTTTATTTTTAAAAAATATTTAAAATTGTTAAAAAAGTCTATATAAAAAAAAGAATTAAAAACACAAATGAAAAAATACATGATAAGCCCAGCGGGAGCTGTAGCATGGTCCATTTTGGAAAGGCTACAGACTCGGAAAGGTCCTCTGGCGCGGGGTTTCAGGTGAGTTTGGCTTCAGCAAACAAGCAGAAGTTTCGGAGATCCAGAGTTATTCGAGGGTGAACCAATCAAAAGGACTTTTTGTCAGCATAAAATGGTCGAACAACCCCCTCTTTCCTTTTTTATCTGCAACAAAATAGATTTGAGTTTAGATTTCAAAGTACTTGAAGATAATTTAATTAGTAATTACCACTAAAATGCTCACAACAAACAGTTTCTAAATACAAAAAGTGATTTTGTTTTACATATCTCCATTCAGTTCTGCTCAATAACTCAATGGATTCAGTTCTCCATTGAGTCATTTGAAAGAAGTACCAAAATCTGATGCTTCAAATAGAAGTAGTTGGGATCAAAGGGTGGCTAAGAACATCCTCAATAGATTAGCTAAAGATTAAATCCATTGAGTATTTAGCTATTAGAGCACAAAATGTGATCACAATGGATTAGCCAAATAATTAGAATTTGGCTAGAGGTACTTTCAAAAGAATTTCTAAATTTGAAGACTACGGTACATATATCAAATACATATTTTATCAATTATTTTTCTCCCCATTTCTTTCTATCACATATTTTATCACAATGGATGGGTTCATATACACGGGTTCATATATCGGGGGGTGGGTTTATACATTGATATATTAACAAAAATGCTTAATACAGTCTCCCAGCGTAATCGCTAGGGAGTCAGCTACCAACGTGAAAAAATAAAAAAGGTGCGTTTCTTAATGCATGAATTGTTCCACAACGACGACCTCCCTTCATTTATCTTCTCACAAACAAACACAAAGTCTCTTGGAGGCCAATCTCTCAACCTTGAACGCAAAGCAAATGAGATTTTTTATTTCTTTTCAAAATAAAATCGTGTGCTGCAGAAGTTTTGTTTTTGGCACTGCCTCTGCTGCTTTCCAAGTTGGTCTTGTCCCCATTAATTATCGTCTAAGATTTTTTCTATGCCAAAGGATATTTTGTCTGTAATACCCATTTAGTCTTTACCTTACATTTTCTTCCTCTCTAATATAACCATGTTCTTCGCAAGAAAAGTATAAGAAGATTCATTCACCTTGATTTTCTCTCGGAGGAACTGGATTCCTCATGAGTATTTTACTTTGTTTTACATCATGGGACACTACTTCAGTGTTTTTCTTCTGATTTTGTGGGCTAATATCTGGCAAGTACTACATATTGCAGGCACTTTGGATAGAAATTCTAGCTGTAGCATCCAACTTCTTAGACAGAATCCCTCAATTCAAATTCAACACCAACATTATGAGATATCCATTAAAATAAATAAACAAAATATCCATCACCACAGTCAATGAGCCTAGAATCCAATTTTTATAACCGAAAGATTGGATTTTTATTAGGAAAAAATCTCATAGACTCCTAAAACACATTTCCATTAGATTCTTTGGATAGAACCCAGAAAAACAAAATGGAAATAATAAATTCTAAGACCCTAGAACACCTAGTCTTGAGCCCAAAGATGAAAAAAGCAAATCAACAAAGAAAACGCCCCTGGACTTTTATACTAATCTACAAATTGAGCCGGAGAAGAACCATGAAGCAGTAAAAATAGAACAAAACTGAGCCAGAGAAGAACCACAAAGCAATAAAAATAGAACCATGGAGAAGACCGGAACCCATAAAGACGAAGACCAAAACCCAGAACCCACGCAGACCAGACCCACGAAGACCAAAATGCTCTATTGAAGAAGAAGACTCTCACCCGCGAAGATCACCTCTTTGGAGAGCTCATGTGCTATTTCCGTCTCTAAACTATTTTTCTTTTGCATTTCATATCCAGAGTTGGATCTATTTTTGTCTATTTTTTGTTTTGTTTTCCTTTAGAGCATTAGCATTGGTCTATGCAAATGCATATGCAAAATTATCTCTTTTGCATAACCATTTGACCATTTGCATATGCATAAGTAAAACTCCCACATTGGCTTATGCATATTTGAGACCAAATAATAATAAAATATTATTTTTTTATTATTATTAATTTTTTTCTAAAATCAAAATTTTTATATATATTTTGTAATTAGCATCCACTATATACATTTGAGATTAATAATACAAATGCAATAATAAAAAATATAATTTTTTTATATATTATATTAAAAATATAATAAAATGAAAAAAATATATATAATATATTATAATAATAAAATGAATGTGTATGTGAAGATTTGTTGTGTTGTTGAGGGAGGAAGAAGAGGAAAAAATTGAGAGAGAGAATGGAAGGAGAGAGAAAAAATAATTAAAATATGTTTGATGGAGTGAATAGTTGTTATCCAAATTTGGATAACAACTGTTCACTGCTAGCTAAATTTATGCATATGCATAAGCCAATGTGGGTGTTTTTTGAGTCATATTATGTAAATATGGCTTTGCATATGGATATACATAGACCAATGCTAGTGCTCTTACGTGGCAGTCGACTTCCTGCGATTGCATATCCTGACTGTATATAGAAGAACTGATATATTAATTTGAGTTAGTGATATATGTAAGAAAAATGAATCTTGTGCTAATTTAATGTTACAAGAAGCATTAGTGCTAAACAGAACAAATAATACGTTGTCTACGGTAATATATATATATATATATATATATATATATATATATATATATATATATAAATGTGGAAATGATGTTCAAAAGCCTTACAAATTACGGCATTTAGAAAATTGACGTTCATACGAGACAATTATTATTTGTCAACTTTGATTAATAAATTATAGGTACATAGAAAAGTAATTTATTGGGAGCAAGAGTAAAATATTGGATTGATTTGTAATTAAGACATTTATATAGAATTTTAGATTAGTTTAATTAGACGTTTGTTGTTATTAATATTAAATGATAATTAAAAAAATATAATTTGTTAACCATAATTTTAATTAGAATGTAATTACTAATTAATATATAATAAGTAGAATAGTAAAATATGATAAAATAAAATAAATTAATAATTAAAAAAATTAAATATTTTTAAAATTATAAATAAAATAATTAAAAATTAAATTTCTATTACATTTAAAAAAAAATCTGTTAATTTTAACTAATCTATTAAAAATGTGTTTTGTTATTCATCCTCTCTACACTCCACACTTCACACTTTTTAATATTTTTTTAAATTGTTTTTTGAATTTATTTTTTTTAAAATATTTATAATTTTTTATTCACTATTCATATAAAAGTATATTTGATAAAAAAAATTAAAAAAAAAATAGAATGTAGAGTGTAGTATAAATAGTAAGAAGTTGAATAAAATTTTTGATTAAAAATACTCTGACAAAAGCACCTTCTAGACCCAAAAGTGACAGTATCAGATGGCCTTGATAAACTAGATCTCGACAACTGTATTGAGTACTGGGCATGTGCATTTTAGCCTACCTGAACCTCTACCTGGATGGCTCTTTGATGAAGTTGCATACTGACGGGCCGAGATCAGTCTCAACGGCTACTTGCTCTGTAATTTTGCTTAAGTTTGGTTTTCAAATTCAGCTTAATTTAAATTAAATTAAATATTTAATTTTTAAATTTTTAAATTCATCTTAATTTAAAATCTTTTTATACGTAAGAGTTATAACTTTTTTCAATTAAAAACATTTTTATATTTGAGATTTATAATATAATTTTTTTTAATTTCTCATAAAAATATTAAATTTATCTTCATATTTAAATATACTTTAAAGTTTAAACTCAATTTAAATAAATTTCACATAATTTTTTTTACTATTTAATTTATTATTATTTATAAAAAATTTAATTTAATTTAACTCAACTCTGACTAACACTGTATCGCATCAGTATCCAACTTTTTCGTTGCTTCTTGTAAACCAAGCTAAGTTTACTTTTAATGCATTTACACAAGTTGCATAGGACAAGCAAAAAGCTTCATATAATACTTGGGAGATGCCCCCACCACTTCTCGTTTGTATCTGTCATTTCCTTTCTCTTTTCCTTTTTTACATATATTCCTCTCGTCCGATTTCGCTCTCTCCGCGCATGACCCTGCTTTCCTTTTCTTTATCTTTCCACGAAGCTGAGCGAGAATTATAAAAAAGAGGTGTTATTCCCCAAACCCTTCATTACGTTTTGACACATTGGTCGGAGGGCCTGGTTCAACTCCCTATCATCTTTCTAACCGACCTCCTTTCCAAAAGCTTCAATCTTCCCCATACTTGCTTGCACCGACAGATCCAATCCCCATCCAACACATCTCTATCTTTCTGATACAGACCCTTATATTCTTAGTAAACACATATTTCTCTCCCTTTTTATCTTTTCTCTTTCTTTGGGTGCTTTCAAGAGGCAGTGTACCAATGAAGATGAGTCTGGGTCTGGGTTCGGTTCTGGTTCTGGTTCTGGTTCCTCTGCTCACTCTCTCCCTCTTGGTTTCCATTTCCAGTAAGCTCACTTTTTTCTCTCAAAATCTCATATATGGTTTTGTGGCTTTACTGCATTTCTTGTGTTCTCTAACTAGTGTTGCTTACAGGCGCAGAGATCTCAGGCAAAGTGGGTGTAAACTATGGGCAGCTCGGGAATAATCTGCCATCACCGTCACGGTCGGTAGAGTTGATCAAATCCCTCAAAGCTAAGCGAGTGAAAATCTACGATGCCAATCCAGAAATCCTCAAAGCCCTAAAAAACACCGACATTCAAGTCTCGATCATGGTCCCCAACCAGCTCATTTCCAACATCTCACACAACCAAACCCTCGCCGACCAGTGGGTCCTATCCAACGTCGTGCCCTTTTACCCGGATACCATGATCCGGTACCTCCTCGTTGGAAACGAAATCCTTAGCTCCTACTCCGACACCCAAACCTGGTACGATCTCGTACCCGGCATGCGCAAAATCAAGAACTCCCTCAGAGCTCATGGAATTCGTAAGATCAAGGTTGGGACTCCATCCGCCATGGACGTCCTCGAGTCGTCATTTCCACCTTCCAACGGTACGTTCCGGTCCGACATCGCTGCTCGGGTCATAAAACCCATGTTGCAGTTCTTGAACCGAACCAAATCCTTCTTCTTCCTGGATGTGTACCCCTACTTCCCTTGGTCTTCGGACCCCGTCAATATCAAACTAGACTATGCTCTGTTCGAGTCCAAGAATACTACGTACTTGGATCCGGTTTCGGGATTGACCTACACCAACCTCTTCGACCAAATGGTGGACGCTGTGACTTTCGGTATGAAGAGACTCGGTTACCCGGATATTCGTATATGGATCGCCGAAACGGGTTGGCCCAACGGCGGTGACTATGACCAGATTGGTTGCAATATCTACAACGCTGCAACTTACAATCGCAACGTAGTAAAGAAATTTACATCGGACCCTCCAATCGGGACGCCGGCTCGTCCGGGTAGGGTGCTGCCGTCCTTCATATTCGCTCTGTACAACGAGAACCTGAAACCAGGTGCGGGTACGGAGCGGCATTTTGGGTTGCTGAATCCGGACGGGTCAAACGTGTACGAGATGGACCTGTCCGGAGAGACGCCGGAGTCGGAATACAAGCCATTACCGAAGCCGACGAACAACGAACCGTACAAGGGACAAATATGGTGTATGGTGGCGAAGGGAGCAAATAAGAGCGAGGTGGGGTCGGCGTTATCGTACGCTTGCTCGCAGGGAAACAAAACCTGTGACCCGATCCAACCGAGGGGAAGGTGTTACAAACCCGATTCGTTGTTTTGGCATGCGAGCTACGCGTTTAGTTCTTATTGGGCTCAGTTCAAGAAGGTGGGTGGGTCCTGCTACTTCAATGGGCTCGCCACTCAGACAATCAAGGATCCAAGTAAGTTACCACTGTACCCTTTTAATATACCATTTCTCTTATCTTTATATATAGTTCTATTTCAGTTTCCTCCTCTCGATACCAGTCTATCTATTATTAGAATAAAAAAAATTGATAGCAATAGAATGCAAGAATAGAAGCAGCTAATTATTATTATTGAAACCCAGTGTTGAACAAAGTCACGATTAATTTCAGAATGTATAAGTTTCTCGACAATGAGTTTTCGCAAGTACAAAAATATTCAATAATTCAAGAGAAATTCTAATTCAGGACGTTAGGTTCCTCCAATACCATTTCGCCACCTCTTAGGATTAGAAGTCGAAAATGTTAAAAAATTGAAGATATATAGAGATGGTGGGTGGGTGGTAGGGGGCGTATGAGTGAAGGTTGGGGTTATCGACGTGTTAGTTAAAACGGAGGAGACTGATTCCTAACACAAATTTCTATGACTTGTTTTTATATTTAAAGAATGAATGAATAGAACTCCAAAAATAGTGACATCTGATGATTTGTTTAATAAAATGATATCTCAGGTTATGGATCGTGCAAGTTTCCAGGAGTGACATTATGAAGGAGAGAGAGATAGAGATACAACCCCAGTTTTCAGGGCTTTTGCTTGCATCTGTTTGGCCGGCCGGCCTGCCTCTACTATTTATAGGCATCCCTCTGATATTATTTATTTATTTACAATTAAAAAAGGTAGGCCTTATTTCCGGTTCCTTCCGGATAGAACTTAGATAACACCCAAATAAGGATTCATTAGATTGGACCCCCCCAAATCACTCTTCAGGTTTTGATTCCATTCATCACTGTTGCTGTCTCTCTCTCGAGTACTTTGTTCTGTACTTTTGACTATTTTTTTGGGGCATTTTTCATTTGATGATACCTACCTGCAACCTTCCAACGGCTATATTTTTTGCGGATAGTTAACGGCTACCTTTGTTTCCTTTTATGTGGTTGCTTGGGTTTATAGTCTTGACTTTTGAGGACTATTAACGGCTTTTGAGGTACCTCTATTGTGGTTAATGATTTCATTCTGCTTATCTATTTAATAATATTAGGTATTTTGTTCTTATCAATCTAATTGTTTTTTTATTTTTTAGAAGAAAGTATATTGTATTCATTAATAACGAACATTATAAACTGGACCTGAAATATACATTACAAATCAACTACAACATTAATAACTTCTCAGTACACACCCCTAACTGACATGATCTAGTCCAAGCTGCAAGCTTCAAGCTTTTTTTTTTTTTGATAAGTAAAACAAATTATATTACTCCAAAGAATAGGCCTAGCCCAATATATACAGAAGAAAAAGAGAAAAAAAGACATTCCTGACTAGGAGGGTGCGATAGAAACAAGGAAATCATGAAAGGTCATGCCATTAAAATCAACAGCAGTGGACCAAGTACATAAAGTACTATAAAATAAAGCAGTAAGTTCCTCTATCGATCTCTCCTTTTCTTCAAACGTGCGCTCATTACGTTCCTTCCATAGACACCACAAGATGCACATTGGAATCATCTTCCAAACTGCTGAAATTTGATGTACCCCACCAATACTTGGTCAACTGGCCAAAGCTGCCACCACAGTTTCTGGCATGACCCAGCCCAACTCTATTCTACCCAAAACCCCATCCCATAGAGCCCGTGCTATGTCACAATGTAATAAGAGATGATCCACTGACTTGCCCCCTCCCTTACACATACAACACCAATCTGCTATAATAATCCGCCTCTTCCTCAAGTTATCAGTTGTGAGAATCTTGCCTAAGGATGCTGTCCACACAAAAAAAGCTACTTTAAGGGGCGCTTTGTGTCTCCATATCATCCTCCAGGGGAACCGAATATGGGGCTCTTGTGTAAGGGCCTTATAAAAAGAGCGAACTGAAAAAACACCTTTCCCAGCAGGTACCCACCACAATCCATCTTCCTGAGTGTTACTAGGCTTCACTGAGTACAAAAGGCTATAGAAATCCGTAAAATTGTTCAATTCCCAGTCTTGCGCAGCCCTACTAAAACTGATGTTCCAGTTAAGTTGCTCACCCTCTATGCCCATAACCTCCGCTATAGAGGCCTCTTTGACACTGGCAATTTGGAATAATGAAGGAAATACAACTTGCAAAGCATTATCACCACACCAAGTATCTTTCCAAAATTTAATTCTGGTTCCATTGCCCAACACAAGACGAGTGTGGCGAAGAAAGACCATCCATCCTTTTCTAATATGCTTCCACAACCCCACTCCATCCCTTCCTCTAACTTCTTTAGTACACCATCCCCCCATATATCACCATATTTGCACCCAATCACCCCTCTCCACATAGCTTCCGGTTCATTATAATATCTCCACAACCATTTGCCAAGTAAAGCCCGATTGAAGGTCCTCACTTTCCTGACACCCAAACCACCATTGGATATTGGGCGACAAACCGTTTCCCACTTGACTAGGTGAAATTTAAACTCATCCCCCAAACCACCCCACAGGAAGTCACGTTGGAGTTTCTCAATTCGACCCGCCACACTTGCAGGTAAAGGAAAAAGTAACAAAAAATATGTAGGTAAGTTAGAAAGGGTACTCTTTATCAAGATAAGCCTACCACCTTTCGACAGGTACAATCTCTTCCAACTCGCTAATCTCTTCTCTATCTTCTCAATCACTGGTTCCCATATAGCAGGTGTCCTTGCACCTACCCCCAACGGAAGACCCAAATATTTCAAAGGTAAAGAGGCAACCTTACAACCCAACGCATGGGCCAACTGTCGTGCATTAGACACCACGCCAATAGGCACCAATTCAGACTTATCGAAATTCACTTTTAAACCAGACACTGCTTCGAAACACAGCAGCAACGCCTTCAAAGCCCGTACCTGATTCCGATCTGGACCACAAAAAACAATCGTATCATCTGCAAACATCAAATGAGATATGTTAATGATGCCCCTCTCCGGGGTTCCAACCGAAAAACCTTCCATATGGCCATGATGAGTTAAGGCCGAGATCATTCTGCCTAATCCTTCCATCACAATGACGAACAATAACGGCGACAACGGATCTCCTTGCCTTAGGCCTCGCGAACTATGAAAGAAACCCGCAGGGCTGCCATTTATCAACACAGAAAATTTGGCCGTTGATATACACCATCGGATCCATGTCCGCCACCTCTCACCAAAACCGCATCTCCCAAGAAGATAGAGAAGGAAATCCCAATTAACATGGTCATACGCCTTTTCCATGTCTAACTTACAAATGATCCCTGCTAAGCCTGCCTTAATTCTACTATCCAGACATTCATTGGCTATCAGAACTGCATCAAGAATTTGCCTACCTTTAACGAAAGCATTCTGAGGCTTAGTGACAATCTTCCCTACCACCTCACTAAATCGGTTGGCTAATACTTTGGAAATGATCTTATAAACCGCTCCCACTAAACTAATGGGACGATACTCCGTTATCTCAAGTGCCCCCACCTTCTTTGGGATCAATGCCAGGAAGGTAGTATTTAAACTTTTCTCAAATTTTCCAGCCACAAATAGTTCTTGAAACACTTTCATTATGTCTTCCTTTACAACATCCCAGCATACTTGGAAGAACCCCATAGAGAATCCATCCGGCCCCGGCGCCTTATCCTTAGCCATTTTCCACACTACCTCCGACACTTCCTCTTCCTCGAAAGCCCTCTCCAACCGAGAGACATCACTCGCTCCAATGGTGTCAAAAGCCATCCCATCAAGGGACGGCCGCCAACATCTCGATTCAGTTAGGAGTTGCTCATAGAAACCAACTATATGATCCTGAATAACTTGTTCATTTCTACACTCAGTGCCATCAATCTTCAGCATCTCAATGTTATTGTTTCTTCTGTGAGAATTTGCCACTCGATGAAAGAACTTAGTGCTTCGGTCACCTTCCTGGAGCCACAAAGCTCTTGATTTTTGGCGCCACGAAATCTCTTCTAGCAAGATAATTCTCTCAAGCTCCTCCCCCAACAACGACTTTCGAACTACTTCCTCTTGGGTTAGGGGTCTATCCTCCTGGATCCTCTCAATTTCTTGTAACTCCGTCATCTTACTCTTCTTGTTTGCCCCTAGATCACCAAAAGATTGCACATTCCATAGCTTCAGATCTCTTTTTAGTGCTTTTAATTTACCTGCAAGAACAAAACTAGGGGAACCCAAAAACTGGTACGAAGACCACCACTGTCTTACTCTCTCAACGAAGCCATCAGATTTTAACCACATATTTTCAAATTTAAAGTACCTTCGACCCCCACGGATACCCCCACAATCAAGCGAAATAGGCCAATGATCCGAGCTAATACGAGGCAGACGTTTTTGCCAAACGTCTGGAAAATGACTCTCCCACTCAGGAGAAATAAGAAAGCGATCCAAACGAGACCAAGATTGATTATTAGCCCACGTGGCTGAACCCCCCGCTAGTGGTAAATCTACCAGATTCAAGTCCGCAATACACTCAGAGAACTCTATCATAGCTGGCCGCCCTCTTCTATTACCTGAAGACTCACTTGGGAATCTAGTAACATTGAAATCTCCCCCTATGCACCAAGGGAGGTTCCACCAACTGTGAATTCCAGCTAGTTCTCCCCACAAACAAATTCTGGTGCTATCAATATTAGGACCGTACACACCTGCAAACGCCCATAAAAAATTATCTGACACACTCTTAAAAGAGCATGCTACTGTGTACCTCCCAATAAACTCCTCCATTTTCTCCACCACTCGTCGATCCCACATCACAATCACTCCACCCGATGCCCCATTAGAAGCCAAAAAAACCCAGTCTACATGAGCTCCGCTCCACAAACTTCTCACCAAAGCCCTACTAACCAACTTCAACTTAGTCTCCTGTAAACACACGATGTCTGCCTTCCACTCACGAAGTAAGTTTCTTATCCGAAGACATTTATTGGCCTCATTGAGCCCTCGGACGTTCCACGACACAATTATGGGCTTCATGGAGGAAAAGCCAGCCCCTTCCCTTTTGACCTACTCCTGCTAGAGCTACCCTCGGTGATCAACGACCAAGTTAGCTTATTAAGCTCCCGCTGTTTTTTTGAGACATTCTTCTGATGTTGCTTGTGCTCCGCATTGATCGCTGTGAGTAGTGCCAAAAACTGATCTTCATACCCTCCACAATCCAGACCCACTACTTTTTGAATTTCTTTGACTTTATCAAAGACCCAATCCGATACTCCTGACTTAGAAGGAAGCAAAAAATTCAAAGGAGTAGGATCTACCTCCTTGAAAACCCCCGGCAGCTCTCGGGTCTCCTCTACCACTGAAATTTCAGTCAACACAAGCTGTTCTTCATCTGATGACAATTCTCGGGTCTCCTCACACAAGACCAAAGCATGTTCTTCATCTGAAATCACCCCTTCAACAGAATCATATTGGGACAAAGCCATCTCTGAATCAGAGATCATCCCTTCCCCCACCTCAACCTCCGAGGCCACAAAGAAACCCCCAGCATGGGTCAGAGATGTCTCCCTCCCTTCCTCTACCAATATCGGCGGAGACAGCCCTCTCACTTGAAACACGACATCCATTTCAGCACCCAACCCTTCATTCCGTGCTCCCCATGTCTGCGGGCCGTCATCTGAGAGTGCCACCGTCATCGTCGGCGACGTTATTTGGGTCGAGAGAGGATCGGCGTCTACTATCGGCACTTTCTGTGCAGATCCCGCTGATTTAAGAGGAGAAACTCCGTAACCAAAACTCTGAGAAACGACGGCGTCTACTATAATTGGCTCCACCGGCGTCGCAGCTACCGCCGTTGGAACGACGACCTGCGGCGAGACCGCCTGAGGCCTCGTCGGTGACGAAGGCTCGAGCCCACTGGACGACGGGTCAGCTACGACCTGCTTCCTCTTCCAGACCAAGCCCCCTTCAGTTGGCCCCGTGGGTTGAAAGCCATTAGGGCCCGTGGCCCTTTCCTTTCCTTTTGGGCCCGTTACCCGGCCCTGGCCCATATGCCCTGTCTGCTCTAAACAAATATTATCCGAATCCTGCCCGATAACGCACCGCTTCAATAATTCTACTTTATGATTCAGATCCCTCAACATGATCTCGATGCCTGACAGAGCCTCAATCACCACTTCCTTTTTCGGACCAAACCCATCCCTGCCAGCTCCCTCGCTTCGTTGGCTTCTTTCCGAAAGTGGAACTACACCAGACCTGGGCATACCTGCCATCTCTGCCCTCTTCTCATCACAAGACTCCTCATGCCGACCTAACAGTGCCTCCTTATACGATGACGGAATCGCCCCATTCAATGGCTTCCAAGGCACTGCCGACTTCACATTGTCACCACCCCTAATGGCTTCCTGCATCGCCACCGTAAGATTTCTCCAGCCCTCGCCATGTCTCCCTTCCGGGATGAAAATGAAACTCCTTCGTCCCCCTCCTCCATACTCCATAAGAGCCATAAAAGACCCTCTGAAGTTAGAACAGTACTGCGCAGTAAAACCCCTGTCCCCATCCCTGTAAGCAGAGTAGAACCCCTTACCCACTGCCTTCAGACATCCTTCTAAAGCTCTACAAATCCATCTAGCTGTGTCTAAACCCACTCTCATATTCTTTACGAATTTCCACCCTTTCTCACTCAAGAACACTTTACTCCCATCCATTTTCACCTCGAACATCTTAGACTCGATCACAACACGTTTTAAAGACGGCATTTTTCAGTAAAACCACCGTCAAAAACCCATTATCCCAAGAGAAGATAAACTAAAGATAAAACTAACCAAACTAACCAAAATCTAATTCTTGATCTCTCTCCCACCTCATGTTTGAAAACTTAGCTTCAAGCTTCTACAGATCTAAAGTCTGAAAAATAGCACAATTTTTTTCAAGACGGAGTTAATCAAATCCCACTAACGGAGTAGTATTTAAGATGGAGTTGAGGATACACTCTATGGACGAAAATCTAACAGACTGTATTTTTTTTTTCTAAAAACAAAAGATATTATTGAAACTAAAAAAACATGAAAAATTAACGGATTATATATTGGAAAGATATAGATTTGCATTTTAAATTTTAGAGGAAGAAGAAAATAACACAAAACAACAATTATTATGGCGCATGAGAGCCATGCGCCACCTTGAGGGTATGACGGATGATCAGGTCTAAAGTACTTAGTGGCATTGGACCTACAAAGGTTGCGTGTGGCGGCATAAGGGCACCTTGAGTGGTGGCACCTATGTTCGTGTACATGCGCTCTCTTTAGGCAGCGCGTGTGGCTCATGCACCATTTTGTTTGACGAAATTCTTTACCTATCTGAAGGATCGGCACCTTGGGAAGCTTGGAGTGGGGCACGTGGTGGTCGTCGAAGAGCGATAAATTGGCCTTCCTCCATACTTGGCCCTGGAAAACACAAAAAAAGAAAACTAAAAATGCGAGGAAAGAGAGACGAGGGAGGGAGGAGGGGTTGTTATGCCGTTTTTTATCTTGGAAGATTTCTAGAGAGGAGTCTCTCTCTCTAAGAAATTAGGGCCATTGTTTTTATCAATCTAATTGTTACCATAAATTACAACAATCGGTAATTAACATCGAGATTCCTCAATTTATATCAAAGGTTAAAAATAGGGAAAAAAATTTAATGCATAATCTTAATAATGATCAAATCTGAATATATAATATAAATTGTCAAAATTTGATACATTTTATAAAACTGATATTAATTCGAGATGTTAAAGCGTATCTTCCCTTTATAATAATTTTTAAACTTTTATAAACCCCAACTCCAAGTATAGTCAAGAGTATCTAAAAATCTCTCCCAGCAATGTAGAATTGGGAAATCAAACATTTTTTTTATCGAAATATTATTAATAGCGCATATATCGCCAAATTTAAGTTTTAAACCTCTCGTGTATATAATCTCCTACGACTCTCCTAAATTTATTTGTTTGTTAAACAAATGTAAATGTAATTAGATTCTTTTATGAGATTTTTGATTAAGAGAAATGATATTTGTAAAGTGAGTAAATAAAAATTAATTTTTTAATTATAAATTATATATATTTTAAAATGATTATACAGTATTTATATATGTTATGATTATATGTAATATTATTTATTTATTTATTTATGAGATATAAAGTATATATATTTTTCTAAAATGTTGTGACATGTACGAGGATACCGATGTCAAAAATTGGTTTCGCTGATATTATTAGACTTTTGTTGTATTCTTTAAATATAATTTTTTTACACAGCCAACAAGCAATCATTGATGCTTGAAACGTCTTTGATAAATTTATATATTTCTTATTCATTAACCTTTGAAGGAAAGAGGGTCTTTATCCAACCTCAATGGGTTAGGACATGATGACCACACTTGGAATCTTTGGTACCATTCTTCCCTCATTTCCAAAAGTTACTAACAAAATGTATAAATAAAGAGAAATATATATAAAACAAATAATAAATCGAATAAAAGGATAAAAATATCGGGTCCCACGCACTATTGGATTTGACCCCTCTCCTAATCCGTTGCAAATGGAGGACCAGATCAGTGTTGACTGCTAAATCTTCATCATAATTTTTTGGACCAACGAATGAATTATTAACTACCCTCACTTTATTCTCACGACATTCATTCTTATCTTTTAAATATTTAATATTTTCTTAATTTTTAATTAAAAATAATTACTAAGAATTTGATCGAATTCTATCTATTAGAGTTCTAAAATCCCAAATATTGATAACCTTAAGGTGTAGCTCTAGTTCGGTTTTGAGTTTTTTTTTTAATAATTACTATTTCAAATCTCTTTAAAATTATTGAAATTTATGTAATTATTAATTTCAAGATCTTATAAAATTAGTCGAGATATGAAGAAGCTGATCCAGATATTCAAGATTATAAAAATCTCAAATATTGATATATATACGAGTTTTTAATCAATTGTTTATTTAATAAAAATATAATATTTTCTATTAAAAAGTCTCAAGATATTTTATTTATTTATAAGGCAAAGAAATTTTCCCAATTGAATTGGGATAATATCTCCCTCCTATTCTCTGACCTCCCACGCTCTCTGTACAGGCCACAGAACCTTATCCATTACCAAAAAAAAAAAATCATCCCACCAAACTCCACCAAACTCTCACACTTCGCACCACTTCTCAATTCTTTTGGGCTCCCACGCACTGTTTGTTGATGGACTATTGTCTCTCGCGCCATAGCACCCTCTCCCCCGCCACTTTTTCTTCTGCATACCCTCCTCCCTCGCTTCGTCATCCCCTTACTTTCTCTCCTAGAACTGCCTTAAACTTTCCCAACAATCACCTCCTCTCCGGGCGTGCCGCTTCTGGTCTCTCTATCAGGCCGGCCGGGAGGAACTTTCCCGTAATCGCCAGCGCCGGGGCCAGCCACTGCGAGCCAAGTAGCAGCCTCAACTCCCCGCTCGAGCCCCGGTCCCAGCCGGGGAAGTTCTTGAGCAGTGTGTTGCAGAATCACCGCCAATTGTTCCACGTCGCCGTCGCGGAGGAGTTGAAGCTCCTGGCCGATGATCGCGACGGTGCCGTTTCCCGCATGCTGCTCACCGTTGGCTCCGATGAAGCCTGCCTTCACAGGTTTGTTCCCTGGTATCTATGTTTAATTGTCTGTTTATATCTTCATATGTAACTACATATCAGTCTTTGTGCATGTATGTATGTATATAATTATGCATGCGTGTATTTCTATAGTTATGATGTATGCCGCATGCGCATAAATTTTATTGAGTAAAGTTGGTGGTGACCTTTTAATTTATTGGGTAACCCTGTGAGATGCGCGCACTCATATTTAAATATATTTTCGCAGTATATGACTTTGCTTTTTTGTTCGTAAAACCTGCTGGCTTGTGCTATAACTTGTGAGATTTTCCAGTCTGTTTTTTTTTTTTTTTTTAATCCATCGCTAAAGTTTGATTTTGAAAGAGACAAAAGAATAAGCTTGTGAAACTATTACTCAGTCATAGGTGATTAAGCAGTGTATTGATTAGTCTGTTTCTATCAAACAGTATACTTCTTGGCATTTTTTAAGTTTGATAGTTTCTTGAGAGAGAATAGAGGCAGTTCCCAGGTTGTTATCTTTGAGAAGTAGGACTCTGTTTTAGCCACTTGCATCATCCCGTTCATGTAATGTCCCAAGATTGCTTTTTATATTTGCGTGTTGTTATTACATCTTCACAAAATCTCTAGCACCTATATATGCTCCTCTCTTGAACGGGTATTGCTTTCTGTCAGTCAAAGGAGTTTAATATTGGAAAAGCCATCAACTTTCTATTCTCTTATAATGCCTATATTCAGTCTACGATGCAAGTTCAAAGCTTTTTTGGATTTGCAAGAACAAATAACACAGATTTTATTGGATTAATGAGGATGAGATGTCATGATTTATTTGATTACCGAACCACAAAAAGTTGGCCTCATATACATAGTGTTCAACTTTACTGATGTCTGCCCACTAATCAGTACTTGCTATGTTAGCATGATTTGACGACTTCAACCATTCAATATCATTTCCATAAAATGTGAAAAAGGTATTTAAAATGTATTTAGAATGTGTTTACTTTATTAAAAAAAGGTATTTAGAATGTATTGATAACAAAACAGAAATTGAAACCAAATGGTTCTCATTCACAGTGCAGCATTAAAGGTGGTTATACTGGTGGCGAGTTCCATTGATTACAAGGATGCGTATGAATCCTATTTGGCACAAGAATTTTTTTTTTTATAAGTATTTAGCACAAGAATTGGATTTGTAGTATACAGTGTTTGATACCTGTTGAGAATGAGTTTCATTGAATTGATTGTGCCATTGCATGTGCTAGCTATGGTCAATGTGAGTAGGTTTACATCTTATAGCCTCGCACATGGGCAATCGCTACAAAAGCATTGCCCACCAATGGGCTCTTGCTTCTCTAAACTTTTTTTTTGATAAGTAGCTCTTGCTTCTCAAAACTTCTAGACAAACTAGCAAGGATGAACCATTATTGGAAACTTGGAGGACTGAGACTGTCATTGGAATTTTTATTGTAGCTATTATCAGATTAAATGTATTTCTTTATTTCTTAGCTTTTTATGAAATATATCTGAATGACAGGAGGGTTGCACAACTAAAGGAACATGAGTGCCAACTCGCCGTTGAGGATGTCATGTACATGCTAATCTTTTATAGATTCTCTGAGATCAAAGTCCCCTTAGTTCCAAGACTCTCTAGATGCATTTATAACAGCAGACTTGAGATTTTGCCTTCAAGGGACTGGGAGCTGGAGTCCATTCACAGCTTGGAGGTTTTGGAGATTGTCAGGGAACATGTCACCACTCTCATTGGCTTGAGAGCAGATTCTAGTGTCTCAGACTATTGGGCAACAACTAAGATCACACGACTCATGCTTGGCCGAGTATATGTGGCCTCTGTCTTGTATGGATACTTTTTGAAGTCTGCCTCATTGAGGCACCACTTGGAGCAAAGTCTAACTTTGGCAAACCAGGACCACCATCTCGGAAGTAGGACCTCCAATCAGTTCCAAGAGCTGTGTGCTTATGGATTGAAAAACATTGTCTTTGACACTGTCAGTAACAAACAATCTGTGTCCTATGGTCAAGGGTCAACTAACCAGGGAATGAAAGGTGAACCGTTAAAATGTTATGTGATGGGGTTAGATCCCGAGACATTGCAGAGATGTGCAAAACTGAAGTCCAAGGAGGCTGTCCATTTGATTGAGAATCATAGCTGTGCACTTTTTGGGGACGGGAAGACTGGTTTAGTTGAGAATGATGAGGTGATCTTGACTTCATTTTCAAGTCTGAAGAGGTTGGTTTTGGAGGCTGTCGCTTTTGGTTCATTCCTTTGGGACACAGAAGAATACATAGACACTGTGTATAAGCTCAAGGAGAATAATTAGTTGTACGGAGAGTTTATTATGAAGCAAGTAATTCCCTTTGTAAATAGTAGTTCCGCAATGTAGTTACTCACTCTGGTTTGCTATTTCTCGAGAATTTTCTGATGTATAAAGAATAGTACATGGTATTGTAAAAAAAGATCTTATAAAGAGTTTTAATGAAGCATTTGAATCATGTTGCTCAAGTCTTTTTTGTTCTTTTAATTGGTAAAGGAGTTGTTTCCAGTTTCAAAATAATTCTCAATTTTCGTAGGATATGAAATCGGAGAGTCGACAATTATCTTTCAGTATTTTTTACAGAAACAAAAAGAGGAGAACACAATATTAGCTTTTGAGTTGTCTAACTAGGGATGAGTTTACACACAGAGTACTGCATATAATATACTTAGAAGTCAAAACTTGAAGCTGAAAACAGAGATATATGCAAGCTTAGTTTTGTAACTCTATTCTTTCTAGCATTAATCATCATAGAGTTCCGAAGAAAGGCGTGGAGTGAGGACGACTTCGAGAGGAGTTGCCCTGGGCAAGGTAATGCCTAAGCCTTCAGTCATGTCTACCGGCTTGTTTTGTGGTGTTGTTAATTCAAATCCTTGAAGCAAGCGAGCTAATGTAAGATGTGATACTTGCAAGGCAAATGTGTACCCCGGGCAAGATCGTCTTCCAGACCCAAATGGTGTGAACTCAAAATGCTGGCCTGAAGCATCTATATTTGCATGGCTTGTAAGAAACCTCTCTGGCAAAAATTCATCCGGGTCCTGCCAAACCCTTGGGTCTCGATGCAACTTCCACAAATTTACAAACACACGAGTTCCCTTGGGAACGTAATAGCCACAAACATGACAATCTTCCATTGCCTCATGTGGAACTGCCAGCGGGCCTGGTGGGTATAGGCGCAAGGTTTCCTTGACTATGGCTTGGAGGTAAACCAGATCTTTAATATCGTAATCTTCTACCCATCTATCCCTTCCAATTTTGAGGTCTAACTCTTCTTGGGCACGCTTCAAAGCATCTTTGTTATTCAATAACAAGGACAGAAGCCATGTCAAGTTAATAGATGTTGTGTCTGAGCCAGCTATGATGAGATTCTACAACATGAAATTGAAACTGTAGTTAGAAGCAGAATTTCTTTCGAGAGGACTGCAATTTGTAAATCAAAAAAACAAAAAACTACATTTTAACTGTAATGTTAATACAATACGTGTCAAAGACATGTCAAAAGGTGTACTAGCAACTGATTCAGAACACTTGAATATTTAGTGGTGGCCCGGCAATCGGCTTTCGCGTGCATCTAGTCATGTATTCCTCTGTTACAAATAGGGAAAAAAGGGATATTGTGCTCCTTTTCTTTGCTAGATTGATGTTGAAACCAGTACGATATTAGTCTTGTCTCTTGTTAAAGTCTACTCTTTCAGCGGTTGCTCTGTTAATGTAATGTTTGTGAAGAGAAAGTAGTTCCTGTCAACTGCCAAAGTTTTGATTTTCGTTCTTACAGTTGTGAAGCCTAAAGCTTCTATTCTACAATGCGTCGACCCTAAAACAGCAATATTATGGCTCTGGCGGCATATTGCGATTATTAAGGCTTATGCGAAAGAAAATGTTACAAAACGTACCGATACCGTAGCCTTGATGATGGTTTCACGAGTATAGCCAAACATGGATTCGTCCTTAATTACTGATAGCATGATATCGATGAAGTCCGGCTTGTCGCTTGCCTCACTTTTCAGTTTCCTCAGGCTATGTTCTTCAATCCAACTTCCTATTAGAGTGTCCAAATCTCTTCCAATACGCTTCATAGATTTCAGTTGACCCCCAAAATCATACCATCCTAGAATCGGAATCAGATCAGAAACGACAGGCCCCCCAGATACATACATATATTCTTTGATGATTTTCCATATGCGTTTTGCCTCCCCATCGTCTGCAACATTAATGGCGTGGGGAAAATATCTCTTCCCTGCAATCATTTTAGTTATTATGTTGAAGGATAGGCGTTCAATCCATTCACTAATCACCACCTTGACAGGGCTGTGATTGTTGCTCTTCGAAAGAGAGTACAAATCCTTGACCAGAATATCCACCTCGGAGACTTGCATATTCTTTAGTGTCTCGAGCCGGCGGGCAGAGAGGAGTTCCACCATGACTAGCTTTCGCATCTCACGCCAAAATGGACCGTAAGGCGCAAACCCAAATCCTGCGTAGTTGTAGCCTAAGTACGTTCCATGGCTTGAATTCGGACGTGCTCCAAGAACTTTGTCATTCGTAGTGAAACACTCCTTGACTGCCTCGTGATTGCTAATAACAAGTGCACTTTTCGGGCCAAACCTGATCGTGAACATGGGGCCATGTCTGTCAGCCATGGCTGCCAAGGTTCGGGCAACTGGGTTTTTGCCACCTAGTTGATGAAGGTGACCTATTATTGGCAAGGCACCCGGTGCTTCTGGGGCTAACATAGCCTTTGTTTTCTGAACACCAATTCTCAACCTCCATAGATTGTACAACACCACCAATACTAAAAACCCTGCAATTGCAAGTAGATGAGAAGTGATTTCCATGACGTCCCTCAAATACTTCCAGAGAACTGAAACTATGACAAGACTTTTCCAACCCCAGTTTTGCGGTTTCTTTAATTGTGACAGAAGGAGAAAAACAAAGGGAAGAAAATTGATCGATCAGTAGTAAAAGTTGGATATTCGGTGGTGGTTGTAGTGGCTCTCAAAGTCGTAACATTGACCGACTTTTATTTATGTTATTGGATCTATCTTCAATAATGAATCAACCTTATCATCAAGAAAAAAATAAATAAATAATGAATCGACCTTATTCTTATCTTTTGATTTTGAGAGAGAAGTTTGGAACCGGTTCCGGCATAAAGAGGGTATTTACACCCTGCAATAACCGATTAACACGTATCATTCTAATAAAAAAAAATAGAACCCACCACATTCAAACAATCGTGCGCTCATCTTTCTCCCCCCCCTCCCTCTTTCCTTCTCTGCTCTCCCTCTCTCTCTCCCCCTCTCGCTCCTCAAGCATCCTCAACTCTCTCTCTCTCTCTCTCCTCCAATTGCTGCCAACTAGCCTCTGCAATCGCAAAGTGAAAAAAAAAAATGCCCACTTCGAAATTAAGAGACTGATGACAAGAAGATAAACTTTTTTCTTGGGTAAGCCTAATTTTCATGCTTTAGTTTGATTTTTAATTTTGATTTAGAAAAGAAGAGAATTGGAACACTCTGGAAGGTTTTACTTCTTTCTATTTCTTGCTTATTCTTCTGCTTCTTTTTTTCCGACAAGATTTTGCTCTCAGTTTCTTGATAGAGAAATTCATTTTTTCTCTCTTTTCTTTTAATTAAATTCTAAGCATCTACACACAGAGAACTTTTCTTTCTCAAAATCCAGAAAGACTGGGACTGATGAAACTCATTTAAAACTAGAGCGGTGCTACTCCCACCCTGGAGCCACCGCTCACTCTTATAGTATAAATTGAAGTGTTTATTTATTTTTTTATATCTATTTTTTTAATACATTTAAATATTTTTTAAAAAATAAAAAAATTTATAATATTATTAAAAAATACTTACTTAATCATTATGTAAAAAAATAATAAAAAAATAAAAAATTCTTAACAGTAGAGATGAGCGGTACACAGTATTTTCCTTAAAACTAACGAAAACTGATGTGTCAGCCATATATTGGATGGTCATGTTAAATGGAAGTTGACACCATTCATGTTGATTGCTAAAAGGAATATTAAAAAAGTGGTATGATCACTTTATTTAGGCTTCGTTTAGATGTCAAACTCATCTCAACTCATCTCAATTCATCTCAATTCATTATTATAACTTTTTCAAATTCTAATATAAAATATAATAAATAATTCAACTTTTTCAAATTTCAAAACAACTTTAATATTTAAAAATAATATTCTAACAATATTTTATCATCTCAACTCAACTCAACACAACTCATCTCAACATCCAAACACACCCTTAGGTTTCGTTTGGTTCTTTAACCAAACTCATCTCATCTCACTCATCATTACAATTTTTTTAAATCCCAACACAAAATATAATAAACAATTCAATTTTTTCAAATTTCAAAACAATAAAAATATTTAAAAATAATATTTTAACAATATTTTATTATCTAAACTCAATTCAACTCAACTCATTTCAACAACCAAACGCACCCTTAATCTTTTTAAGGGAATTTTCATATCGTGTCATTCACTTCAAAATGACAGTACATAATTAACTGATCATCATCATGACTAATTACCTAGATAGGATAGCAAGGCAACGTCGGATCAGAAGTTTCAAATACCACTTGATCATTCAAAGTAATTCCTAGTAATTAATTATATCTAATAGAGCTCCATTGGAAGGCGGGGCCTGAGTACAAGTTGCAGGGGATCGGCCTTCGGCAATGCAAGTCCCAGTCCTTCACGCATATCCACCTTCGTACCTCCAATGGTTGTCATCTCAAATCCTTGAAGCAAACGAGCCAGAGCCAGGTGAACTACTTGCAACCCAAAATTACCTCCGGGGCATGACCTTCTGCCATAACTAAACGGAGCGTACTCGAAATGCTGCCCAAAAACATTAGCATCCCTACTGCTGCTGTCTGCGTGATCATGATGAGACGTTTTCGTAAACCTCTCGGGTCGAAATTCAGTTGCGTTTGGCCACACTCGCGGGTCCCTTTGCAGCTTCCATATATTAATGATCATGCGAGTGCCCTTGGAAACATGATAGCCTCCGAGTGTGCAGTCTTCCATGGCCTCGCGAATTCCTGTGACCGGACCAGCTGGGTTTACTCGTAGGGTTTCCTTAACAATGGCTTGCAGGTAGTTTAAGTTCTTGATATCAGATTCTTGTACCCATTTATCTTTCCCTACCTGGATGTCTATCTCTTCTTGGGCAACCTTTAGCACTGTAGGGTTGTTTAACAGCAAGGAGAGTGCCCATGTTAGTGAAACAGCTGTGCTTCCTGCGCCTGTTAGGATGAGAATCTGCAACAACAAAATACAAAAACAATCCAGCTTATTTACATTGCATTCGAAATGGTTTGAGCTAGAAATATGGAATCAGATGAAATCTAGAATATCTTTACTTTTTGGCAACAAAATGATCATGTGTAGGCAATCATTTTAGGTCAATTTGAAGGAAAGCATAATAATATCTACAAGTCTGAAATGCATAAATTTTGCATAGACTTAAAAAGTGTACACCATTATAAAATAGCGTGAAAAACTAACTTTTTCAATAAAATCTATTATTATTATTTTTTTTATAAAAAGTTTGCATAAAGTTTATGTATTTGAAACTTATCCCAATTAATATAGAAGATATTCCTTCTACTAAGGAACCGTAGGCATTGTACAACATTGTAAATTTATATTTTTCTTCTATAGTTTTGATTCCCTTTCTGATTCTTAGAATATTGTATGCAAACATGTATAAATACCCATGTAAATGCAATTGAAATGCTATATAGAATTTAGATCAAGAAATGGCATTCTATTATGGTATTAGAGTGTTCTAACCAACATCTCTCGATCCATGGATCTATCTTCTTCCCCCTCCTTCTCCAATTCCTCCTCCCTCTCCAATGCCTCCACAAATTCCCCTGCTAAGCCATCCCTCTCCCACATTTTGTCTATCAAATTAACCACCGCAAACTATCCCATCTAGCAATCCAGATCTCTGCATGCCATATGGGTTAAGAGCTTTATCAATATGTTGATGGCTTCCTTCCACCGCCCCTTGAATTTCTCCCAAACACTAACCTACCCAACCCAGCATACTCTTCTTGGAGAAGGAATGACCAACTCGTTCTCAACATTTTATTTTCCTCAATCTCTGATTCAGTGCTTGGTCATGTACTTTCCTCAAACACCTCTCGTACTCTCTAGACATCCCTTTCCTCCCTTCTTGCTTCTCCTTCACAGGCCAAACAATTTCAGGTTTGATTCCAGCTTGCCAACTTAACCCATGGTGATCAAAGCATTACTGATTACTTTGGCAAAGTCAGAGCTCTTGCCGACATTCTTGCTGCCTTTGGCAACCCCTTACCAGATCTTGAGTTTGTTACTTACCTTCTTATGGGTCTTGGCTCGGCATATGATGTCTTTGTCACATCCATAACCACTCGCGCAGATCTCATTTCCTCCAGTGAGTTATACCAACTACTCTTGATTCATGAGAGTAGACTTGCACATAGTGCTTGCGGCTTTCCTTCTGTAAAGCCCTCTGCGAATGTCACCACAGCTGCTGGTCGCGGTGGTTGCAATCAGTCCCGTGGAGGTCGCATTGGCCGTAATGGACGAGGCCGCTCCAACTATCAAAACAAAGGAGGTCGAAGCTTTTCCCTTGCCACTGGTCCGCGACCAACCTATCAAGTTTGTTAGAAATCTAGCCATGTCGCCCTTCAATGTCGGCATCGATTTGATCATAGCTACCAATATGGAGCTCCAACCTCCTTCTTAGCAAACTACACTCAACCTGGTACCTTTCAAGATGCGACTTGTTATCCGGACTCGGCAGTAACCCACCACATCACCCATGATTTCAACAATCTCAACCTTAACTCAAAACCCTATTGTGGTAGTGAACAAATCCGAGTAGGGGATGGTTTGGGCCTCCCTATTCAGAATACTGGTGACTCATCTCTAGCCTCTCCTTCCTTTTCTTTTCTACTTCAAAATCTTCTTCATGTTCTTAACATTACCAAGAATCTTATATTTGTTTCAAAGTATTGCAAGGATAACTCCTGCTACTTCGAATTTCATGACTCTTGTTTTTTTGTGAATGACACTTTGAAGGGGACTACCCTCCTCACAGGGCCAACCCGTGATGGTTTGTATATCTTCCCTTTGGCGTCTGCTTCCTGCTCAAACTCCACTCCCTCTGCTCAGTGCAGCACATCTTCCTCTGTGGCTCAATGGCACCGCCGTTTGGGACATCCCCATCACACCACTCTTTCTCGCGTGCTGCACAACACCTGTTTGAAAAAATTCCCATGTGTTTCCAGTTTGAAATGCACTCAATGTCCGATAGCTAAGAGTCACCAACTTCCGTTTGAGTCTAGCTCAACCCAATCCAATAAACCTTTAGCCCTAGTTTGTGCAGATGTTTGGGGCTCGGCCCACATTGTATCTAGGCTTGGATACAAGTATTATGTTTCTTTTGTGGATCATTATATTCGGTTTACCTAGTTTTATCCTTTAAAATTAAAATATGATGTTGCTCATGTCTTCTGTATTTTTTTACCTTATATTGAATGTTTGTTTAATTCCAAACTCATCACCTTTCAAATCGATGGGGGTGGTGAATTTCAATCTCTATCGCCTATTTGCAAAAATTTAGGAATTAATCATCAGTTTTCTTGTCCACACACCCATCAACAAAATGGGCTTGTAGAAAGAAAACATCGTCACATAGTCGAGATTGGGCTTGGTCTCTTAGCCCATGCCTCACTTCCTTTCACTTTTTGGGCTAATGCCTTTGAAACGACTGTTTATCTCATAAATTGTCTACCCTCCCCCATCACTAAAAATAAATCTCCATTTTATTATGTTGATCAACATGATCCCGATTACTTGTTTCTTAAAGTTTTTGGTTGTGAGTGCTTTCCCAACTTGCGTCCTTATACTTCCCACAAATTAAATTACCGTTCCACTTCCTGTATTTTTCTGGGCTACAGTTCGGCCTATAGAGGCTACAAGTGCCTGGACCACAAGACCAATCGACTCTATCTTTCTAGAGACGTCCAATTTCATGAAGACTTTTTCCCATTATCTCGGCCCAAGTCCATTCCACTCATACCATATAACCCTCCCAATTCTTCTTTCCTAGGTCTCGCTGTTCTACCACTCTTACAATCCAAGCCCTCTCTTCCCGGCCAGGCCCAAGCCCTAATAACTCATCTAACCCAAACCCGAATCCCCTTCTTTCACCCAACATTCCCTGATCTTTCCCAAATTCCTTAATCCCTAATTCCCCTCTCCCTGCGTCTCAACACCAACCTTCGATTCTCATTCCTCCTCGACCTCCAATCATCACACGAGGTCAAACCAACTCCTCACGTCCACGTATTCAAATAGATGGAACAATTCCCTTCCTTTCTTGGCAATGTTTCACTACTACAATAATACCCGAAACCCCCTCTAGCTTCTCTATTGCCTCTAAGCATCCCGAATGGCGAGACGCCATGGCTAAGGAGTATCAAGCTATGGTTCAAAACAATACTTGGTCTCTTGTGCCTGCTAGCCCTGCCTCTAACGTGCTTGGTTGTAGATGGATCTACAAAACCAAAGTTCATGTCGACGACTCTATTGAAAGAAGAAAGGCATGCCTCGTAGCCAAAGGCTACCATCAATAGTATGAGCTTGATTTCCATGAAACTTTCAACCCGGTGGTCAAGACTCCTACCATATGGCTCATTTTGTCCCTTGCTATGACTTGTGGATGGCCACTCCGACAACTGGACATCCAGAATACCTTCTTGCATGGTACTCTCACTGATCAGGTATACATGCATCAACCTCATGGTTTCATCAAGTCTAAGTTTTTTGATTATGTGTGCAAATTGCACAAAGCCATTTATGGCCTTAAACAGGCCCCAAGGGTCTGGTTTGCTCAACTAAGCTCTTGGCTACTTGATTATGGATTTGAGGCCTTTCAATTTGATGCTTCTCTGCTTGTACTTGCACATGGTGACCTGCGCCTTTATCTCTTAGCTTATGTCGATGATTTTATCATAACTGGGTCTCAGGCATCTGCTATTGATACATTTATCTGTGACCTAGCCTAGGCTTTCCCTGTGAAAGACCTTGGCCCATTGTCCTGTTTTCTTGGCTTGGAGGTCACTAAATTAGGCACTAGATTACAACTTTCTTAGAGAAAGTATATAAAGGATTTACTCACTAGAAGCAACATGTTGCATGCTAAGCCGGTTACCTCACCTATGGCAGCATCATTAAAACTGTCTAAATTTGATGCTCCAAGCTTTGATGATGTTACACTTTTTAGGAGTATTGTTGGTGGGTTACAATACCTATCTTTCACACGGCTGGATATCTCTTATGCGGTCAATAAGGTGTCTCAATTCATGCACACTCCTAAAATACCTCATTGGGTTGCTGTCAAATGTATATTGCATTATTTGAAGGCTACTATAAATCATGGTCTATTTTTCTCCTCCAAATCTTCTCTTACCTTGCAAGCATACTCTGATGTGGATTGGGTTGAATGCCCAGATGATAGGAAGTCTACTGCTGGCTATTGTGTGTTCATGGGTCACAATCTTGTCTCTTGGAGCTCTAAGAAGCAAAAGACTATTACAAGGTTTAGTATGGAGGCTGAATGCAAGTCACTGGCCTCTTCTGCAACTGAGCTCATCTGGCTTCAGACTCTCTTATCTGAACTTGATGTTCCTCTTCATCAAGCTCCTACATTATGGTGTGACAACATTGGTGCCACTTATTTGACAGCCAATCCAGTTTTTCATTCAAGAACCAAACATATGGATATTGATTTCCATTTTGTTAGAGACGGTGTTGCTGCAAAATCTCTCAATGTATCCTTTATCAGCTCCAAAGATCAACTTGCGGATATATTCACCAAGCCTTTGGTCGTAGATAGATTCTTTAGATTAAGGTCAAGTCTCAAAGTTGTCGATACTCCTTTGGACTCACACGGGCGTATTAATATAGAAGATATTCCTTCTTCTACTAAGGAACCTTAGACATTGTACATCATTGTAAATTTGTATTTTTCTTCTCCAGTTTTGTAACTGTTTTTTATTCCCTTTCTAATTCTCAGAATATTGTATGCAAACGTGTATAAAGACCCATGTAAATGCAATTGAAATGCAATATAGAATTCATAGGAAATGGCATTATGTTAATCCCCACTATTACAATATATAAAAAAGAAGAAGTCCAAATTGATGGATAAATCATGGTCCGCCCACAATATAATTAAATCTTGAATTTTCTTTGTAATGGATACATATATATTGAATTACAGGATCCGAATTCATTTCTCACATACCTTAATTGTCTTATTAATACTATGGAAATAATCTATCCATAAGCTGATTTACCACCTCACACCACCCACGCCCTACGTGACAAATCAGGTTCATTAACAAGTGAACCGATTTTGCCCTAACCCCTTCATCTCCCCCACGAAACGATCCCCTTCATCTCCTCCTCAGTGCCTTGCATGTAGAAAATTTGATAAAAAAATAAAATAAAAATCAAATTAACCCAAACTAAGATTAAGGAGAGAGAGAGGACCTGGTGAGAAAACTTGATGAGAGAGAGAGGGGGAATTCGTTGAGAGAGAGTGCTTGAGGAGACAGAGAGGTCAAAGGAAGAGCTTTATGAGAGATAGAGATTTGAGGAGAGAGAGTTTGAGGAGAAAGAGAGAGAGGTCTTTCTAGAGGTCTATGAGAGAGATTGGTTCATTGAAAGAGTTTGGGGACAGAGATTAAAATCAGATAGCGACGAGTTTAACATTAAAAACAAAATAATAAAAAAATATATGGAATGAATAATAATTGATCTATAATATATATCTAATATTGTATTTTGTGTTGAATCTAGGATTGAAGTTTCCGAAAACCGAGCCAGACTACACTTTTTTCTTCCCACAAATTTTGGACCCCCCTACTTATATGATGTCCATAATGATAGGACTCCTACCACCCATTTAATATTTGTGTATTAAAATTTTAAAAACTTTTTATTTTCTTTTTAGTATTTTTTAATATCTTTAAGTATAAAAAAATAAAAAAATATGCAAATTTATTAATATAATCATTATGTAAAAATAATAATAAAAAAATAAAAAGAATAGTAAATAGATTGTAGAAGATAGTAAATCTATCATTATCCTTGTAATATTGTTGTACTCTAAGTTTTTATAGCTATAAATTTATGTACGTACTTATAAATTCAATGTTTATTACGTACGAGATCTATTAACGTTGTAAAAAAAACATAAATAGAAATGCTATTTTATGCTAAATAATCTGATAATTGATAAATGTCAACAAACATAATGGCATAATGTACATACAAAAAAAATTATTCTGGATTAAATTTTATAGTAAATATTAATTAATTCAGAATAAGCATTTTTTTTTCTTGTTGACATCTATTTAGTGTATTAATTATTAACGTTATTGCAAATATATTGCGAATATTTTCTAGAGTAACTTCTTTTCAAAAAGTATTGTGTAGGGTCTAATAAATTTCACAATAATACTCCTTGATTATCTTAATTAACTTATTCTACAGATGGCCTTCTTGACATGTGATGTCACGTGATTTTTTAAAAAATTAAAATATAAACATAAAAAAAATATGGAACAAACCTAGAGTTTTAATTTAACTAATTTTATATTTTCGAATGTTCTTTTAGTTTATATATAACCTTTTTATGATTTTAATCAACCAGGTGCAGTGAATTTTAGATGCCCACTAACAGTACTAGTACTCTAATTCTTATTAATAATTAATGAGAAATTTTACTCATTAGCTACTATTCACTCTCACATTAGATCTAGTATTTTTTTTAAAATTTTAATTATATATATATATACATATAAAAGATGTGAGGTGTATAGTAGTAAATGATAACTGATGAAAAGAATTTTTGATAATTAATTACCTACATAAGAAACGAAACAACAAATTACTCTAATGATCACCATTAGTACCTTCACGTTCCCGTTTCTGCCGGAGATGTTTAGCAAGCCAAACATCAAGCACAGAGTCAATTTTCTTAGCAGTTTTCTTCATGGAACTAAAATGGCCTTGGAAGTCCATCCATTCAAGATATGGAATGGTGTTCGACAACACAAAAACTCCGCTCATATACAAATTGCCTCTTTTATGCCACTTCTGAAGAGGTTGGTTTTGGAGGCTGTCGCTTTTGGTTCATTCCTTTGGGACACAGAAGAATACATTGACACTGTGTATAAGCTCAAGGAGAATAATTAGTTGAACGGAGAGTTTATTATGAAGCAAGTAATCCCATTATAAATAGTAGTTCCGCAATGTAGTTACTCACTCTGGTTTGCTATTTCTCGAGAATTTTCTGCTGTATAAAGTATAGTACATGGTATTGTCAAAAAAGATCTTACAAAGAGTTTTAATGAAACATTTGAATCATGTTGCTCAAGTCTTTTTTGTTTTTTTTTAATTGGTAAAGGAGTTGTTTCCAGTTTCAAAATATTTCTCAATTTTCGTGGGATATGAAATCGGAGAGTCGACAATTATCTTTCAGTATTTCTTACAGAAACAAAAAGAGGAGAACACAATATTACGTAGCTATTGAGTTGTCTAACTAGGGATGAGTTTACGCAGAGAGTACTGCATATAATAATATACTTAGAAGTCAAAACAAGAAGCTGAAAACAGAAATATATGCAAGCTTAGTTTTGTAATTCTATTCTTTCTAGCATTAATCATCATAGAGTTCCGGAGAAAGGCGTGGAGTGAGGACGACTTCGAGAGGAGTTGCCCTGGGCAAGGTAATGCCTAAGCCTTCAGTCATGTCTACCGGCATGTTTTGTGGTGTTGTTAACTCAAATCCCTGAAGCAAGCGAGCTAATGTAAGATGTGATACTTGCAAGGCAAATTTGTAACCCGGGCAAGATCGTCTTCCAGACCCAAATGGCGTGAACTCGAAATGCTGGCCTGAAGCATCTATATTTGCATGGCTTGTAAGAAACCTCTCTGGCAAAAATTCATCCGGGTCCTGCCAAACCCTTGGGTCTCGATGCAACTTCCACAGATTTACGAACACACGAGTTCCCTTGGGAACGTAATAGCCACAAACATGACAATCTTCCATTGCCTCATGTGGAACTCCCAGCGGGCCTGGTGGGTATAAGCGCAAGGTTTCCTTGACTATGGCTTGGAGGTAAACCAGATCTTTAATATCGTAATCTTCTACCCATCTATCCCTTCCAATTTTGAGGTCTAACTCTTCTTGGGCACGCTTCAAAGCATCTTTGTTATTCAATAACAAGGACAGAAGCCATGTCAAGTTAATAGATGTTAGAAATACTAGATCAAAGTACAGCGGAAGCGATATTACCTCGTTGGAAATATCTCGGATCTAGTGCGGTTATTCCACGGATTCTCCAGCGTCGTTATTCATCCACGATCTTCACATCGATGGTGGAGTGTGCTACGTGGTAATACCAGAGCAACACTCACCCGTTCCACAGCCTAGATGCCGTGACTAGAGAGAACCATTTGAGAAAGAGATCATTCTTGATGCAAGTATATTATTCAAAGAGGTGAAGAGCTATGTAAATAGCCCTTCTAATTGTAACCCCCAGCTGGCCCTTAATGGCCAGCCATCAAGCCTCATGAAGTGGTTCTTAAACCACTTCATAACCTTCAAGAGAAGGTGAAGGGGTGCCCACTATGGGTGCCCCTTTCTTACATCTCCCACTCACACATAGTGGGCAAGACCCCAGGTCTGCATCTCTCAATATGTTCTCAATCTTGTTCATACTGGCAAATAGGCCGTGCGACCATCGAGTACAGCTATAAAAGAAAAATGGGAGCACTATACCAAATCTCTCCAAGAGAAGACCAGCATAGCAACATCCCTAAAAAAAAATGTCTCGTTATGCCCCGACTTATTTGGTCACATCAGACTAAGCATCTCTAATCCCTCTCGAGTCAGAATGACTCAGAGCAATGCTCAATCTCCATAAAATATGTTGTACTCACAGCTATATTGCAACTCCCAAGAAGCAACATAACTTGCCGGCAATGAGTACACATCATTATCGATGTGTTACCAAATAGTCTTCCCTTCGCACTCATGTCATTTAGTTTCAGTCCAGTCGCTTTCCCAGCAATGCCTCTTTAGACCGCATCATTCATGGCCATAGATAACATGCCAAAGTAGCAGACACTAAAACATCAACCTCGTGACATAGTCAAAGGTCTCCTAAGGGCATAAATAAATTAAGGTCATCAATTATGACCTACAGGACTCACACGGTGAGGAAGTAGGGAATTATTCACTCACCTCTACTGTTGGTCGCAAAAGCACATGTAGTATGAAATACATGTTACGGTGGAGTTCTCTTTCGGAAGAAAGAGCGTATATCTAATCTCAATGCACCGTACAGATCTTAGTCTAGTCGCTATCTCAGCGCCTAACCCGAGTCCCTCCATTTGCTCGCTATCAAAGCGCCAAAGAGGATCTCGCATCTGGCTAAACCACAGGCTGCATGGATTATGGGTAACCATGCACGGTCCTTTTAAATATAATGGACCTCATCTTAGCTCCCACTAAGGCGACATATCTTTTGTGTCTTACAACTTATCCCTCATTGGACAAGTACCGAGTGACACACTGTCTCATCTTTGCTCGCTACCCATTTGTAGCGTCAAAGGCGATCGCTCGTGTGAGTGAGCAGATCTAAACCTGTCGATATACCTTTTTTCACCATAATTACTATATTTATGGTGAATGTGTATGCTTACAAAAAAAATGCTTCTAATCACGCCACATGATCATAGAACATATCAATATCATGTGCACGACGAGCAATACTATGAGATAGAGAGAAATTACATGGTCAATTATTAAATCACAACTCTCAAGTGATGTTTAATGACCATTTCTCCCTATGCGCATTCTAATGTGTAGTAACTTTCCAAAACATGCTCCTACCAAGAGACTCTGCTTTTACATATAAAAGTCATTTGCACAACCATGAAGTCAGCGACGACTCATCGCGAATCTCATTTGGGTCAAATTCACAATATAAACCTTAGATTCTAATCAGCAAGTCTTACTGCGACTTTTAAGAATCTACAAGGTGACCACAAATGTCATTCAACAAACTTAATTTGCGACTTCAAGGTTTTATATAAATCTTTTATACTCAACAAAAACATGTAAGATAACCATAATTTATTTTTCATTAAGGGTAAAGCGATTAGGCACTTTGCCCCAAAGACAATTTAATAGTCTAGTCATTACTTTTAACGACAATCGCATCACAAACTTACTTAATCAAGTAAGTCATATTTACCCTCTAACAAAATCTTAACCTCTAACTCCCATGAGCAAATCATAATGGAAACACCAAATAGTATAGGCAAAACTAGATTCTTTAGTATTTTCCATCTCATTAATTGTCTATGGATTTTGAACAAGAGCTCGTAGAAACTGTTTTTCTCATAAACAGTCTCACAAGACATGAAGCCTGAGCTACTTTTCACAAATCCATGTCCATCACCTCGTAGTATGGACACCTCTTATTAGGCGACAATTAATTATCTAAGATAACCAGTTCGCAATATCTCTCAAGATGACACTTTTCTAAGACTGTCAACAACGTTCAAAGAACCCAATTTAATTCAATAGGTCGTTTAATAAAAAAAACGACTAGGTACATTGGGTATCTTTGAATAGATGGTTCGTTTAGGCCGCATGTAAACAGCACCAGCAGCATTCATTCGCTTTATGCACCAAAATAGTACTAGCAATAATCATGCGCTCCAAGTACTTCATGCCTAAACATCACAAAAGCTAACCATCTAATTCTCCTATGAGAATCAGCTATTTAACACCTTCAAGAAAAGTTTTAATAAATATGCGATCAACAGCTATCTAAATGCAACTCAATTAGTGCCAAGAAATGGATCTATACCTCTATTAACTCCACTTTTCCTTTATCAATTAGATCAACAACCCCAGGTTGGATCATATAAGTGAAGCGAATCTAAGATTCTATGTTGGGATTCCTACTATGTGAATTCAATACCTTTAGCGGAGCTATATTACAAATATTCTCTTCTAGTTTCTAAACGACGAGAGAATATTGATATAAAGCTACCACGCTTTTTATGAGGATCCTTATATTCTATAACTTTTGGGAGTCACTATCACTAGTAGTATACCATCACTCAAATGTATACTCACACTAGTTATTGAATTACTCCCACTATTTTCGGCGATTTTTTGTAAAGAAATTTTAGAAAAAATTAAGGTAGTGTGGAATGAAACGTAATGAAATATTTTTTCAAAAAATAAGTGTTTACAAAAATTCACAATTCCCCACCCTCGCCGAAAATACGAGTAATTTTCTTGACTCAACCAAAAAATGATCAAGCTTAAATCCTCTAGAATTCACGTTTGCACAAAATAGTCACTCAGCCTTTCTCAAAAGCGAATGAACTCTATCTAAGGATGGAAAATCAAAATTAAGGCCGCAACACCATATTATATCAACCCAAGTGTGATATAAAAAATTGTTTTGCGCCATAATTTATTTATAACTCCTTCCTCAGCAAGTCGTCATTAAACTGCGAGATAATTATTCTCATCATATAACTCATACGATTTCAATTTAAAAAATATATATATTTTAACTGAAAAAATATAGTTTCCTTAAAAATATTTGGAATCGTATTTATATGATGAAACAATTTTTTATTATCCAAGTCCTTAGTGTGCATGTATAGGAACTTTCACATAGAAAATGCTCATATTGCCTTTTTCTTTTTTGACTCTTCTAAATAAAGGAGAGGGATCTCATTAGCGAGAAAAATTTTAATTTCTCAAACTTCACACCCATCATCCAATGCCTCCACGGCATATTGTAGCATATCATCTCTCCACTTGAGAAATAATATCACTGAGTCAATGAGTGACCATCAAACACTTAAAACCTCTTGAAATTCTCACTAACACCACTATTTTTAATGAGTCTTAAATCAAATTAGGTATAGACTTCACTAATATCGCATTAAAAGTGCTAATAAAAAAAAACATCGTTTTGTGCAACAAATGCAGTATGTGACGTTTTAGCTGCTAACTAGCGATATATCCTTATTTCTTGCATACACAATATTTTTCATATTCTCCAATCCACTATAGGAGAGAAAAGAAAAAAAAAATTGCGAGAAATTATCTTAACCTTAAACCTATCTTGCATCAGTGCAACCACGAGCAAAATTTTTAGGTTAGGCTTTAGATGAGTCATACCTACTTATTTAGACTTTTTACCACAGTTACCATGCAAACCTCCAAGGTGCATGGTATTACTCTCAATGGGTGCTCCAAAGTTTATATATCTGCAAGAACCTATTTGTTCTCACTAGAAAGAAATAAAACTTGAGCAAGATTACCAGCGGTAATACTACATAAAAGTGCACTGATAAAACCTTTAAAAAATGAATGTGCCAATGAAGAATGTCCTCAACAATCTTGCACACTCAAATTTTAATATCCTTACTTGTCAGACATACTAGCAAGTAGAGGGGATATACGTTTTATCTATGAGTTAATCCAAGTGGCTTCAAGATTATAATGCTCAACCTCAAATATAGGAGCAATTTAATCTTTGTATCACCAAAAATAACGCGCAACTTTTGTTATTACTCACAAGATTCTTAAAGGCAAAAGAGTGGTTTAGCTCTTATTTGACAGTTGATCCCATCAACTTCTATAAAAATTGTAGTGCATGCGTCTCACGCACACTTCCAATTTTATTCTAGACCTTTCAAAAGTTTCACAATAATGATGGTCTAAGACTATCTGACACTGATAATAATCTTTATTTGTTTCCAACTATTGCTCATGGAGGAGATTAGTGCGACGATTAAATCGCATAAATAATCTCTAGGTTTTCTTCATGGTTATTTCAAAGTTACTAAACTATGCACATATAATTGCACATACTTCTTAGAAATTTGCCGCGTTAATCTAAATTAGAACAAAAATAATTAATACACGTCGCAAGATCGAAAATTCGCTAAGCTTCCTAATCATCTCTTGCGCCTCAATGCATAATTATTAATTTCTAACTTAATTTTCGCGCAAATTTATATCGTATAGGAGATTAATTCCAAATCAATCTCAACCATACTCCCACTAGGATAAGTAATCTACCGAGTCAGTCACATGTAAAATAATTTCTTCGTAGATCAAAGAAATCAATTTCAGCCAATCATAATCATGGACTAATCAAACTCAAGCTACTTAAATCCTTTATTTTATCACATTTTAAAAAATTTGAAGACTAATTCTTAAAAAATAGCCTAACAATACAAGTGATAAAATAAGCTCACAATTACATGCAATCACAATACATGTACAAAAAATAATCACATCACATTTTATCCAAATAATTATTATTCACCAAAAAATAATAATCTAGGCAAATTATAACATACAATAAAATGCCTAATAAATGCGATAAAATATGACATAATCTCATGGCATGCATATATTCAATGACCATATGCAAAAATATTTCAGAAAAATAATTTTATGCCACAATAACATACTGAATAAATAAATAAAATCAGCGAACTTACCAATAATAAGCTCTAGCCCAAATGGTTGAGTTAATTGTCTTTGTGTGAAGTCTTGAGTTCAAATCACCACCCAAACATTTTGTATAAAAAAATTTATGCCACTGTTCTTGGACAGCCAATGGGCTGCACCACCTTGGGCGCCCAGCTGCATAGAGGGCTTGTGCCTACTGGGCTCACAACCCAATCCACAAGCACACTTAACATCATATGATATGGGCTGGATTTTTTTAAAAAAATGGCCCAAAACAGTATAAGCCTAAAACAGTTTCTCAGCCCAAAAATAATTTAAACCAAATGCCACTGATCTTGTTTTGTTTGAATAAATAAATTCATGGGCTGGGCCGAATAGCTAAAAATAGGCCCAAACTTCCTTTAAATCCAGCCCAAACTTATTGATTAAAAAAAAATGGCCCAAATCCATTTTCTTTTAGCCCATAACATGATTTAAAAAAAAACAAGCCCGTATACATAAAGACAAAGTCACTGTTTATCTTCTTCCTCAAATACGTTACTGTTCTAGTAACGAAAAAAATATAACCGACGCCAACCTCAGCGTGTGCCCATTAATGGCGACTTCGAACCTCCTGGCAGAGGCGCCTATCCATGGCAGCGCCGCCCCACCCTCTCAAAGCCTCCGGAGAGCTCGTACCTTCCTCCACCGCTCACTGGTGCAAGCAGCGGCTTGTGGTGCTGCCACTGCTGCACCTAGTGTTGAAGGGCGTTGAATGGCCATGCTCCTCTGTGCGCAGCAGAGCTCGCAGCACCACCATGGTGCGTGCTGCGCTGCACGCAGCAGAGGACAGCGCCTCCATGGAGGAGTGCGCCACTCTGCTTGCAGCAGAGTGCGCTGCTCTCCATGATGGGCACAACCCTGCACTACACACGGTGCAACGCACCGTGCCTTCAGCATGCACCCCAGTGCTGGTGGGTTGAACCCACGGTGCACCTGCACCGTGATGTTGCATGCTTTGTCGCGCAGCAGATTCTGCGGCGCTGCTTGTCGGGCAGCACCGCTTTGGGCAGGCAAGGCACTGCGCTGAGCAGCTGCAGTGACCATTGGGCAGCGTTGGGTGCTCAATTCTGCACAAACGGCCGCAGCCCACCATGGCAGCACTTCATTATCTTTACCACCATGCATTGTGCGCAGCCACTAGCCGTGGGGTGCCACCACCTGCAGCAGAGCACTTAGCTCCACATGCCTCCCTGCATGCGGTTCTGCCCGCAGTAGAGGCTACGGCACCACCATGGTGCAAGGCTCTGTGTGCAGCAGAGGCCCGACTGCATCTAGTTGCTCCCCACCACCTACGGGTGAGCACCGCCCCTTGGCAACGCATCACCCAGCAGATGCGTGCAACAAGTGCAGTGCCATGAATGGCACAGATTCGCTGCACCCTCAAGCGCGCTACTGCCTCATATGGTGCAGTGCATGTAGAGATCTGGAGAGCAAGTACGGGTACATGTTGGTTCGAGTGGGTGGCTGCAGCCATTCCACAGCGGCGCTACCACCATAACGACCAACCGATAGACATGTTACATAACATCGTGCATGGAAATTTTTTTTTTCACGTAAATGAAATATAACATGCACGTCAATAAAAATAAATCGAGAACAACCGATTCATGCTCTGATACCAATGTTAGAAATACTAGATCAAAGTACAGCGGAAGCGATATTACCTCGTTGGAAATATCTCGGATCTAGTGCGGTTATTCCACGGATTCTCCAGCGTCGTTATTCATCCACGATCTTCACATCGATGGTGGAGTGTGCTACGTGGTAATACCAGAGCAACACTCACCCGTTCCACAGCCTAGATGCCGTGACTAGAGAGAACCATTTGAGAAAGAGATCATTCTTGATGCAAGTATATTATTCAAAGAGGTGAAGAGCTATGTAAATAGCCCTTCTAATTGTAACCCCCAGCTGGCCCTTAATGGCCAGCCATCAAGCCTCATGAAGTGGTTCTTAAACCACTTCATAACCTTCAAGAGAAGGTGAAGGGGTGCCCACTATGGGTGCCCCTTTCTTACAATAGATGTTGTGTCCGAGCCAGCTATGATGAGATTCTACATGAACACGAAATTGAAACTGTAGTTAGAAGCAGCATTTCTTTCGAGAAGGCTGCAATTTGTAAATAAAAACAAAAAACAAAAAAACAAAAAACTACATTTTAACTGTAATGTTATTACAATACGTGTCAAAGACGTCAAAAGGTGCACTTGGAACTAATTCAGAACACTTGAATCTTTAGTGGTGGCCCGGCAATCGGCTTTCGCTTGCATCTAGTCATGTATGCCTCATATCTAAGCTTAATCTTTTGGGATGAGATCCAAGCTTGCCTTTTTTGCAAGTATTTCATCTCTCATAACTACTGCAAAGGTAATATAGTGATTGATTTTCTTGCTAAGCACTGGGGAATTAAATATGGACTAGAGTGATAATAGGGATATTTTACTTAATTAGTTAAGAGGTATTCTTCGTATGAACAAAATTTATTTTCCTTATTTGTGATTATCAAAGTGAAGTACTAGGTCTTTGCATCTCACTTTTTTGTTTTTTTCTTCTATGTGTAATATGTTTCTCTTCTTACAGGTTGGTTTCTTAGAGTTGTTATTTATATTTAGTTTTTAATTTTTTGGTTTTCTTAGTTTGTGATTGGGTCTTCTGGTTCTTGATCAGGTCCGGCTCAATCGGTTCCGGGGCCTAAGACTAAAATTTTGAGTGTGGCTCTTTTTTTTTTTTAAAGTAAAATTAAATTAAATTATTTTATTTTTATATTTTATTTAAAAATAATTCCCATCGTTTTGTAAAGTAAAATTACTGATTAAGATTTTATACGACATTTTTAAGTAATAACTGACTTAATGTTTATTAGAAAATTTTTGATTTAGAGATAATTTTATCAAATCTAGTTTTACAAGTACTTTAGACTTTTAGACACAATTATAATCATTATTGTCAATAAAGTTATATAAACAACTTACACATTTGAAAAAAAGTAGGCCCTTGTCTCTTCAAAAGATTATACAAAAACATTTTATGAACACTGAAAAATTAGATTTTGCTATTTATAATTTTCACATTAATTATATATTAAACTAATAATGGCAAAAGAGAAGTATATTCTTATAAGAAGAATAGGTAAAATAATTATTATCTGTGAAACTTTTAAAAATTAATAATGACATAATATCTATTTGATCTTATTTATATTCTCATTTTCATTAATTTTATCAAAGTTTTTTATTGGGTATATATATATTTTAAAAAAATTTACTTTAAATATATATTTTTTTAGGGGCCTTAGGCAATTGTCTAACTCGCCTAATGGAAGAGCCGGTCATGTTCTCGATATCTGGGTTTTGGGTCGTTATGCTTATCTATAACTCTCAGGTATTTAGTTGTAACTACGGTTTTGTTCTGTCAAAAAGGAGAGTTATTAATAAAATTGAAGTACCGTCCTATGTTTAAAAAAAAAAAAAAATAGTTCCTGTCAACTGCCAAAGTTTTGTTTTTCGTTCCGACAGTTGTGAAGCTTAAAGCTTCTATTCTACAATACATCGATCCTAAAACAGCAATATTATGGCTTTGGCGGCATGTTGCGATTATTAAGGGTTATGCGAAAGAAAATGTTACAAAACGTACCGATACCGTAGCCTTGATGATGGTTTCACGAGTAAAGCCAAACATGGATTCGTCCTTAATTACTGATAGCATGATATCGATGAAGTCCGGCTTGTCGCTTGCCTCACTTTTCAGTTTCCTCAAGCTATGTTCTTCAATCCAACTTCCTATTAGAGTGTCCAAATCCCTTCCAATACGCTTCATAGATTTCACTTGACCCCCAAAATCATACCATCCTAGAATCGGAATCAGATCAGAAACGATAGGCCCCCCGGATACATACATATATTCTTTGATGATTTTCCATATGCGTTTTGCCTCTCCATTGTCTGCAACATTAATGGCGTGGGGAAAATATCTCTTCCCTGCAATCATTTTAGTTATTATGTTGAAGGATAGGCGTTCAATCCATTCACTAATCACAACCTTGACAGGGCTGTGATTGTTGCTCTTTGAAAGAGAGTACAAATCCTTGACCAAAATATCCACCTCGGAGACTTGCATATTCTTTAGTGTCTCGAGCCGGCGGGCAGAGAGGAGTTCCACCATGACTAGCTTTCGCATCTCACGCCAAAATGTACCGCAAGGCGCAAACCCAAATCCTGCATAGTTGTAGCCCAAGTACTTTCCATGGGTTGACTTCGAACGTTCTCCAAGAACTTTGTCATTCGTAGTGAAACACTCCTTGACTGCCTCTTGATTGCTAATCACAAGTGCAATTTTCGGGCCAAACCTGATCGTGAACATGGGGCCATGTCTGTCAGCCATGGCTGCCAAGGTTCGGGCAACTGGGATTTTGCCACCTAGTTGATGAAGGTGACCTATAATTGGCAAGGCACCCGGTGCTTCTGGGGCTAACACAACCTTTGTTTTCTGAACACCAATTCGCAACCTCCATAGATTGTACAACACCACCAATACTAAAAACCCTGCAATTGCAAGTAGATGAGAAGTGATTTCCATGACGTCCCTCAAACTTCCAGAGAACTGAAACTATGACAAGAATTTTCCAACCCCAGTTTTGCGGTTTCTTTAATGGTGACAAAAGGAGAAAACCTCTGGAATAAATATTGGATATTTCTGAGGTGGTGGTGCCCAGGGATAACTTCTTGCGACCTTTGAGTGGTTGTTGTGGCTCTCAAAGTCGTAATATTGACCGACTTTTATTTGGGTTCTTGGATCTATCTTCAATGATGCATCGACCTTTCTTCTTATATTTTAGACCTCTACTAGGTTGACATGAGTTGAATTAATGGATTAAATTTTGTAGGATATATCTAAAATGAATTTAGATGAATTTGAATGTTAAGATAAGTTTAGCCCTCATTTGTTTTTACAGATGAAATGAATTGAGATAAAAGTTAAAAATTGAATAAAATATTATTAGAATATATTTTTTTAATATTATTTTTATTTTGAGATTTAAAAATTTTAAATTATTTATTTTATTTTGTGTGGATATTTAAAAAAGTTTTAATGATTAGATTAGATGATATGAAATTTTTTGTAAAAGTGAACAAGGCCTTAGATGTATTTATGAAAAATTGAAAAAGGTTGTGGGTCTTACATATAAAAGAGATGTTGAGTTGAAAAACTTTGTGTGTCCCATGTGTAAATAAATTTTGAGTTGAGATGAGTTTAGTAATTTGAGAGTTGGATACTTGGATATTAGATTTAGCTAAATATTAGATTGAATTGAATTGATCTCAGTTCAGTCTGAATTCCAAACGAAGTTGTAATTTTGAGAGAAGCATGGAACCAGTTCCGGTATAAAGAGGTATTTACACCCTCCAATAATTGATTAACAAGTCATCAAACAATCTCCTGAAGTCTCTCCTCCTCTTGCTGCCAACTAGTGTTATTAACTCACTGGTAGAACTCACCCTTGAAAGTCGGCTTACAAGGAAGGGTGCCTAGGAGCTTATAAACTAGCAACCAATCCCATACTTAGTTGATATGGAATCATAACAACCACCACACTCCACAACAGATAATTAGTGATCCCACATCACTAATTTTTTTGCTCTGTGTATGCTCTGTGGTTGTTACGATCCCACATCACTAATTAGTGATCCCATACATAGAGTTTATAATTTTTTTTAAGAAGAAGACGGTATTCCAATTTTATTGATTGCACTCACTTGTGGCGGAGGAAAACCGTGGTTACAATCTGACTCTTGGGGATACATATAATTTTTTTTTTGAAATAGTGGATACATATAATTAAAACCAAAACCCAAGCATCAAAAAAATCCTTTATAACCATATCATCCAAATACAATTCCAAAAGAAAGACAAATAACCTAAAAATAAACAACCTATGGCAACTTGCAAGGACAAGCAAAACAAGAATAGTGAGATTAATCAAACCAAAATAAAACTTTCCAAGCACAAACCTCAGGAGACCTTTAAATAAGGCAGACCCAATTTTTCCATGCGAAGCAGATCTCTTAACTGACTAGGCAGCATATGATCTTCAAACCAGTTAAAGTTTAAGCCCTCAGCACCACACTTAGATAGAAAATTAGCCACAACATTTCCCTCGCGAAAAATATTATTCATAGTATAATCCAGTCAATTTAAATAATAATGTAATTCATCCCAGAAATCTTCTAAATACCATATATGACAATCATTCTTAGTTTGAGAATCCATCTTTATTTGAACCTGATAAAACCCAAGAGTGTAACACCTACGGACACCTTCCAGTAAGCTTCTAATTTTAGCAAAATTATTAGTACCCAGACCCAAGGAAACAGAGTAAGCCCTAAGTAACCTGTCAGTCTCATCCTGAATAACTCCTTTCGCACCAGAAGGGCCAGGATTCCCAAGACTACTACAATCAGTATTAAGTTTAACCCAACTCTGGTGAGGGCACGTCCATCTAACCACCCGAACCCTTCTAGGCTTAGGAACCAAAATGGGGATATCCAACGGCCTATTCAAAATATCAACATCCTGGGTGGACACTGAGGAAACTTTTAGAACCTGATCCATAATACGACGGAGCCATAATTTAATAGCAAGCCAAACCGACTTTGTCGTATTAACTTTGTCTTCATATTGGGCTTTACAACGCCTTTCCCATAGTTTCCAAGATATAATAGAAGGAAGAAGACCAAAAATAATGATCACCTGGGAAGACTTACCAGCACAGCGAAGCCAAATTTTGTTTGTTCCTTCAAAGTGTGGAAAGGTTCCATATGAACCCCTAATTGACAAGCCGCTAAACGCCAAATTTGTCTAGCAAAATCCCCCATATAGAGCACATGATTCAAATCCTTAATATGACCCACTTGATAACAATTACATTTAGAAGCCATTGGAACACCCACCAATTTAATCTTCTCATCAACATTAAGACAATTGTTAACAGCCTTCCACATCATAATGAAAATTTTCTTAGGGAGATTAATATGCCAGATCTACTGATCCCAAGGTAAAGGAGGCGAACGAACCCTAATACAATCCCAGGCACTCTTGGTAGTAAACTTGCCCTCCTTATCTTTTAACCAAACAAGCACATCTTGACCCCATTTCCGACGAGCAAGAAATTTATACAAATCTGTAGCTTTCTGATGGTCCACTAAGTTATTTAGAAGAGAAATATCTCACCCATTCTCAATACAACAATCTTTATTATCTTAATCGAAGGTTGATCAATCATAGAAAATTGACCAATAAGAGGGCCTCCCTAAACCCAATTATCATACCAAAAAGAGATATTGCCCTCTTTCACAACCCATTTGGAGCTATTTAAAGCCTTCAGAATACTGCGAACAATCGATTTCCAAAATCGGGCCCTCTAATAGGCTCCAGAAGAGATAAATGAATCCCCTTAACATATTTGCCTCTGAAAAAATCTGCCCAAAGAGAGTTGCCTTTAATAAGCCTCCAGGCAAGTTTCATATGTAAAGCTTTCTGAACATCTCCAAAATCCCTAATATCCAAACCACCCTCATCAGTGGGAGTACAAATGTGCTTCCAAGAAATCCATTTCTTACGACCCATACCATCAAAATATCCCCAAAAAAGGAGTTCAGAAGCTTATTCAATCTATGAAAAACCACTTTAGAGACATCTAAAACTGCAAGAAGATGGGTCGCCATACTAGATAACACATGACGTAAAAGGATAGTTCTACCACCAGTAGAGCGCATTTTCATCTTCCAACCCACAATCTTCTTATTCACTTTACCTATTAGATCCCAAAAGTCACAAGCCTTCAACCTACCATCCACGGTATGCACCTCCAAGTACTTAAAAGGGAACATACCCTCAGAAAAACAGATGAGGCAAATGAGAGAATCTTTCCTGGAAACGGGAATTTTCTTAGAAAAAAATAGCACTCTTCTCTTTATTAAGGACTTGACTTGTCCAAACTTCATATTTGTTCAATACCTCCATCAAACCTTTCATGGATCTCTTCCCACCATTAGCAAATATAACAATATCATTGGCATACATAAGGTGAGAAATAACAAGTGTCCTTCTAGCTTGAGTAAAATAACCAATTTTACCTTCCTCAAAGGATTTCTTAATGAGACGAGAGAGAACATCTTGCATAATAATGAATAAGTGCGGTGATAGAGGGCCACCTTACCCCCAATATAATTCCTGTGAATAGAATGAACCATTTCCTGAGTCAGACTAATATTTTCAAAAATACTGTAGTCTGGGCTAAAGGCCCATTGTTTCTGTGAAATCATTTTAGGAAGCAACCTATTCATACAAGCCATGATAATTTTAGAGCAAATCTTATAAACCACGAAACAAAGGCTGATAGGCCGAAATTTATCAAAGCCAAAAGGCTTGTCCACCTTAGGAATTAAAACAATAGAAGAAGCAGTGTAACTTTTAAGGAGCATGTGGCTATGGAAAAACTCAACAATGGCTGCAAAAAAATCATCTTTAACAAAATCCTAACAAACTTTGAAAAAATCATAACCAAAACCATCTGGCCTAGGACTACTATCAATAAGAATAGTAAAAACAACATCCTTTATTTTTTCTATGAAAGGAGCTCTACCAATAGCCAAGTTTTCCTCAGTAGTAATGATAGGAGATACCAGATCACTTAAATTCGGCAGAACACAAGAGCTACTATGGCCCAAATTTTTTTGAAAATAATCAATAGCGGCTTTATAAATGTCGAAAGGGGTCTGTAAGATAGTACCATCAGATAAACACATATCCTGCACTCTTTTATGATACTTAGCATTCAAATAAGTATGAAAGAATTTAGAATTTTGATTCCCATTTTTCAACCAACTTTTCTTAGCCATATGAGCAAGTCGAGTATCCTCTTTACCCATCCAAGTTAAAAGTCCCAACTTGGACGCTAAGAGATCATTATCATCCTTAGCATTAAAAGAGACTTGAATGTGATTTTCCAAATTATCAATATGAGTTTCTAAGTTTTTAATAATAACGTTCGTCTTACCGAAGACACTTTTATTCCATTCTTTTAAAGCCACCTTAACCATTTTCAATTTAGAAGATAAATTAATTAACCCATAACCAAGACCCACACGCTTCCACACCCCCTCCACAAACTGATAAAAATCAATATGATCAGTCCACATATACTAAAAGTGAAAAGGACTAGGACCATACCTCAAAAGGTCATCCCCCCTCTGAATAACCAAAGGAGAATGATCCGAAGTAGTATGCGCCAAGATCTAGTAGAAAACATTAGAAAAATAATTAAGAAAATTAGTGTCATTACAACATCTATCTAACCTAGCCCAACTGTGAGCTAATCCGCCTTGACCATTACACCAAGTCATTTTCGGGCTTTTGGAGCACATATCTATCAGACCACAACTTTGAATACACTGGTTGAAGTCTTTCATGGCAGCAGAAGGACGAGGATGGCCACCCATTCTTTCTGAATCATCTTTTATAATATTGAAATCCCCACAAAGAACCCACGGAATATTGGTAGTACTCGTAGCCTCCAAATCCGCCCAAAGAGAGTTTCTATCAATTTGGTTGCACTTCTAATAAATAATGGACAAAAGAAAAACAAGACCATTCTCCTCAACTTTCATAATAATAAACTGATTAGAACCTACCACCCATTGAATCGAAACTGCTGAGTTCCACAACAACCAAATTTTACCACCATGCACCTCATTAGTAACAAAAGAATTGCAACTAAATTTACCCAATCGAGACGGGATTTTATCCTCCAATAGAAAAGGCTCAGCCAAAGCTAAAATATTAGGTCTTAACTTTTTTATAATTTTCCTCAACCTCATATAAGAAGTGGCAACTCCTATAATATTTCAAAAAATAAAAGGATTAATCATAAATTAAATTTGGAAGGGCGAGTTACCACCCTGGTAGAGCTCCTTTTGTGAACTTTCTCCACCGGATTACTGGGCCTCTTAGAATCTGTACAGTAATCCTTGCGCATATCATCCTTTATAGTATCTTTCTCACTTTCTTGATCAGAGTGGTAAACATAAATCACATCCGTTCTTCTTTATTCATCTACAACCATAAGCTTTTCCACTTGATCAACTAGACATGACCCATTGGAAGCACCATTTTCTTGAGCCATTAACGAAGTATTTGCACTGGGCCTTAGTGCAGGCCCATGGTTTTCCACGCAATCTCGGATTTGCTGAGCCCCCAATGTAGTATGCAGGCCTACGTGAACTTGCAAATATTTTCCTTGCTGACCACTGACACCACCCGGCCCATTAATTTCTCTACAAGCCTCGTCTTCTTCCCACACGTCGTCTTCTTCCCGCATGTCTTCATGTTCTTTTTCAAGAAACTGGGTAGCCGACAGACGCTTTGCTAATTCCTTATTAGATATGCACTCCTTTGCCTATGACCCTCCTACTTCATTCTCAGTTTTCTTTACATGAACATTAGGATCCTTCCCACCTATTTCATTTTGCTCTGGATTACTGTCATTAACCGGATTGCCTTCCTCGACCAAGCTAATTTTGGCACCTTTCTTTACTCAAACTTGGTTCCCATACCTTTTCTTGTTTTGTTCTTTTCCACTTCTACATGTGTTAATGTTATGGCCTTGGCATCTACAATAAGAGCAAAACGCAGGAAGTATTTCATACACTAACTCCTGCCTCTGACTCCCACGCAACCTAGGACTGCCTATCCAAAAATGATGAATGGGATCCTTCAAAGCATCAACCTCTAGGCACACTCTTGCTCCATCCATTCGAGTTGTACATTTTGTCGAGTTATCATGGTGAATAAACCTTCCAATTGGTGCTATCAAAACCTTAAGTATCGAAGCACGAAAAAAATTGGTGGAAGTCTGGGTAAAAACACCCAAACCGGGACACATGAGGGCTCATAATGCTCATCAAAATCAGGTTTCCAAGCATGGGGCTGATACGGACATCCGTTTATATAACATGAATCCCTTGAAAGTGCTTTGTTGAAATCTACCTCATTGGACATCCGAACGAAGATATGACGCGGCTGTTGCATGGAGGAGACTATTGGCATGCTAGATAGCCCCCATCTTGATCATATGAAGCCTCAAATGTCATCTAGGGAAGGCCTTTTGCAGAGGAACTTAATCACCATTGAATAACGAAATGGCATGGCAGTGCGTTCTATCTCCTCTACTGAGAAGTGAAAAACTATCTCCCCATCTACTATTTTTGGAGGGTGCAAAACCACCTACATGGCAGCGGCTGCGGGACGGTGGAAACCAAATCGGCGAGAGTTCTATGATTGCCTGCCGAAGGTGGCAAAGCCTCCTCGGCAGCCATGCAGGTAGGGCGTAGGCTCTAACAGGAAAAACCCTAGCAGAGCGAAAGGAAATTTATTTAAGGTAAGTTGACAAAATTTTAAGGTTGTACCAAAGTAGTGTTTTAGTACTTTATAGGTTTGGTTTAGCTGTTGATATTTGCAAAATATTCAATGGTCAAATGGGAAGTCCCATGTGCCATGTGGTCATTTGTTTGTGGGGAAGTTAAAATTTTAAATTTATTATCAAAATCATTGTATATGATTGTCTATTAATTTAAAATTTGGGCTTTCAACATAGCCCATCAACTTAATTTAGACACAGTAAAATTGTCTTTAGAATACTAGGATGGGTCGTTACCGTAGGTTTATAGGCTCCAGTGGTGTTACATGATCACTTTTCTCAGCAGTGAATTTTATCCTTAAAATACTTTTTATTTTTCTGGAATGAAATTCTTTTCTACAGAATAAAGGAAAATGCACAATAAAAAGAATTGGAATTAGAAAATTTTTGAATTAGTTGCAGCCAATGCCAAAGAACCCAGAGAGTACGCAAGAAGTTGTTCAAATTATACAATCGAAAATTATAATGTATTTTTAAAATATAGGTAATTTAATATTTTCCCACAACAATAAATTATATAATTACAATTATTTATATAGATATCAATTTCAATTAATATTAGAATCTAGGACGTAATATTGAAAGTACTTACCTAAGTATATTTAATAATAAGTAATGATATAGGCACAATACTTTTTAGAAATTTTAATATATTTATATTTTAAAATAATGATATTTATGTAAAGTGATATTATTATAAAATTACTCATCATTTAAAACAAAAATTAATAAAAATTTTAGAAAAAATTGAAAGTATATCATTTTCTTATAATAATGACAAACTTGTCTATGTGACCTTTGATTGCCTTGGGCATCTTATCCAATAACCATATCTTTTTAAGTCAAGCTCGACATGTGAGTGTGTGACCACTAATGCACGGTGGTTTTACAAGCGGCAGTTCTCCAAGCTCTTTGTAAGTAATAATTCGCGTCTGCATCTTAATTTGTTTGGTCATATCTCATTTTCTTATAATAATTTTCTTATATCATTTTCTTATAATTATGACAAACTTGTCTATGTGGCCTCTAATACCCATGGACATCTTATCCAATAACCATATCTTATCCAATAGCCGTGGGCATCTTATCCAATAACCATATCTTTAAGTCAAGCTCGACATGTGAGTCTGTGACCACTAATGCACGGTGGGTTTTACAAACGGCAGTTCTCCAATCTCTCTGTAAGTGATTAATTCGCATTTGCATCTTAATTTGTTTGGTCATATCTCATTTTCTTATAATAATGGCAAACTTGTCTATGTGGCCTTTAATAGCCGTGGGCATCTTATCCAACAACCATATGTTATCCAATAGTCGTGAGCTTTAATAGCCGTGGGCCTCTTATCCAATAGCCGTGGCCTTAAGTCAATTGTACAAACTCGTGAAATTCTTAACGCCGTTCTCTTTCTAGAAAAATCCTCTCCCTCATTTCTAAACTCTCTCAAACTTCAAATCAAACGAAAGAGGGTGAAAGTTTCAGCTCCTCCCCCATCTTTTTCCTTCCCCCTCCCTTCTCCTCTTTCTATTTTATTTTTTGTGTAGTGTTTTTTTTTTTTTTTGTATTTTTTAGGCCAAATAAGGGAGGATCGTCGTTTGGATCTTTCCGGCCGTCGCCCTTCTACACGTGCCCCACCATGATGATGCCCAGCCGCCGATCTTCAAGACCACCAAATACGGTGTCCATTGGAGTGGAGTGTAGCCCGCACGCTTGGGACGAAGTTTTGGATCTCCTAGGCACATGGCCATCACTCGCCACTGAGGAGCCCCCTGCCAACGCCGTGCTCGGCTTTTCTATACTCCCTGACTCAGAGACTTTCAAAATTGACCGTCGGTTTTCCTCCCCGAGTGACCAGTGCCCTGCACGCATCACTGTCAACGCGTTGTGTACTGTTCATATGTTTTTGTTTTTTTGTTTCTTTGTTGTTCGGTTTCAATGTTTTGTTACTGTTTGTTTGTTTTTTTGGTTCTTTTGTTGACCCGAGTGAGGTGTTGAGCTTTTGGATTGAACATAATTTGAGGCAAGAGCTATTCGAGAGTAGCGAGCGATGTTATGGCTGGTGATCATATGGCTAGTGCTCACGCGTAGGTGCTACTTGCACAATGGAGGCTGTTTTTGTCCATGCGTAAGCTGGGTACTCGTGCCGTCAAGGCTTGAGATGCTGATGCTTGCGGTGGGCATGACGTCTGGGGTCACACCGATTCTTGTGGTTCTGTAGTTGTTAGTTGTTAATGTGTTTTATTTGTAATTTATTTGTTATTTTAGTTATTAATAAAATAGAAATAGGTTATTGAATTTAGTGTCCATAGCAGTGGCCCGTACTCTTCCTTCCTAGGAGGACAGAGGGGGCCTTCAAAATTTTTTTTACAGAACGCTTTCTCTGTTAGGAGAGAGTTTGTTGAGAAGTTAAGACAATATTTGTCACAAAAAAATTTGTGTGTGAAGAAGCCCTAAAGCTGATTATAATTTGGCTTATAGTCAGGATTTTTTTAATGTATTGATAAGTTACAATTATAACTTCAGTTCATTAATGAGATGAGTAGGTTTCCTTAAAAAAAAAAAAAAAAAAAGCCGTGGCTTTTAAATCAAGCTCGACATGTGAGTCTGTGACCACTAATGCACGATGGGTTTTACAAGCGGCAGTTCTCCAAGCTTTCTGTAAGTAATTAATTCGCGTTTGCATCTTAACTTGTTTGGTCATATCTCATTTGATCGCTTGTGTAAAGAAACATTTATGCTCTTTTTCTATATTTTTTGTACACCCCTGGCTTGGCTCTGAACAAACTACAAACTAAAGCAGAGTGCGAAAAGCAGAGTAGATATGATGGAGTAAGAATAGAACACTGGCTGAAATGATAGCCAATCTACGCCTTTTTTTTCGCCTCTCTCTGTTATTTTTCCTTGTTTTTGTGTAGGAAGTTGGATCTGGACCTTTTATCAGCCGTTGATATACGCGAGCCCCACCACCAGATACCTCCCTTGCCTTTTGCTCCATTCCTCCGCACAATCGAGGGTCCCCACTCATTGGTGCGGAAGCCCACCCTTCGCCACTTATAGCAGCTTCTATGCATCGTTAAAGGCCTATATCTCATGCGTCTGCCTTCTTTCCGTGGCCAATCTTTCAAATTCGAACTGGAAGCAAACAGGGTTTTCCTTTCCTTCTTCATAATGAAATTAGACTAGTGAAATATCTTATGGCTTGTTTATACACTTGATATATTTCAAACTTTTATTAATAATAGTTAAATGGTCTTTAAATAGTATTCAAAGAAAAAGTTGAAAAATGAGAAGAAAATTATTTAATATTATTTTTGAAAAATGAGAAAGAAATTATTTAATATTATTTTTATTTTGAAATTTAAAAAATTTATATTTATTTTTGTATTTTATTTTAAAATTTGTAAAAGTAGTAATGATTAAATAATAATTAGATGAAAAAGTTGAATATTTAAAATTAAAAAATATTTTGTATTTGAGTGTTGTTTGAGAATTGAATTATAAGAAATTTTGAAATTTTTTTTCTCATCGGCCAAACATAGCCTGAGCTCCAAAGAATGAGCAACATTTGTAACTAAGATTTCAAGCTTTAGGTGTAATAAGAATATAAAAAATAATAATAAAACAAGAAAATATTGAGATGAAAAGATAAAGAATTTAGAGTTTTGCTATACAACCACCCACTATTCATGGCACACCGCACATTTGCTGTCATGTTTTTTTGTCTTAAACGTGCGTTTCAATCCCTGTCTTTACCATTTTGCATTTGCAATTTTTGCCCCTCCCTCCGCGTTTCCCCATCCTTGCATTCTCCCCTCCTCAACTTGACTAGCTATTCAAAACTTTCAGACTCAAGATTGATCGACAAAGTTAAAAAAAATCTTTATCTGAATTGATTCTGGTTGTCTTTAACTCTATGAATTTTCTTCAAAAAGTCCATCAAAGAGGTCAAAGAATCCCTAGACTAAAAACTTAGGAAACAACTGAGATTGACATCCCTAATCTAGAAGTAGAATTCTGGATCAATATTGTTTCCTACATGCATATCCCATTTCAAATATTACTTTGATCTAATCTCTATGAAAGTAAGAAATGTCGGTACTACAATACTTGGAACAACATATGCTGTCTCAAAAAACCAAAGACGCCGTCAATGCCGTTGCAAGGGCCAAGTCCTTGATCCCATCCTCTTCATCATAATTCTCTAGCTCTTTCTCTCTTTGCCTCCGTTTGGTTCTCAAGAAAATGCATACAAAATCACACTGCATGTGACTAGTTTTCAGCTCCTAATAGGATCGTCTAACTTAATTTATTCAACGAAAGCTAAAGAATATAGGTTATGGAACTTCGGCTTCTACAATTTTGCATGGTTTTCTCGACAGCCAAATGGAGGACTTTTCCCATTCAATAGTTTTCCTAGAGAGAGGGAGAGCAGCTCTCAAGTATCATTTCTTCTTTGAAAGGGAAAGAAATGGCTAAGAGAGAAAATGAGTCACTACAAGAAAAATAGTCTTTTCTAACGACAAAAATCGCAAAAAATAAGCCATAATATCATCGGATTTTATCTTTCTCAGTGATTTTACTGCACCGAATGTTCGTTGCAATTATCTACTCAATTATAAGTTAAACCAGCGAACTACAAAAATCGCCGCAAATAATACTTTTCAGGCTATTTTTTTCCGCAATTGTTCAAAAAATCGACAGAAATGACCTTCCTGTTTAACATTAAATCATTGAAAAAAGTCAATTGAAGCAATATATCGTCTCAAAAAGTTAAAAAATCGCTAGAAAAGCCTCGATATTTTTCCAGCTCAAGCTAATAGAAGAATGTACATATTAAGAAAAACTAGTTACCTCAAACATAATTTGAAATGAAAATGTGAGTAAGCAGTAATGAATCAACATTAAATTATGTTAAAAAAACTGAAAAAAGAACATAAAATTATGTTAGCATTAAAAAAAATCTACAAAACTAATCAAAATTGTGATACATATATTGCAAGCCCACTTATTGACACCAAATGAATCACCTTATGGGTCATCCCGTTGTTGCAATCTACCAATTTATTTGGTACCCAAACTTCATGACATTCATTTGCCCCTCATTTATGTCTTCATGCATACATTCTTTTGTTTCATTTAAATCATTTTGTTTTAACTTTCATTTCATCATTCATTTCACTAACTACATAGTAACACATAAACACGTACGGGATAACATTCAAAATGGGCTATCAAAGGAATGTCAATACGTATATACCATTAACCTTCCAAACATTCAAGAAATCCAAACCTTAACTTCAAGGCTTGTGGCATCCTTCATTAAATACATCCTTATAACATCCAAGACTTTATTACTTACACCAATAGGTACTCTTAGACACCCCATTACAACACTTTTGTAAACCATGGTTCATAACCTTGAAAAATAGGTTTAGCACATCAATCACTATAAGGAACCAGAGACTTAACTTACATAACTAATCCATAGCCTCATCATTTTTTTCAAACAAACTTCATGCTCCATTCACTACATACTCTTAACTTCAGCGCCGTAATCAAGGAGTCCTTAAAGTCACACATTTCTAACTTATCACATCCAATCCATGGCTCTACACATCCCTTGCATCTTCTCAATACAACTCCATTTAATATCTAATTCTCAAAGTAAGCCTCCAAGTGAGTTTCCATGCTTTACTTTATAGTTCATTACAAAGATCCAAGAACTTCATCATTTCATCCAAACGCTCATTTTAAATTTAAAACATCAATCCAAGCTGCACAATTTAATTCAAATTCAATGTAAAAAGCCCTTCCTCCATTCCTATATAAAAGCTAGCCCAAAAATACTACACAAAACATATTCATTCAGGTTCCATTTACCTTTTCATATTCTATATTACATAAACAAATTGAAAAACTTCCACTGAACAACCATAAATGTATAACTTCAAACTAACTTTAATCACTAAATATCACACACACACACACATATATATATTACATGGAAACAGTTTCCAAACAAGAGATAATTTGTCCAACTAGTATGCTTCATTATCTCATAAAACATAAATCCATAAGTCATAAAACTAAACACAATCTGTCCGATACGTGCAGTACATACTTACTACACCACCTCCTTTAATACTCATTCACATTCAACAAGTAATTAATTCCATTCCTTGTAATAAAAACAAAGAAAAAGGGAAGGACGTGGTACCATGAGGGATAAGGCTAGAGGATGGTTTGTCCAAGCCAAAACCAAGAAAGGGAAAATGAGAGAACTTGAGCTAGTGGCGTCTTGGAGGAATTCCTAGCTGAATCTCATGTGTGTTGCTGCTATGACCTAGAGCTTAAAAGAGAGAAATGAGCTTATATTAAAGGAGAAAGAGATTACTCGATTACTGAAGTGGAAGAAATAGAGATATTGCATGAAACTTATGATGACCGTGAGTTTAGAAAAGCTAAAAATGCAATGATTCGAGGCCGAAGCAGAGGGTTGCTCTACTCTGGGTTGGCTTATGGTGTTGACAGGGAGGAGGTGGAGCATGGGTGTGGCCTTGCAGCCATGTGGAGGGCTAACTTGTGGTGGTGTTGCGCTATGGAGGAAGGGGGTGTAGGGCTTGTACGAGGAGCTTGAGCGAGATCTGTGAGGGGGAGAGTAGATCCACGATGAGAGAGAGAGAGAGCTTCGATGGAGGGGTTGGGGACCATTGGGGGGTAGTTACGCCAGTATCTAGAGGTGGTGCTGCGGCACTAAGAACTCAAGGGAAAAATGAATTTGAGGGTGAAGGGAGAGGGAGATCTGCGGGAGAGGGAGATCTATGGGAGAGAGAGAAGCTACGAGGGAGGGGCTTCGCTGGGTTGGCCAGCGACGGTGGAGGTGGACGATGACGGTGGGTCGACGGCAGTGTGCAGTGGCTACTATGTGGAGGCGTGAAGAGTAGAGATCTGAGGAGAGCAGAGAATAGGGGGAAGAGAGAGAGGAGAGGGAAAAAGTGCAGGAGTAGGCGTTTTGGCACTGGGTGCTTAATTAAAATTTATTTTTTGTGACTAAATTTACATTGCTAGAAAAGTACATAATTTTTAGTTTTTGACTAAAGAGGCAATTGTTACAGTCACAAAATGTAAACAAATCGCTGCAAATAACTAGCTTCGAACCTTAATTTAAAAACTCAATGATGACATCAAAATCGTTGGAATTAAAGGCTTTTTACGGTGATTTTGATTGGATGCAAATATATAGTTTTTTTCCAACGAATAAGTTCCGTTGAAAAACTTTTCAAATTTTACTATAAAAAGGGAACTAACTTGTTTTCGATGATTTGAAAATGGTTGGAATAGATGATTTTCGACAACTAAAATTTGCCGGAAATAATTCTTGTACATTTAAAAAAAAAATTTGTAAAAGGATTTTTTCGGCACTTTTCAATCGCCGCTAAGAACCATTGCATGAGTTTTACGATGACAAGTTTCGCCGCAAAAAGTCAAATTTGCGACAATTTTACTATTCGACAGAAATCAGATGCTGCTACAATAACAATGTTTTTGCAACTACTAAAATCGCTGCAAATAATGAACAGTGAATTCACAAATACATTGCTTTTTATTTCAACGGTGAAATAAAAATCACCGCAACTAAGGACTAATTCCGGTGATTTTTTTTGCGGCAATCTTAAAATCATTGGAAAATGCTTGTTTTCTTGTAGTGAATTACGTAGCAGGTTCAAATTAATAGCAGATTCATTTTATATAAAATGTAACCTTGGATTTTTTTTCCTGTATTGGTTGGTTAGTACAGTAGTATAATTTGTACTGTCACTTTTAAAAGTTCTTGCATGCTTGGAATTTTGGTACAAAATTCCTATGACGCACCCAAGTCCACAAGAAGACCCTGAAAATGCTAAACACTTGTAATAAATTGGTAAAGAACATTGGTTATGCATATAATAATATTCATTAAATAAACATTTTGCAGTGATAAATATTAATGTAATATCATTAATATTAACATAAGAACATATAATAACATGTTCGTATCAATGTAATATCCAAGGTCAAGGTACTAAACATATGTCGTTTAGGGATAACCAAGTAATGGAAATCCTTGAAAATGCATGGAGAGAAGACACTTATGGCGTGGCTCTTGGAAATCATATAAACTATTATCTTCCCAGATTATTAAAGTCTTTATCATTTTAACCTCACAAGAGGTGAGACCCAAATTTTTTGCCTTTTATTTCTTAGGAAATGTCTTGGTGATGGAGTGAAGACATGAATTTGTGCTTCTTCTTTTAAAAAAAAAACTCTTTTCACTTATTTCTTATTTGAATTGGGGCAAGAGTATCGAATAAGTTAATTAATTATTACGTCATTAGATTGACACAAGAAAATCATAAACCGTTTCCATGATTGCAAACCTTTTTTTCATGTTTTGTTACTTTATTCCAATTGCGATTATCATCATGCCTTGCTTAAAACCGTAGAAAGAGATATCATTTAGCAAAATCAAATAAAGGTTTTCTCAAATATAATTATACTAAAAGATCACATAATTGACTTTTGATTGTTCACGCTTTGAAGTGTGTGTTGTACAGTTAGAATTGCATCTTCTTATTGTTGGAATAATTAAACAAGCTGACCATTAACATGAATTTATGTTTCACAAGTTTGTGCTGCTCGGGACATTTGGTCTTCTTGTTGGGTATACGACCAAAGTCCCACATTGGCTAGAAGTGGGGAGGATCATGGGTATATAAGGAGGGACAAATATCTCCATTGGTATGAGGCCTTTTGGGGGTAAAGCCCAAGAGCAAATCCATGAGGGCTTGGGCCCAAAGTGGACAATATCATACCAATGTGGAGATAGGTGGTGTCTATAGTCCTAACACTTCTAATCCTTGGATTATGTTTACCTGCTTTTATGTTATAGGAGATTTGATCACACTGGTGACTTCATGAATCATTGGGTTGTTCAGCAATCGACTTCATGAATCGTACTAATGATATATCTTTTCTTATTTTTCACTACTTTATTGTTTGAAATAAAGAAGGCTATTTTTTAATTTGAGATATTTACTACATTATCTATATGTTGATTGGGAGTTAATAACATCCAATAGATTTCTTTCTTTTTAAAGAATAGTAGCCAAACTTAAATGCTTTGGTGGCTGAGTGAAGGTAAAAATTGTTCCAGGATTCAAGTTTGTATTTAACCTTGAATTGTTCCAGGATTCCAGTTCAATGATGCTTTAGTTTTTTTATCCGAGTTCATTTTTATTTTTTCATGCACCTCTATTTGTCAGAAATTGGGCTGTGCATCTCAGATTAATGTACCCGATAATGGTTTAAATTATACTTTTTAGAGAGCTCATACTTTCTTAGAAAATCTTGTGGAAGAATATTACGAGATAGTACACCTTTTTCTCAAGTCTGATGTTCACCATACTAAACAGTCATATCTTATTCATTGATCTACATAAATACACGTCCAACAATTTGTTAAAATTTACTTTTTGTTTTCATTTATTAAATTATTCATTAATTTTAAAAAAATCATATAATTTTTGTAAAAAAACTATTTCACTCAACTAGACAATGTGATTTGCATGTTGGTCCTGACCTAGTATAAATATATATAACAAATAATAAATAATAAATCGAATAAAAGGACAAAAATGTCGGGTCTCACACACTATAGGATTTGACCCCTCTCCTAATCCTTTGCAAATGGAGGGACCAGTGTTGACTGCTAAATCTTCATCATAATTTTTTGGACCAACAAATGAATTATTAACTACCCTCACTTTTTTTTTTCTAGAGTGACTTCATTTGTAAAATAGCATTAGTACAAGAGTAGATTATATTACAAACCATTTCACGAGATCATGCTTCTAGTACTTAAAGGAGGGTCCTTTCCACTATAAAAATCTTATTGTTGGAATATGCCCATTGCGCTATTGAATGCGGGCATCGATTCTGTGATCAATGTATCTTGACTGCTCTCCATTCTTCCAGCTCTTTTAACAAAAATCTGGTATCCCTTGCTACTCCTGATTCCTAATTGTTTGATTTTTGGGGATGATTAATGTTGTTGATAACATTTAGTGAATCCTCTTCAATGACAACTTTTATGATATTTCTTGTGAATGCTTCTTGAACTCCTATGTAGGATGTCATCGCTTCACTTTGATTTGGATCAGTACTCCATACAAATCTAGTCACTACAAATTGAATTTCCCTATTTTTTGATCTGCAAACTGTTGTTGATGTACTGCCTTGTTGCCTCACTGAAGCATCAAATGTGATGGAATAGGTGTCCTCGGATTCAGGAGGGTTTCCAATTTAGAGTTGAATTTTGAACATTTCCACTCTCATGCTTTACAATGTTCCTGATACATGTCTAAGGATTTTTTGACAAATTGATCTACTGCTATGTTGCTGTTTGTATGAATTTTCTGGTTTCTAGTGAACCAAATATTATCCATTGCCACCATAACAAATATCTGAAAATGATGTGCGTCTTCATCAAAGAGATTTAGCTTGGTAGGGTTAAGAATATTTTCAATCCAAGTCCAAATCCCTAAAGGTTCGAATGCTTCTATGTCTAATGGCCAAGGTGATTGTCTCCAAAGAATTCTTGTGAAAACGTAGCTAAGAAAAATGTGCTCATTAGTCTCCTCCTCTTGATGACAACTGGGACAGATCTTTTGATCCTCAGAAAGTGCTATAAAGCTACTAAAGAGGCTCTTAGTAATTACAATGTCATTTAACACTTTCCAAAGGAAAAGCTTCAGCCTATCTTGAAGTTTTAGGGACTAGAGTTTTTTCCATGAGTGTGTGAGGTTTGTTGAATTTTATTCATTTTGTGGGAGAACAATAGCTGCATAAACTGATTTTAAAAAAAAAATAAAAAGAAAAAAGAAACTTATTGAATGTTAAGTCCATCTTGAATTGTCCTGCTGATTGTGATAATGGTGCTCAGTTAGATTTATTTATTTATATTTCAGTTACTGTTTCCTGAGTAAAAAGAGCCTGTAGCAAAATTGTGTTCCATCTTCTTGGCTCCTCAAGGATGAGTTTAGAAACTGTCATTTGAGGGTCTTGCCATGTATTAGGTGATTTTGGTTTTGGAGTGAATCTATCAATAAAAGGTACCCATGGGTCTGACCAAACTTTAGTTCTTGCCCCATTGTTGATCTGGATACAAAGATTTGAGAGAATGAATCTTTTTCTTTGAGAATGCTTTTCCAGAATCTGGAATCTGTTGGTTTTATAGAGATATTGTTCCAATTTGAGTGTCTCATGTATTTTTGGATGAGCATTTCTTTGCATGTGCTTGTTTCCTTATTGATAAGGTGCTAGGTAACTTTGCTCAGTAGGGCTTTATTGAAGTTGGATGCAGTTCTCATTCCTAGACCTCCAAAGGATTAGGTTGACAAATTGATTTTCAAGATTTTGGTGTAAGATTGTGAGTTTTGTTAGCCTTAAACCCCCACCAGAACCTCATTTGAATTCTATCAATTTGTTTGGTGATTTTCTTAAAAGCCAAGTGGTAGCCATAGTATAGGAAGGGATTGTAATAGCTACTAACTTGATAAGGGTTGTTTTGCCAGTTTTGATTTCCAACAAGTCAACTTATTCTAGATTTTTTTCTATGATTTTTTGACAATGTTGTTTCATAGGAGCTCCAAAATTGAGTGGCAGACCTAACTACTTGATTTTTTATTGGGAAAGCTTAAATTTAAAGATTTCTTTAACTTCTCTTATCAAGTTCTGCCTACTGTTCGTACTAAATTGAATGGAGGACTTAGCTGAGTTGATCTTTTGGCCAGACCAAGATTGATAAATCTCAAGGCATTGCTCAAATGCTTGAGCATTTTGAGCAGTGGCTATGCCAAAAAAAATTAAATCATTTGCAAAAAATAGATGGAAAAAGTAAGGCCCATTCCTACTGATTTGAATCCCTCAAATTATTCCCATTTGTTCTTGTCTGGATATTAATCTATAAAGAACTTCACTGCCTAAAATGAAAAGGAATGGTGAGAGTGGATCACTTTGTCTGATTCCTCAATTTGGATGTTCAAATCCATGAGGTTTTCCATTTATCACAACTGAGTAAGATGTTGTTGTGATGCACTCTTTAATCCAATTTATCCAAGTTTGATGGAAACCAAGGCAGTTGAATATGTATAACAGAAATTTCCATTCCATAAAATCAAATGCCTTTTCCATGTCAATTCTGACAGCCATGAGGCCTTTTCTTCCTTTTTTGTGTTTTAGAACATGGAAGACTTCCTGAGCAACTATAGTGTTTTCTTGGATTATCTTGCCTGGAAGGAAAGCATTTTTAGAAGAGGAAATGATTTTTTTTTTTATCACTGATTTGAGTCTGTCAGAAAGAATCTTGGCAATGATCTTGTAACTGACATTAGATAGGCTCATTGGCCTAAAATGATGGACAGTGTTTGGAGATTGTATTTTTGGAATGAGAACAATGTTTGTATGATTCATTTCCTTTAGCATATGCCCTGATGTGAAAAAATCCTTGATGGCTGCAATGAGATCTCCTTTCACAATTTCTCAATACTGTTTGTAAAAGAAACCAATGAACACATATGGACCAGGAGCATTAGAAGAGGGAATTCGTTTAATTACTTGAAGGATTTCTTCATTAGACGGTAGTTGGCAAAGGGATTGATTGTCAGTCTCTGTGAATTTTTCAAGAAAGAGATGATCAAGGTCTTGAGTGATATGTGGAGAAGATGTTTCAAAAACATTTTTGAAATGGTAAAGAAACATTGTTTGGATGTTCAGAGGATTGGAATCCCACCGGTTTGAGTCTTTTTTTTATACAACTAATCACATTCCTCCTTCTTCTGATTGTGGAAGTCATGTGAAAGAATTTTGTGTTTAGATCAGTGGGGGTTAACCACTTAATCCTTGATTTCTGCCTCCACAAAATCTCCTCTCTTTTCAATTGTTCATTGAGACACTTTCGAATAGAATTCTCTTACTGTGTGTTATTCTCATTTGGGATTTGAGATTGGATTTGAATTAACCTATTGGACAGATTTTTTATACAGTTTTGAATATGTCCAAAGTGGTTAATGTTCCAGTTTAAAAAAGTCCTTTTTAACCTCTTTAAGCTTTTGATTAAGAATGAAAGATAGTGTGCCAGTCCAATTTGTTTCCCAAGCACTTTTAATCACATTGACACAAGTGGGATCCCTTGCCCAAAATTCCTCAAATTTGAAGGTTCTAAATCTTTGATTTCTGCCCTGAGTGTTTAAAAGAATTGGAGAATGATCTGAGTTGTAAATTGAGAGATGGAACAGTTTTGCATCAGGATATATCATTGACCATTGAGGGCTTGCTATGGCTCTATCCAATCTTTCTTTTATAAGACCTTGACCATGTCTATTGTTTGTCCAAGTGAATTTAAGACCATTATAACCAAGGTCATCAAACCCATTATCCTCCATGAATTTCCTTAGACCAATGGATGTTGAGGTGGAGGCAAAAGGCCTTCCACCATGCTTTTCAACTTGACTTAACAATGAGTTAAAGTCACCTATGCATAGTGTGGGTCCTGGATTGTTAAGAGGTATTTGGTTCAAACGATCCTAGAAATTCATTCTGTTAGAATAATTAGCAGGGCAATAAACTATCAAAAGTAACCATGGCATATATACAGGTTCAAAGTACACAAGCATAGCTATGATATTGTTTGATACATAAATAGGTTCTACATCTACCCAGGGCGCCACATAACCAAAAGCCCTCCCTTTTTCCCTTGACATGGAACATGTATATAAATAGAAAAACCTAGACTATTGACAACACCTTGTGTTTTAACATCTTTCAAAATTGTCTCCATGAGGAAGACTATATCAGGTTCGTGAAGTCTGATATGAGCCTTGAGACTTCTTCTTGCAACAGGTCAAGATATGCCTCTACAATTCCAAGATATGATTCTCATTTCTATTTTGGAGGCAGATAAGGCTCTACCTCTTCAACTGTTGATGATAAAGAAACTTGAAGGTTCTTAGCTTTCTTACTCTCCTTTTGTTATGCTGCTGGTTTCTGATATGGGAAGTAGGACTTGCTGCTGCATTTGATTTTGCCATGTCTACCTGTATTTTTGGTTCTATAGAAGTATGTTGCCAGTGTTGTTCTTCCTCTTTGCAACTTCCTTGGCTTTCTGTTGCTTGAGTTGCATTCTTTGATTCTTCTGATATTATTGTAATCTCTCTTGTGTAAGTTTCTCTCTTTTTTGGTGGGACATATCTTTCAAAATGTTCTAACACCCTCTTTCTTGTAATATTTCTTAAATTGATTGAGGTTGAATGTTTTTCTTTTGGTGCAGTCAATTTTTGTTTCTGGTGTATGAGATTTATCCAGAGTTGGTAAGGTTTCTGGTATTGGCATGCTTATCTCCCTAGGTGTGCATGGTTGGGCTTCTATCAAGAAAAGAGGCTTCATGTTGCTTGCCAGTGCATTGCTAAGTTTGATGGGGCTTGGTTTGACTGGGCCTTGGCTTTCCTTTATGTTTTGATTATCTGTGTTTCTGATTGCAATACATGCTTTTCTTGAGGGACTTAGCAGCAATGAGAGGGTTGAGCTTTGATGATGGATAGGGCTAAAAAGTTTCTCAAATTGGGCTATGATTTTTTTGAAAATGGAGGGGTTTGTTTGAGGCCCAGTTTCATTCTCATATGGTATTGATGGTTTGTAACCTTGGGAATAGAGTGTGGACTGAATTAAATGAGTTTTGGACTAATGTGCAGACTGTGAGAAACTGTGTATAAACTGACGTGAGACTTGCTCTTAGCTCAAAGATAGGTTTGTCTGAAGTTGATCTTTCTGCTGATGTGTATTGTACTGTATGTGAGCCGCCTTAAAAGTTTCTGTCTCCTTGTCCCATGCATAGGAAAAAAGATCTCCATATGTCACATCCCCCTGCCTTTGTTGACTTTCTTGCATGTGTTGACGTTCTGATTGTTGACTTGAATTCGATGAGTGTTGACCTGAATTTTCCTGCTGCATTTTTCCTGGGAATATTGTGATACAAATCCTTATTCTTGATACATCTTTCCTTTGCCTTTTGAGGTGGGATCTTGGATTAGACTTGCTACTTCTTTCCCAACTAATCTTTGTTCTCGTATGTGTGTTTCTTCTTGGTTCTCTTTGCCTATGTTGCTAATTCTTACTGGAGGCAAAGCTTGTCTAAAGCCTATTGGAGCTGGCATCTTTGCTCGATTTTGGAATTCAAAAAGGTTGTCTCTTTTGTTTCCTCGATTTGAGACTCTCATCCATGGTCCATATTGCAATTTATCTTGTTTAGTAATGAATTTTGGACAGGCTTGTTGGATGTGTCCTAATCCTCAACAAATATAACAAAATTCTGACAACCGCTCATATTTGAAAACGATTCTATTTAATGTGCCATTTGGTTTGGGAAGATTAAAATCTTCTGGTAATGGTTTGTGGACATTGAGTTTCACTTTGATTCTGATGTATCTTCTAAGAGCCATTCCAAATACTGATGCAAAATCCACCTCTAGCAAATTCCCTATGACTTGCCCTATGCTTGTTGCATTGAGCCTGGTCAACATTTATAATGGTAGGCCATGGATTTGTATCCAAAATATTAAGAGATTTAAGGGAATCTCATTGATGCTAAGTCTTGGTGGCCATTGTCTAAGAACCAGGTGAAATCCCTTGAAGTTCCATGACCTGTTTTCCAACACTCTCTCCTTTTCAAGATTCGTAGAGAATGTAAAGAGAAAAGTGTTTACCTCTATATCTTCAATGATGAGACCAACTACAAAACTCCAAACAACTTTAGTAGTGGCATGAAAAGTCTATCTATTGAGGGGTTTGGAGGATACTAGCTTCCCAACTAGAGCAAGATTCGAGAAGTTCCTAGTTGCATCTAGTTCTGGTTCAAGCTTTAAATCATTCCATGTTAGAGCTTCAACTTGAGAGATCAATTTGTCTATTTCTGGATGTTGTGATGACATTGTTGTGTTCAGTTCTAGTTGTGGTTTTCAAAGATTTGATGATGATGTTCAGGGAAAAGGTATTGGAGATGAGGTTCTAGTATTGAGTGTTTGATGTTGATTTTGTTGGATGATGACGTTTGTTGTTATTGTTATGAAGGGTGGAAATACTACAAAGAGGGGGTTATCTCATCTAGAGAGGAACTCATTTTAGAAAGAGAGAGTTGGTCTTCATTGAAATCTTCATTAACTACCCTCACTTGATTCTCACGACATTCGTTCTTATCTTTCAAATATTTAATATTTTCTTAATTTAGAATTAATAATAAATAATAAGAATTTGATCGAAATCTATTTATTAATGTGAGACCTGATTCATTTAGAGTTCTAAAATCCCAAGTATTGATGTATATACGAGTTTTTAATCAATTATTTATTTAATAAAATATATAGTTGTATTTTTTCCCACATTTTCTATTAAAAAGTCACAAAATATTTTATTTATGTATAAGACAAAAGATATTTTCCCAATTAAATTGGGATAAGATCTCTCTCATATTCTCTCATCTCCATTCTACGCTCTAAAAAGGCCATAGAACCTTATCCATGTTGAGTACTATGGAGTTTGGTCCACACCACTCAAGCGGAGTCTTTAGTCGCTCGAGCATAGGCAAGTCAAAGAGTTCGCTCAAGACCTCTCGACAGTGAGTTCGAGCGGATGCGATACAGAGAGTTTGCTCGACACCAATCGACATACTGATCAACAGTGGCAAGTCAGAAAGTTCACTTGAGAGCCGCTCGACACATGACTCGAGCAGTTGACGGGAAACAAGTTCGGTTGATGCGAGCTCAACAAACCGCTCAAGCAAACATCGCTAGTATTGAAACTTTAGGATTTTCTACCGTTTATACTATAAATATGATGTTCTGTCATGTGGCTATATAGTGTGTGCGCAGCAGTCACCCAATAGTGTATTGTGATTCCTCAAGTAATAAAAATCCTCAGCCACTCTCGTGGACGAAGACAATCTGTTTAACCATGTAAATCTTGTGTCGTGTGATTGTTTGATTGTTATTTTCATGTTTACTTTCATTATTTTGTCATCATTTTTCACAACAATTGGTATCAAAGCCAAGGTCGGATCTGAAGGAGAACTATGGCTGGATTTCAAATGAAAGCATACGGGATTGAGAAGTTCGACGGTATCGATTTTAGGTATTGGAAGATGCAGATCGAGGACTATCTCTATGGGAAGAGGCTCTATCTTCCACTATTGGGAAAGAATCCGAAGAGCATGGATGATGCTGAGTGGATCCTGTTAGATCAACAGGTTTTAGGGGTTATTCTGCTGACCTTATCCATAACAGTGACACACAATATTAGTAAGGAGAGAACCACGGTGGATCATATAAAGACTTTGTCACGTAGGTATGAAAAGTTGTCTACAAACAATAAAGTGCACTTGATGAAGAAATTGTTCAATGAAGATGGCAAAAGATACGTTTGTTGCACAACATCTGAATGATTTTAAAACTATCACAAATCAATTGTCGTCTGTTAAAATTAAGTTTGATGATGAGATATGTGCACTGATACTGTTGGCTTCACTGCCAAACATTTGGGAAGCCATGAGAATGGCTGTTAGTAATTCTGCTAGGAAAACTAAACTGAAATATGATGATATACGTGATTTGATTTGGCTTAGGAGGTGCGCATGAGGGATTCAGGAGAGATCTTAGGTTCGAGTTCAGAACTAAATGTTGATTCTTGGGAGAGATCACAAAACAGGAACTCAAATAGAGACAGATCAAAATCAAAGAATAGGGGCAAGAGCAAGTCAAAGCATAGGCAGCAGGCAACTTGTTGGAATTGTGGCAAAACTAGTCACATAAAGAATAACTATAAAAATTTGAAGAAAATTGAGAATGATAGTGCTAATGTGGTAACTGAAAAAATACAAGATGCACTATTACTTACAGTTCATAGTCCAGTTAATGACTGGATACTGGATTCACGGGCTTCCTTCCACACATTTTTTCATCATGAGAAAATGCAAAACTATGTTACAGGTGATTTTGGGAAGGTGTACCTAGCTGATGGAAAGCGTTGAATGTGGTGAGAATGGGAGACATCGATATTGCAATCCCTAACAAGAACAAATGGACCTTGCAGAAGGTCAGACACATTCTTGAGTTGAAGAAAAACCTCATCTCTATTGGTAAGCTCGATGAATGTGGCCATTTTGTAGTGTTCTCAGATAGCACCTGGAAGGTCACTAAAGTGGCATTAGTACTAGCTCGGGGGAAGAAAACTAGTACTCTCTATATGACTACTAGTTTGAATAATATTGTTACTACTACCATTGCAGAGAGCACAACAGATTTGTGGCATTATAGGCTTACCCATATGAGTTAGAAATGCACGAAAGAATTACTGTCTAGAGGTAAGCTACCAGAACTGAAGTTAGTTAATCTCATTATATGTGAGAATTGCATTATAGGGAAACAAAATAAGGTCAGATTCTTATAGAGTGGCAGAACACTGAAGATAGGAAAGCTGGATCTTGTGCACACAGATGTGTGGAGACCTTCCCCAATGGCATCTCTTGGAGGTACTCAGTACTATGTCATGTTCATTGACGACCACAGCAGGAAGGTATGAGTTTATTTTTTGAAACATAAATTTGATGTGTTTACTGTATTCAAAAATTAGAAGGTCATGGTTGAGACAGAGACAGACTTAAAACTGAAATGCCTGAGATCTGAAAGTGGTGGTGAGTACATTGATGGAGGGTTCAAGGAATACTGTGCAGCTCTGGGTATCAGAATGGAAAAGATCATTCTTGGGACACTATAGCAAAATAGAGTTGTTGAACGTATGAACAGAACTATAAATGAGCGTGCTGAAAGCATGAGGTTGCACGTTGGATTACCACCTACTTTCTAGATAGACGCAATCAACACTACCGTCTACTTGATAAACAGATGGCCATTAATTTTGTTGGATTGTGGACTGCCTGAGGAGGCTTGGAGTGGGAAAGATGTCAAATTTTTTCACCTTAAAACTTTTGGCTGTCATTCTTATGTTCTTGTTGATTCTGATGCTCGTAGTAAACTTAAGGCTAAGTCAAATAAATGTTATTTCATTGGTTATGGAGACAAGTCATTTAGCTATCGTTTCTGGGATGATCAGAGTTGGAAGATTATAAGGAGTAGGAATGTGAAATTTACTGAGAAGATATGTACAATGACAAGTCCAGAACAGTTACTAAAATCAAAGTTTTCAATTTCGTTTTGTACCAGCCAATACAGCCTAAATATGTCGTACCGACCAGGTAGCCAGTACAGACAAGTATATTATTTCTTACCGGCTAAAATTTTGACTATATCGGCCTGTATTGGCTTGTACCGGTCTGTATCGGCTGATATATCGACCTATACTGGCCGATATATCGGATTTCGGCCTTCATACATATTTCGGCCTTTATTTATTTATTTCTTCATTTCTTCAAACTGCAAGCTCATTTTTGAACCCCCTCAATTCAATTCAGACTATTTATAATTTATATATATTATATATAATTTATTCATATATATACTTATATAATTTATTAATATATCGACTATTCTGAAACGGTATCGGTATCAAAATATTTCGTTTCAATGCCTCGACTGAAAATGTCCTCCGCTGCTGACAAATTGGTGTCCATCCTCAGTTAGTGAAGATGGACTGTATGCTATGTCCTTCCCATGAAAGATCGGAGAAGCCAGATAAAATGATCTCACGCTCGACGAGTATAGGTCTCGTCTCTTGAGTATGAGCTACTCTTGAACTTTGGCAAGCCTGATCTCTTGCACATTTTCTTCCACTAGATGCCATTAGTATATTGTTTAACCACAAGGAAATTAAGAATATAATTAACCATAATATTTAAATTATATTATAGAAGAATTATACTATAATGAACTGAATTTAAATAACTCGTTTGAACTATACATATTATGTTCGAATGGAAGATTATGTTCATTTGAACTGGAAATTAATACCCGTTTGAACTAAATTATTTAGTTCAAACACGTATAAATCTGTTTGACAACTTTGCGTTCGAACGGAAGAGAGTTAGTTCGAACAAGAACTAACCAAACAGCCATGGCTGAGTCGACTCAGCCCCGAACAAAATTCTATCATGTAGACCAAAAGCTTTGTTTTAATTGATAGAAATGATTAAGGAGTGAAGCCCAATCATTTCTACCGATTAAAAACGTGTTCTAGTGAACAAAATACACCAAAATGGGGGGATTTCGAATCCAAAATCCCCCCCCCAAACACAACTCATTCTTCTAAAAATATAAACAATAGAGGTGGAGAGTTGACCCATACCTCTTAGAAGTTCAAATGTGGGGTTGCTACGGTAGTTGAGTGGCGGTTTTCACGGTGGACATTAGTGGTGACTTGGAGGCTCTCGACGGGTGAGGGTTATAATGCGAGAAATGATTTTGATTGAAATCGAACTGGCCGAGTATATAAGGCGTCTCGTTCAAACGGATATTATACTAATATATTTCTAATTATATTACTAATACTAATATATAATAATACTAATATTACAATAATATAATAATACTAATAATAGTATTATAGTACTTTAATTTAACATATTTAGTATATTATATGTAAATATACTTATTTACAAGTTAATATAATTTATATATATAGTACTTATTAGTTATATAGCTACTATAGTGTAAGTATTATATCATAGTTACTATCTAGTTATACATATTGAAAGAGTTATGATAACTATACAAGTTAATATAATTAATATATATAGTACTTATTAGTTAGTGAGTTTTTTACTAAGTGATTAAGAAAATATTGTTTAATAATATTTTGAATTTTTTTCTTTTGTTTAAAATATTTAAAAGTGTTAAAAAAATGATGTGAAAAAACAAAACAAAAAATCTTTATATTTAATTGAGATATAAAATACTATTATTACTAGTTCGAACCCAGTAAGTTACCGTTCGAATGAAATTGACTCGTGAAATGTATTTGGAGGAAAACTTCGCACCAAATACTCTGATTGTCAGTTTATTCGAACGTGAAAGTTCCGCATTCGAACTAAAATTTTTCAAAAAATATTCTGATCTTCTCTACATTTGAAGAATATATCAAGGAATATTCTGATTCTTAGTTTGAACGTGTAATTTTTGCATTCGAACTTGAATTAAATCGTGGTAGAAATTGGCGCAATTTGAAATTTTCGTGTGCGAATGAGTAAAAGTCCAGTTCGAACGAGACTTCACAGATTCAAATACCTCAACCTCCAGTTCATTTTCACCTCGTTCAAAAATTCTTTTGGAGGCAGAGACATTATAGTGTGTGAGAGAAAGTTGTGGAGAGAGAGAAAAACAGACTTAGTGAGAGAGAATGGATTCTTGAGAGAGGAGAGGGATATAAGAGGTAAGTAATTATTTTTAGGTATTTTTTTTTAGTATTTCGAATTTGATACCAAGTTGGTTTATTGCACATGATTTGAGATTTTCTCATAATATGTTTTATACTTATGTAGATATTGTATGCTGCTATTTTGTTTGGATTGCTTAAATTTGAGGTAATATTTCTAATTTTTAGATTTTTTACAATTTATAGTTTTTATTTAATTATGTTAAGATTTGTTGGTATATTTGTGTTTGTGCAATCCCATTTAAAATGTGTCCTATACCAATATGCATCATGTTCTTGATTTTGTTTGTGAAAATTGTGTTTTGTGGAGAAGAAATTTTGTCTTTGTTTCTTGTTAACGGAATCTGTGCTTGTACCGTTCAAACGCTATGATATTCGTTCAAACAGAATCCTGTCCGAACATAATTTTGTTCAAACAGTACCCTATTTTAAAATATAAAAACATAAGGAATACATAATTAAAAAATTATATACATAAAATAATTGTTATAAAATATTTAATTAAAAATAGATGGTATAAAAATAGACACTTATAATATAATATAATATAATATTATAATTATTAACACTTAGATAATAGTTAAGGAGTATATAATTAAAAAACAATATATATAATATAATTATTAGCTATTTTAAACTTAAATTAATAAATAATAGTTAAGAAGTATATAATAATAAGTATTATTAAATAATCTCCACTTAAATTAATATGAAAACTTATAATATAATATAATACGGGAATTATTAACACTTAAATAATAGTTAAGGAGTATATAATTAAAAAATGATATACATAATATAATTATTAAATATTCTCCACATAAATTAACATGGAAACTTATAATATAATATAATATAGGAATTATTAACACTTAAAATAATAAATAATAGTTAAGGAGTATATAATTAAAAGCGATATACATAATATAATTATTAAATATTCTCCACTTAAATTAAAATGGAATTATTAAAATTATTAAATTTTGCACCTATATAATATAATATAGGAATTATTAAAATTGAAACATTTAATGTAATTTTGTACATATATTTGTGATTTGAAATGTGATTTGCTTTTAAATTTATAGTATAATTGTAGGAGTTGGAATTGATAGTTTTGAATTTTGGGTTATTTTTATATGTACTTGAACCTTAGACTCGTTCGAGAGTTGTGGTCAAATAATTCTCTTAAAGAATGTTTGGGTACAACTCTTGAATTGTTCAAAGTGGACAATTTGGGATTCTATTATCTATATAACAGATATATTCAGTTTAAACTCTTGAGTTAGTTAATTAAAATTTTGGTTCAGTGTTTCCTTACATTCTTCGGGTATGTGGTCTGTGAGTTTTTTAGCCCATGAATAGGGTCGATGACTTTTCGTGACTAGCATACTTGGAGAATTATAAGGAAATGCTACTGAAATTTTTACTAATATTAGAGTTTTGGACTGAGTATATATGCGATATAGATGATAATTTCTCGAATGAGATAGGATCAACTACCTTATACAATAAATGGTAAACAAGTATGAATAAACTCTTGATAGTGTTTATCCCATGAATTGAGTTTTTTTTATAGATATCCAACAAATAACGGATCTTATCAATGGATAAAAGTTAGATGTTGTTGGAAAATAGACTTGGGCGAGACTATAAGGAGTATGCACAAGGGGTGAAGTTTTTTTTAGAGTTTACTGCATGAGTGTTGACAATAGAGGATATATAAAATGTCTGTGCAAAAAATACAAAAATCTTAATTCTTATAATTTTGTGGTAGTGGAGGATTATTTATTTGTAAATGGAATCAATCTTAAATACTCACCTTGGGTCTTACATGGTGAACCATTTTTTAAATGAGTTAGATTTAACAATCAGACCAATCAAGTTGTAGAGGGAAACGACATCGACATGGAGGATATTAATGTAGATGATCCTGATGACAATGATGATAATGAAGAGGATATGACTGAGATGTTAGGTGATCTGAATGCAGCAATGTTTGGGATGGAGGATGGAGAAAGAACATCTCCACAATGATTTGAGAGAAATGGAAACTTTGAAAGACTGTGGGAGGATGCACAAAAAGAGTTGTACGATGGGTGCACTCGTCATAGTAAGTTTTCTTTCATGGTATATGCTATCAAATGATAAGAGAAAGAAATTTTGTGATTGGTTCATGACAATCAAATTACCCAGTGGCTATGCTTCAAACATGTCAAGATGTGTTTGAACACATAATTGGAAGATAACTGGTCTTAAAAGTCATGATTGTCATATATTTCTATAACGTCTATTGCCAATTGATGTGCGTGGAAAGCTTACTCAAGATGTTCGTACAGCTTTCACAGAATTAAAGAGATTTTTCAAAGACATTTGTAGTAGAACGTTGAAAGTCGATACATTGTTAAAAATGGAAGCTGACATTGCAGTAATATTGTGCAAATTTGAGAGTTTATACCCACCTTCATTTTTTGATGTAATGGTTCATTTGGCTGTACACTTACCTCATGAGGCTCTAGTCGTTAGCCCGGTTCAGTATAGATGGATGTATCCTATTGAACGGTTTTGAAAAAACTTAAATGATCAGTAAAGAATAAAACTCGTCCAGAATGTTTGATTGCTAAGTCATATATTGATAATGAGTGACATACCTTTTGTTCAATGTATTTTCGTGGGATTGATACTAGATTTACAAGACCAAACCGAAATTATGAAAGTGGACGAGAGATAGGAGTCTTATCGACATTTATCGTGTTTTTCCAAACAGTACGTCCCATAGGTGCACAAGGGGGCTACAATCTATGTGGGCGAGAGTTTGAAAGAGCTCGATGGTATATCTTGAATAATTGTGCAGAGATTGACCACTACTTAAAGTTAGTGATGATCATCTAAATCAATATTATCTTTAAGTCCATGTATAATAATATAGTATAACTTGATACAAATTAACCATTCACATGAACATGCACAGTGAACATATACAACTACTTCACATGAATGGTATAACTGACGTAGAAAAGACGCACGAAGAAGAATTTGGCTCATGGTTTGAACATACGGTATTAATGTAAAATCTTATTTTATAATACGAACTTCATACCATTATACCTATTTTTTTTTCTATATAAAAGTATTTATTGATGTAGGTTGTATCGAAATGGAGTGAAAATTTAGAAGAAATTTCACCAGAATTGTATGCTTTGGCATGTGGTCCGTCCAGGCGGGCCATTTAGTACTCGGGATGTTTGGTGCGTGGATATAGATTTCACACAACTAATAGAGAACGATATAAGAAAATTCAAAATTGTGGGGTAGTAGTCGAAGGAAGCCATGGGGATGATAACATTGACTTTTACGAAATTGTGGAAGATATCATAGTGTTAAAGTATGTGAGGGGATATATGATTTGGTTGTTTAAACGTAGTTGGTAGGATGTCTCAAATCCTAGATTGGGAGTGCGTAATGATGATTATTTTGTGAGTATCAATACATCTCGCACATGGTATGAGGACGATCCCTTTGTTCTCGCTTGCTAAGCGAATCAAGTTTTTTATTTAGATGATCCAGAGTACGGAAACTTATGGCGGGTAGTGGAGAAGTTTGCACCAAAAAATGTATATGGTTACATTCCAGACGCAGAGAAACCTTCAAAAAAAGTTGATAGTCCAACAAATGAAGAAGTATATTAAGAAAATGAAGTAGGCATCAATCTATTTGTTGATCTCAGCCAATATGATATGATCACATTGCGTAAAGAAGATATTCAACCCGAAGCAATTGAGGCTGAAATTTTGAAAGAAGATGAATCAGCTGAAGTGTCTAGTGAGGATGAGGGCAACTGGTCTAGTAAAACAAATAATGAATGAATTTCAAACATGAATTTTTATAAGTATTATTCTTATAAATATCTGTAACGTTTGTTTGCATAATAATTTGTTACAATTTCAAATAGATATGCCTCCTAAAAGCAAATCAACATGTGTGTCATCCCCATTCATTATTGATTCCCCGTGTGATTCACCTGTCATGAATAGTGAGTCAACACTACCAGACTCAGAACAAGGTATTTTATTAAATTAAATACCATATGTTATGCTCAATTTAATATTATATCTATAAAATAATTTAATTTAATTAAAATACATGCTTTCATTACTGTATATATAACTGTTGTAAGTCAGCGACGAGATAGAGGCACTACGAGAGGTGTCTGCATAGAGGAAGTCAGGAAAGTAGGTAAAATTAAAGTTGATATTCCTGATGATCACACTGGTGGCTTCAAAAATTTGACAGCGTGACTTACTTCATATGTTGGTACGCTTACTCGCACATATGCACCGATTGCTACATCCTCTTGGTCTAAAGTTCTCCAAGATGTGAAAGACCACATAAAAAATCGTTACTTGGTAATAAGTTACATCTCAAGCAACTAAGTATAATTCATATTACTTTCAAGTTATCCTAATTGTTTATAATTATTGAAAGGATGAATTTGAGCTTAATTTTGGCCGACGAGAGGATCGATTAACGGTTGAGGAACTGATGTCGAATGCATTCCAAAGGTATAAAGGTCTATGCCATGCACACTATAAGGAGTTCAGTACTACAAAAGAGGCGCGTCAAAATCCATTCCAAACAATGCTACTAAACGAATGGGAGAATGTTTGTAATATGTTTGAAGATCCTGCTTATCAGGTAATTTCTATAAAATTAATTTTTTTAATAGTATATGATAGGTGTATTAAACATATAGATATAATATTTTTTTTAGTAACGGGGTATCGTGAACAAAGCAAATAGATCAAATTTAAATATACACCATCATGTGGCTTCTCGATCTTTTCATCATTTATCTAACAAAATGGTAAGTTATTCTATTCCCTGTTAAATATTAACATATAATACACTTCTGATTTAAGTTCTAATATATATTTTCTTTTTACAGAAAGAAGAAAGTCTTGCTGACTATGATCTGATCAGATTGTATGCAAAATCACATAAAAATCGTGATGTGTTTGGACCAATCCCGAAGCAGAGGCAAATTATGTAAGTTCAAGTTTCTTTAATTCCATTGTGACTATATATTTTTGTTATTTATACTAACTAGTATGTTTTTGTTTTTGTAGGACAAGATGATATCTCTTAAGGAAGCTGCTGTGGATCCATCTAATGCATCATCTATTAACGATACTCAGATCATTTCTCAAGTTCTTGGATCACATTATGGATATTTGAGGGGTTTGAGACGTTGCGTTAAGTCATCCTCAACATCATCATCCTCTTATCGAGCCAGATTGAATGACGAGAAGACTAAGCAATTGGAGAAAACAACAATTGAGATAGAACGATTGAGGTTTAAGGAAAAAGAGTTGCTGACCCGATTAGATCAAGCAGCAGATCTTGAGGCGAGATTAGAAGAGAACGTGCAGAAGAGACTGGAGATACAGGTACAAAAAGTTGTGCTTGAACGGTTGCAGTCAATTATGTTACAAAACTCTATACCACCACCACAATTGTAAAAATTAATTTTTTCTTTCATTTTCTTTCTATTATTATGTTTCAAAACGTTTGAACAATTGATGTTTGAATTATAATTTGTGTAATACTAGTATGGTATTTTTAATTAATTAAATTCTGTTTTGTATGATTCAAACCAGTTCGAACGGTAAATTACTATTTATAAATCCATTTGAATAAAAAATAACTCATTCGAACGGTAAACAAAAAATACAGTTCAAACGGACATAATTTATATTCGAACAAAAGTCATTCGAACAAAATTTAACCGTTTAAATACTCCTTTCGTTCAAACAGTATCAAATATGGTTATTTGTTCGGTTCAAAATTTTATTTCGTTCAAATGCACGGGTCAGTTCGAATGGAAAAATATTTCATTTGAACAATTTGTTGAGACGAAATTTGTTCGCCTAAAAAAAAATTCTGTTTGAATAGTTTTGACCGGGTCCGCTCAATTTCATCTCTAAAAGTGATTTTTTTAGACGAAATTTGATCTTTAAAAATATTTTGAGACAGTCTTTTAGAGACAAATTAGAAATAAAAATTTTTCGTCTCCAATTCTTTTTTAAGAAGAACTTGAAATTTTTTGAAGTCAAATTTTTTATCTCAAAAAACTATTTCTCTTATAGTGTCTTCCCATTTCTCCGCATTGGGTGAAATACACTTTTTTCTTGTGACTTTAGCATTATTAGTTTAATAAAGTAACATTATCATGTTAACCGTTTGTAAAATGAAAAGGAAAAAAACTATCATATGTGTTTTGATATTGTATGTCAAATCGTAAAATTATTTTTATTATAAAGTAAATCTAAAAGATTCTATAAAATCATATTAATTTATGAGTTTATTTTATATAATTATTTTATGTCTGTAATAGTTCTAGATGATAAAATGATAATTTTTCTTCTTTTCATTTTACAGACAGTTAACATGATGTTACTTTATTAAACTAATAATGCTAAAGTTAATAATGCTAAATATATCCAGATGTTATGATGTGAGTAGCATCTTTTATTAACAGAAAAGAAAACCGAAAATATAGGCAAATCTAAATAAATAAATAAAAATTATATAGATGTTGATGTAAGAGTTTTATTTAATCGATGGGTTTAAAATTATTTTAGCATCAGTCAATAGTCAATGAAATAGCGACACGTAAACATTCGAGGAAAATGGAAGCCGGCGACAACCGATCCCCAACTTACCTATTTCCTTTCTCTCCCTCTCTCCCTCTCTCCCTTCCGTTCTCTCCCTCTCCCTTCCTGCACCAACCCATCCTGCACCAAACCGGCAGATTCTAGTGTCACAGACTATTGGGCAACAGCTAAGATCACACGACTCATGCTTAGCCGAGCATATGTGGCCTGTGTCTTGTATGGATACTTTTTGAAGTCTGCCTCATTGAGGCACCACTTGGAGCAAAGTCTAGCTTTGGCAAACGAGGACCACCATCTCGGACGTAGGACCTCCAATCAGTTCCAACAGCTGTGTGCTTATGGATTGAAAAACCTTGTCTTTGACACTGTCAGCAACAAACAATCTGTGTCATATGGTCAAGGGTCGACTAACCAGGGAATGAAAGGTGAACCGTTGAAATGTTATGTGATGGGGTTAGATCCCGAGACATTGCAGAGATGTGCAAAACTAAAGTCCAAGGAGGCTGTCTATTTGATTGAGAATCATAGCTGTGCACTTTTTGGGGACGGGAAGAGGTTGAGAATGATGAGGTGATCTTGACTTCATTTTCAAGTCTGAAGAGGTTGGTTTTGGAGGCTGTCGCTTTTGGTTCATTCCTTTGGGACACAGAAGAATACATTTGACACTGTGTATTAGCTCAAGGAGAATAATTAGTTGAACGGAGAGTTTATTATGTAGCAAGTAATTCCCATTGTAAATAGTAGTTCCGCAATGTAGTTACTCACTCTGGTTTGCTATTTCTCGAGAATTTTCCGATATGTAAAGTATAGTACAGGGTAGTGTCAAAAAAGATCTTATAAAGAGTTTTGATGAAACATTTTAATCATGTTGCTCAAGTCTTTTTTGTTTTTTTTAATTGGTAAAGGAGTGTTTCCAGTTTCAAAATATTTCTCAATTTTCGTGGGATATGAAATCGGAGAGTCGACAATTATCTTTCAGTATTTCTTACAGAAACAAAAAGAGGAGAACACGATATTACGTATAAGCTATTGAGTTAACTAGGGATGAGTTTACACAGAGAGTACTGCATATAATATACTTAGAAGTTAAAACAAGAAGCTGAAAACAGAGATATATGCAAGCTTAGTTTTGAAATTCTATTCTTTCTAGCATTAATCATCATAGAGTTCCGAAGAAAGGCGTGGAGTGAGGACGACTTCGAGAGGAGTTGCCCTGGGCTAGGTAATGCCTAAGCCTTCAGTCATGTCTACCGGTATGTTTTGTGGTGTTGTTAACTCAAATCCCTGAAGCAAGCGAGCTAATGTAAGATGTGATACTTGCAAGGCAAATGTGTACCCCGGGCAAGATCGTCTTCCAGACCCAAATGGCGTGAACTCGAAATGCTGGCCTGAAGCATCTATATTTGCATGGCTTGTAAGAAACCTCTCTGGCAAAAATTCATCCGGGTCCTGCCAAACCCTTGGGTCTCGATGCAACTTCCACAAATTTACGAACACACGAGTTCCCTTGGGAACGTAATAGCCACAAACATGACAATCTTCCATTGCCTCATGTGGAACTCCCAGTGGGCCTGGTGGGTATAAGCGCAAGGTTTCCTTGACTATGGCTTGGAGGTAAACCAGATCTTTAATATCGTAATCTTCTACCCATCTATCCCTTCCAATTTTTAGGTCTAACTCTTCTTGGGCACGCTTCAAAGCATCTTTGTTATTCAATAACAAGGACAAAAGCCATGTTAAGTTAATAGATGTTGTGTCTGAGCCAGCTATGATGAGATTCTACATGAACATGAAATTGAAACTGTAGTTAGAAGCAGCATTTCTTTCTAGAAGGCTGCAATTTGTAAATAAAAAAAACACAAAAAAACAAAAAACTACATTTCTTTAGTGGTGGCCCGGCAATCGGCTTTCGCTTGCATATAGTCATGTATTCCTCATCTCTAAGCTTGACTCTTTTGGGATGAAATCCAAGCTTGCCTTCTTTGCATGTATTTCATCACTCATTTCTACTGCGAAGGTAGTGTAATGGTTAATTTTCTTGTTAAGCAGAATGCTGAGGGATTAAATATGGACTAGAGTGATGATAGAGATATTTTACTTAATCAATTAAGAGGTTTGAGATAATGGGTCTTTGCATCTCACTTCTTTATTTTTTTTCTTATGTGTGATATGTTTCTCTTCTTATTAGTTGATTTCTTAGGATTGTTCTTTCTATTTGGTTTGTAACTTTTTAGTTTTCTTAATTTGTGGTTGGGTCTTTTAGTTTTTGATACTTAGGTTTTGGATCCTTATATTTATTTATAATTCTGGTTGTAATCACAATTTTTTTTCTGTAAAAAATGAGAGTTATAAATAAAATATACCTTCATCTTCTTAAAAAAAAAGAAAAAAGTAGTTCCTGTCAACTGCATGCCAAAGTTTTGTTTTTCGTTACTACAGTAGTGAAGCTTAAAGCCTCTATTCTACAATGCATCGATCCTAAAACAGCAATATTATGGCTTTGGCGGCATATTGCGATTATTAAGGGTTTTGCGAAAGAAAATGTTACGAAACGTACCGATACCGTAGCCTTGATGATGGTTTCACGAGTATAGCCGAACATGGATTCGTCGTTAATTACTGATGGCATGATATCGATGAAGTCCGGCTTGTCGCTTGCCTCACTTTTCAGTTTCCTCAGACTATGTTCTTCAATCCAACTTCCTATTAGAGTGTCCAAATCCCTTCCAATACGCTTCATAGATTTCACTTGACCCCCAAAATCAATCCATCCTAGAATCGGAATCAGATCAGAAACAACAGGCCCCCCAGATACATACGTATATTCTTTGATGATTTTCCATATGCATTTTGCCTCTCCATTGTCTGCAACATTAATGGCGTAGGGAAAATATCTCTTCCCTGCAATCATTTTAGTTATTATGTTGAAGGATAGGCGTTCAATCCATTCACTAATCGACACCTTGACAGGGCTGTGATTGTTGCTCTCTGAAAGAGTACAAATCCTTGACCAAAATATCCACCTCGGAGACTTGCATATTCTTTAGTGTCTCGAACCGGCGGGCAGAGAGGAGTTCCACCATGACTAGCTTTCGCATCTCACGCCAAAATGTACCGCAAGGCGCAAACCCAAATCCTGCATGGTTGTAGCCTAAGTACTTTCCACGGGTTGACTTCGAACGTTCTCCAAGAACTTTGTCATTCGTAGTGAAACACTCCTTGACTGCCTCGTGATTGCTAATCACAAGTGCACTTTTCTGGCCAAACCTGATCGTAAAAATGGGGCCATGTCTGTTAGCCATGGCTGCCAAGGTTCGGGCAACTGGGTTTTTGCCACCTAGTTGATGAAGGTGACCTATTATTGGCAAGGCACCCGGTGCTTCTGGGGCTAACATAGCCTTTGTTTTCTGAACACCAATTCTCAACCTCCATAGATTGTACAACACCACCAATACTAAAAACCCTGCAATTGCAAGTTGATGAGAAGTGATTTCCATGACGTCCCTCAAATTACTTCCAGAGAACTGAAACTATGACAAGACCTTTCCAACCCCAGTTTTGCGGCTTCTTTAATGGTGACAGAAGGAGAAAAACAAAGGGAAGAAAATTGATCGATCAGAAGGTTAAAAGTTAGATATTCCTGAGGTGGTTGTTTTTTTTTTTTTTTTAATGAAAAGCGGTAAGTCACATGTCGAATGTGGTTGTAGTGGCCCTCAAAGTCATAATGATAATATTGACCGACTTTTATTTAGGTTCTTGGATCTATCTTCGATAATGCATCAACCTTATTCTTATCTTTTAATTTTGAGCGAGAAGCTTGGAACCGGTTCCGGTATAAAGAGGGTACGTATTTACACCCTCCAATAGCCGATTAACACGTATCATTCTAATAAAAAAATTAGAATCCACCACATTCAAACAATCGTGCGCTCATCATTCCCCTCTCTCCCTCTTTCTTTCTCTGCTCTCTCTCTCTCTCTCCCTCATCAAACATCCTCAACTCTCTCTCTCCCTCCTCCACTTGCTGCCAACTAGCCTCTGCAATCGCAAAAGGAAAAAAGATGCCCACTTACTATTATGTTCGAAATTAAGAGACTGATGACAAGAAGATAAACCTTTTTCTTGGGTAAGCCTAATTTTCAAGCTTTAGTTTGATTTTTAATTTTGATTTAGAAAAGAAGAGAATTGGAACACTCTGGAAGGTTTTACTTCTTTCTATTTCTTGCTTATTCTTCTTTTTTTTTTTCTGACAAGATTTTGCTCTCAGTTTCTTGATAGAGAAATTCATTTTTTCTCTCTTTCGTGCGTTTGAATGTTAAAAGTTAAATTGAATTGAATTTAGATAAAAAAATAATATATTTTTTTACTATTATTATTATTTTAAAATTAAAAAAATTAAATTATTTATTATATTTTATGTTAAAATTTAAAAAAATTATAATGAAAAGTGATATGAGTTAAGTTTGGTTCACGCAATTAAATTCTCAGCATCTACCCGAAAAAGAAGAATCAAATTACACAATGATACAAAGAACAATTTTTTCTCGGACCAAATAAACAAACACAGAGAGAACTTTTCTTTCTCAAAATCCAGGAAGACTTGGGACTGATGAAACTCATTTAAAACTAACGAAATGACTGATATTGTGTCAGCCATATATTGGATGCTGTTAAATGGAAGTTGACACCATTCATGTTGATTGCTAAAAGGAATATTAAAAACGTTGTATGATCACTTTATTTAATCTTTTTAAGGGAATTTTCATATCGTGTCATTCACTTCAAAATGACAGTACATAATTAACTGATCATCATCATGACTAATTACCTAGACAGGATAGCAAGGCGACGTCGGATCAGAAGTTTGAAATACCACTTGATCATTCAAAGTAATTCCTAGTAATTAATTATATTTAATAGAGCTCCATTGGAAGGCGGGGCTTGAGTACAAGTTGCAGAGGATCGGCCTTCGGCAATGCAAGTCCCAGTCCTTCACGCATATCCACCTTCATACCTCCAATGGTTGTCATCTCAAATCCTTGAAGCAAACGAGCCAGAGCCAGGTAAACTACTTGCAACCCAAAATTACTTCCGGGGCATGACCTTCTGCCATAACTAAACGGAGCGTACTCGAAATGCTGCCCAAAAACATTAGCATCACTACTGCCGCTGTCTGCGTGATCATGATGAGACGTTTTCATAAACCTCTCGGGTCGAAATTCAGTTGCGTTTGGCCACACTCGCGGGTCCCTTTGCAGCTTCCATATATTAATGATCATGCGAGTGCCCTTGGAAACATGATAGCCTCCGAGTGTGCAGTCTTCCATGGCCTCGCGAATTCCTGTGACCGGACCAGCTGGGTTTACTCGTAGGGTTTCCTTAACAATGGCTTGCAGGTAGTTTAAGTTCTTGATATCAGATTCTTGCACCCATTTATCTTTCCCTACCTGGATGTCCATCTCTTCTTGGGCAGCCTTTAGCACCGTAGGGTTGTTTAACAGCAAGGAGAGTGCCCATGTTAGTGAAACAGCTGTGCTTCCTGCGCCTGTTAGGATGAGAATCTGCAACAACAAAATACAAAAACAATCCAGCTTATTTACGTTGTACTTGAAATGGCTTGAGCTAGAAATATGGAATCAGATGAAATCTAGAATATCATGTACTTTTTCGCAACAAAATGATCATGTCTATAGAATTTTTTTTTTTCTATAAGATATAAGGTGTAGACTTGTAAATAATAGTTAATGAAAAGAATTTTTTAAAATTAATTAATTAAATAAGAAACGGAACAACAAATTAACACACCATGGTCGTCGCCCTGATGATAGTATCACGTGTATGGCCCGAAATCACAGCATCCTCCGGAAGGCTTGAAAGCATAGCATCCATTAAATCACTCTGATGATCACCATCAGTACTTTCACGTTCCCGTTTCTGTTGGAGATGTTCAGCAAGCCAAACATCAAGCACAGAGTCAATTTTCTTAGCAGTTTTCTTCATGGAACTAACATGGCCTTGGAAGTCCATCCATTCAAGATATGGAATGGCGTCCGACAACACAAAAACTCCGCTCAGATACAAAGCCTCTTTTATGCCACTTCTGATAAGATTCGCCTCGCTTTTCTGTTCTGCATATTCACCAGAGGAGAATCGCTTCCCAACAAGCACCTTGAGGATGATGTTGAAAGCCATTTCCTCAAGCCGATCGCTGATATTCACCACCCTGTTGTTTGTAGCCAGCGAGTGCACGTCTTTTATCAGGGACTCTACTTCTGAGGATCGGAGAGGCTTCCGCATTTCAACTGCATGGTTTGAAAGAAGTTCTTGGATGGATATCTTCCTCATATCACGCCAGTATTGCCCATAAGGAGCGAGCGCAAAAATGGCGTTGTTGTAGCCCAAGTATTTTCCTACTGCGAGGTTTGCCCTCGTAGCAAAAATCCTGTCGTTGGTAGCCAAGCACTCCTTCACCATCTCGGCGCTGCTCACCACCAAGAGCCGGTGTTGGTGACCGAGCCTGAGCGAGAATAATGAGCCAAATCTATCGGCCAAGCCCCCAAGAATTCGAGCAACTGGCTCTTGATCTTGGCCTCTAAGAAGATGGAGGTGCCCTATCAAGGGCAATGCCCCTTGTGGTTCGGGGACTGGTCTAAGGCGTTCTTTGGCATCGCGCTTCTTCTTGCTGGCCTGTGATGCAAGTTTTAAGACACTACTGATGATCACTAGCAAAGCTAAAAGCTGAACAATTGTTTGGACATGATCAGAGGAAAACTCCATGGTCATGAAAATGATCGAGCTGGAGATTTTTGGGATGGGTTGGTATAAGACTGCATGTGTTATTTATAGTGGAAAGCGGAAACCATTTGTACACGTACTCATTTCCTCTCGGCTCTCGTACGTGGAATACAAAGTAGAAATATAAAATAGAAACAAAAAAAAAAGTGACATTATTTATGAAAAATATAATCACACCGTCTTTTTTATAATCTTTTATATAATTATATTTTAAATTAGATATATTTTTATAAAATTAATTATAAATATATTTTTATAACGTGAATCATGTAATTAAAGTGGAATTTTCAAGGTCGGGACTCGTCACCAATCTCAGCAGATGCAGCAGCCGTTCGATCATGATACAGCATTGTACTATGATTTTACATTAGATCAGGCTGTACACATGCGGCCAGAACAAGCCCTGTCATATGAAAATTATACGGATGCATCTCCACCACATTTTACTCTAGTGGTGTAAACTGGTTCGTACAAAAATCAGAGTGCATGATTGTTACTTGGCGTGAAATAATTCTTAAAATAAATTTTATTATTTATTTTATATCTTAATATTCTTTTTATTTATAGATTAAATTTTTTTAAATAAATAAATTTAATAAATAAAATATTTAATTAAATAAAATTAAATAAAATTAAGTATAAAATTTAAATTTAAGATCTCTATTATAATATTATATAAAATTATTATTTATCTCAAAATTTTAAATTAATAAAAAAATAAATTTTATTATTTATTTTATATGGTGATGAAAACGACTAGAAGATCGAATTGTTAAGTCTTCAATAATTTTCATAGTACTATTTTTCTTTTTCAAAAATCACCACAATTATCCTCGTGTTTCATGCAAGAAATAAGTAACGCATGAGTTTGAAGATCATTTGCAGCAGCTCGCTAATCTGAGTCCTATCACTATGTCTGAAAGATCTCAATGATCTCATAAGGAGCAAAAATCCAAAGACTGGCCTATAAAATCAATTTCAATAGATATAAAGAAATTTGAAGCAAGGACCTCGTGAATCATGTGACACAAACACTTGGTGGAGATTCACAGTCCGCGTGCATGCCTGCATTTCTCACTGGACCTTGATGTTAACATCAACCCACAAACAACCTCAAATAACTTAGGCTCGTTTAAAAATAAAATGATACGAGAATTTTATAAATAATAATAAGATAATTTATAAATAATAGTGAGATAATTTAAATTTAATATTTTTTAAATTTTTAAAAAAGAAATAGAAAAAATTAAATAAAAAATATTATAAAATTAAAATATTATAAGATTAATATAGTTTTATAATATTATTTTTATTTGAGAATTTAAAAAGTCAGAATTATTTTTTATTTTTATTTAAAATTTTAAAAAAATTATAATGATTAGTTTAAAAAATTTATAATAATTAATTTAAAAATTATGTATTTGAATTATATTTAAAAATAAGATAAAATGAAATAAAATGATATTAGATGAGAATTTTATGCATCAGCTCATGCCGCAAACCTGCCGTTTGTCTTGCCTTCTTGTTATAACTGTTCATGGAAAGACATGATTAGTTTCGGCCATGATTGCTCGATCTGGTCCAATGCAACATTAACATCAACCATGGATATGATCAGGTTCTGAGAACCAACCACTAGAATTACTCTCCATTTGTCTCTTATAATTTATAAGCACGATATACTTGAATTAACGCATGCATGGATGGGTCATTATAGGTACAAAGCTAGTAGCTATATACCTAGTATTAATGTGAACATGCATGCAACACATGGTGATCAGCAACATTTTCATGATGTCTCAATCCGGCCACCATTCGTTTTTGTCCTCCCAGCAGCCAGCAACAGTTAACATTACCAGCTTGTACTGGCCCGTCGGTCCAAATTAAATTAGCTTCAAACACATGAGTATGGGCGCCGGCGGTGCAAAACTTGTGCGCGTAATCTTTGCCGACCTGATCAGCAAAATTCAGATTCCCGGATTATTGTAGCTAGCATGGATGAAGTTTGTGGTTTATGAATCAATCTTTACTTTACTAAAAATTGAGTTAATCTTGGATGTGATTCGGCAAAAATAATAAATCTATTTACCAGCATACTTTTTAATACACTCGACAAATTATTGATATAGAGGCCTTACATGACATAATTTTGTTAAAAAAAGATTAGTATTCTAACTTAAAGTAATAATAGATTAGCAATAAGCGATATGTTATTAACACACCGGCTTGTATTTAGCAAAAAACTTATTCCTTAATATTTGTCGACAATTAGCAAATTAACTTGTTCATTGATGCTAATGCCACATTCTTCAACCGCTATATCTTAACTAGGATTGTAATATAAATAAATAAGACTGTTCAATAAGTCGCTCGAGATTGATTTGGTCAAACTCGAGTTCGGATCAATTCATTTATTAAACGAGTCATTAATTATGAATATAAAATTATAATTAATTATCAAACAATACAACTCGTATAAATTTGACTCGATTGGTACAAATTTATATAAACTCGAATAATTTTGTATTTATTTATTTTTTATAGTATTATCTCTAAATTTATAATACATTACAAGAAATCAGGGCTTTCTCGGCAATTTTTAAAGCGCTGCAATTAAAATCGCTGCAAAAGCATATTTTTTCCGTCGATTTTAAAATCGCCGCGATTGCTAACATCACATTCTATAAAGGACGTGCTTCACTCCACCAACCACACGGATCACCTGCAATAAATGAAGATGCGGCCTTGGTTGCTCTGTGAAATCTCCGATGCCAAAGTTAGTATAGCAATAAAAGAATAAATGTATGTAAAAAAAAAGTGAATCAAGTTTTGTTTCAGTTCCCCCTTTGTTACCTTTTGTATACTATTTATAGAGGTTGTTCCATAGAATAATAGAGTCCAATTTGCATTAGGAAACCTTTTCCTTTTAGGAGTCTGAATCCATCTCTTGTTAGGAGTCTGAGTCCATCTCTTGTTAGGAGTATGAGTCCATCTCTTAGCTAAAATTGTGGGGCTCAAATGTCCCCTCCAGTTACCCCACTAATTTTCTTTGTGCTCGCGCATGAAAAATTAAATACTTTGCATTCTCTATACTTGCCTTTCACCCTGTTGGCTCACGAGTGCCTGCTTACTTTTATTTTTTCCTACCCCGCCGAGGATCCATGCTAGTTAGTGCGTGTGGGTGTCTTCATTTCTTTTTGGTTAGCTAACAGTTGGTTGCACCGTGAATGAGGCTCGACTTTTTGGTTGTCTTGAAAATCTTCAAGTCAATAATCTGCAAAATAAATTTAGAAAATTGGTCAGTGGTTTCCCGTTGGGTCCTTGGTTTGTTATTCGGTCCTTAGTTTTCTGTTTGTTTCATGCTAAGCGGTGAGGGGCTCAACTCAAAGAGATAGGCGAGAGATGTACTCGACCATATTAAGTGTGAGCGTGGAGCTCAATTTTGAGTCTGCTTGTTTTTGTGAATGTTTTGCCTAAGAGATTGTTTATTTCAGGGGAAGAGTGATTGTTTTCATCTGTTGGTTGTAGTGGATTTCCTACCCCTTGGTGTAAATTTCTGTTAGTATTCTCGTTTTGTAGTTTATTCGTCGTAACTTGTGCTTAAGTGGTCAGAGAGCTTGTCGGCTCCCTGAATCCATCTTAGGTGGTTGTTGAGCCCGTCAGCCTGTTCTCGAAGGTAACCCGTTTGAAGCAGTTGTAGAGCTTGGTGGATCGTTCCCGAAGGTAACTCGCTCAAGGTGGTTGTGGCGCTAGTATAAACACTCGGCGTTTGTTGGAGAGTATGTTGTGCTTGTACTGCTGTCTAAGAGAGAGGTCGGGCTGTCTAGAGAGTTGCCCGCTTGTTAGGCACTTGGGAGATTAGGCGGTCCCTGACCTTTCCCGCCTGTTGACTTGCATCGCGAGTGTATAACTCGACTTTTGGTGGCTAACTTTGGAGAGGGTCATGTGGTCTTCTGACCTCCACGCCCTCTTTCCAAGGCTCCACAAGCTGCTAAGCCTTGTTTTTTATGTTTAGGGGTGACGTGGTCTAATGAACTTCGCGCCCTTTTTACATGGCACCACAAGCTGCTAAGGCTTGCTTTTAGTGTTTAAGGGCTGGCATGGTCTAATGACATCCACACCCTTTTTACATGGCACCACAAGTTGTTAAGACTTGCTTTTGATGTTTAAGGGTTGGTGTGGTTTGATAATCTCTGCGCCCTTTTTACATGGCACCACAAGATGTTAAGGCTTGTTTTTTGTGTTTAAGGGGTGGCGTGGTCTGATGACCTCCGCGCCCTTTTTACATGGCACCACAAGCTGCTAAGGCTTGCTTTTGGTGTTTAAGGGGTCGTGTGGTCCTCTGACCTCCATGCCTGTTCATTCGGAGATCTTTTGGAGGAGGTCGGGCGGTTCCTGACCTTTCCCACCTGTTAGCTTGCACCACGTCCTGAGAAGTTCTCACGAAAAACCAAATAGATAAGTGTAATACAAATAATAAGTTTTGATTTATAAACCTGAGCCACCCCACTAAAGCGTGGTGAAGGCTGGTGATACATGGGTGATGCCCGCTAGTAGCCATGCCTTGGCACGGGTATTGACAGAACCTCATATGCTTTCCATAGAGACTTTGGTCTGGTTGCATGGTGGCAGTGTCGATTTTGCTGCTCATAGAGAAGCGTTGGTCTGGTTACTCGCCCAAGGTGTTGGTGTTGTTTGCTTGCCAAGAGGCACGGGTCTTGTTACCCGCCGAGGGGTATGGGTCTTGTTTGCAGCTAAAGACTGGGAGATAACATCTGCATTTGTGTAGATCTGGCGAGGTGCTTCTGTCGAGATGCACTACAGTTGACGCCCAAAATCTTGTGAGGTGCTTCTGGTGCATAAAGCTTGGTCACCATGGGGCGGTGAGATGGACTTTCAGTAGGTGCCCAAAATCTGGCAAGGAGCTTGTGGTGCATTAAGCTTGGTTGCCATGGGGCGGCGAGACTTGTTGTTGCATGCTCATTTGGTTGCCATAGGTACTGGTGGAAGATCGTTTCTTGCCCGCTCGTGGAGGGATGGTTGCCCGCCAGTGGGCGACGAGATAACTTAGGCGCCAACTAGCTTCCTCTCCCTTGGTCATCATCTTTTTCGTTGGTGTGTTTTGAGGGGTGCGACAGCCTTAAGAATGGTATAGCGGCCACGAAGAGACTGGCGAACAGACGCCTTACTTTGCCATCACCCTCATTGTACTACAGTGATGCATATGGTTGAGAGGTCTTGTTGCCGCTGCATCGTAGGCTTCCTGCCGGTGACCAAAACTTTCTTCGGTGGTTTCTGGCGTGCTTGATCGGATCCCACGGATCTTTAGGTGTTGGGGGAATGTTTTCTAGCCCAGCATGAGGTTGGCAAGATGTCGATCTCCATGGGTGAGATGCTGCCATGGTGTTGAGGGTGGCGAGGAGTTTGTGATCTGTTGTCCGTCAGGAGGCAGGAGGCTCTGTATGAACTCGTGATTGAGCTCAGTGAGCGTAGACGAGCACAACCGCGGTGAGTGCCACGATTTCAAGTTTATTCTGCGCTGGGAGCATCGTGGTGGCCGCAGACTTTGCATACGAGCCAGACGCCGGGGATAGAAAACACCGTCCCGTGGTTGGCGAGTTGTTGGTTGCCTTTCTTGGCTATGGGCGAAGAACTATTGCGACTGATTGATGTGGAGGTGGCAACCTCCTCAACACCTTGCTGGCTAAAGAAATCATCAGCAAGCCAAGTAGGGGCCGCTGGCGGCCTGAGCTCGCGAGTAGCTGGCGGGGACAAATGTCACAGCTCGTATTGCATACAGGTTGCCGGATCGCTTTCGAGTCGTATGTTTTTGGGCCCATTACGAGGCGGGAGGCGTCACGCAGGCTATAGGCAATGTAGGCAAGCCCAGTCATGACCCACTGGTAGCCTTAACAGACATTAAGCAGCTGCTGGGTGGTTTTGCATGCTGCTAGGTGCAACGGATCTTTCGAAAGTCTGTGGGTACATAGCTCTGATATGCAACAGTTGTCAACATTGCGCGTCCATTGCACATTGCAGTTTTTTATGTGGGACATGTATGTACATGTATTTTGGCTAGTAAGGCATGTATGTACGTCATGTATCTGCTTAACTCTTCTCATATTTTCCCATTATTTCACATATGTTAGTAAAACAAACACGAAAGGGAAAAAAGTAGAAAAACTTATCTAAACTTCCAATGAGTTGGAGAATATTTTTCTCCCTATTCCGATGTATCGATCTATGGCGTGGGGTTTCCATACAGATTTTGTGGCAAGGAGCACTGACAAACTCCATGGCAAATAAACTCAATGGGTGGCTACTTTGTTTTGAATAGTTGAGCGAGTTGCCCGTAGTGTGCATGGGCGAGAACAGCGAGGGACTTTAGCAAGCAGTACTGTGAGGTGTCTAGACCATCTTGCTGGCGACATAAATATCAGGTGAAGTAGGTGGTGGTTGAGTTGGTTCCCTCGGGTTGCTAGCAGCCATGCTCCCAGTGTTCACCCGGTGCACATTCCCGATCGTGGTGTGCTGCTGAGGTAATGAAAGGTTGAGAGGAAAGTCCCTGTCATGGACTGTGCATGCCATGCACAACGTGGGTACGTAGCAAGTGCAGGACGACGAGAACGGCGAGGTGCATGGCGAGCAACAGTTGGCCCCGAGTGGTCTCCTTTGGTGCACACGTGCGAGAATGGTGAGGCGAGGAGCAGTTGGTGCCGAATGGGTGGTGGCCTCCTAGCTGGCAACAGAAAACTCCGACTGGTCAAGTGGCGGTCTCGACGGCTTCACTCTTTCATTTCTCGACTTTCTACTGCAGCAAGGAAATGGCAAGAAACTTCTACTAGTGACTTCGTCTGGCTGGCTAGCTGGGAGGTCGGACCTGCATGACGCTATACAGGTAGGCGGCGGGCAGTACATTGCCATGCACGGTGATCCTCGCAGGGGGCCATGCAGGTGCACTGGGCCACGTACATTACGAGCTTGTGCATGGCATACGTTGTGAACGCACGTTGTGCTGTGTTGATGGTTCCGAGAGCCACCATGGTGGCCACATAGAATACCGGAGGTTCACAGTGTGGCCATGGGCAGCTCCACGAGCTCACGGACGGGCTGGGCTAGCGAACACGTTTTAGTGTTTGCGTCGGGGAGCTCTTACAACAAGCTTCAGCGATGGCGGTGATCTAAAATTGGCAACAGCAGAAAGTACTCTGGTTTGGAACAATTTTGCTGGCAACACCAGGCGCTGGGTTCGCGGTGTGGTCATGGGCAGCTCTACGAGCTTACTGATGGGCTGGGCTGGCGAACACGTTGTGGTGTTGGCATAGATTTTCTCTTCCCGTAGCGTCATGACCAGCGTGGTTCGTTCCCGGAGTCGCGGAAACAACCTACCGGAGACAAAAACTGTCGGCGGTGAGGGTGGAGGCTTGTGGCGGCCCTGCCAACTCACTGACGACTGGTTTTGCGGTCCTTAATGGTGGTCGGCGACGTGCTTTCTTTGCACACACTGTGGCTGACGTGAGTGGCTCCCTGGTGGAGGAAATAACCCGCTGGCGATAGACAGCGCCGGCAGTTTCGGTGACTGCCAGTGAAATCTCCGCCATTTCACGGACGTCAATGCGTGGACCTTCGGCAGCTAGCGGCCTCTTATTGCAGCGCACACAGCACTCTAATCCGGTGAGTTACCAATGGAAGTATTCACCTTCGTTGTATCTCCGACGTTGTCGCATCACAGTGTATTACCGGCCGATCAATGGTGTGTATAGGTTCTGCCTAGTGATGGAACTGGGTTCCTGTTGTGCATCCCCCCCGTGCTTGTGCATGGCGCATGCGCAATGAATGCTGAACGTGCCCAGTTGCATACCGCACGTGCAGTATGCTTCCTATGTTCTTTCTCCTTCTTATTTTTTTAACCATTCGCTACAGCGTTAGGAAAATAAATAATAGGAAATAACAAAGTTGAAGAGATCTTATACGTTGGTTTTTTGAGACGATCTTGTGAGTCACAAAATTTCTCTACGTACTCTCCTTTCCGGCATTAAGAAATTGCGATTTGCGTGCGATTGCATAGTAGTTGGCATGTGAAAATCATGTTGAAGTCTGTTTTCGATCCCACAGACGGCGCCACTGTAAAGGACATGTTTCACTCCACCAACCGCATGGATCACCTGCAATAAATGAAAAGGCGGCCTTAATTGTCCTGTGAAATATCCGATGCCAAAGTTAGTATAGCAATAATAGAATAAATGTATGTAAAAAAGAAACGAATCAAGTTTTGTTCCAATTCCCCATTTATTACCTTTTGTAGGCTATTTATAGAGGTTGTTCCTTGGAATGATAGAGTCCAATTTGCATTAGGAAATCTTTTCTTTTTAGGAGTGTGAATCCATCTCTTGTTAGGAGTCTGAGTCCATGTCCTTGACTTTATCTCTTAGCTAAAATTGTAGGGCTCAAATATCCCCTCCACATTCGTTGCTTGTATGCTGGGGTCCATTATTTACTCTATTGGAGCGCTTTAGTTTGATTTTATGACGATTTGAGTCACTAGAAAAGAGAAATACCAGTTGCGACGCAGTGATTTTCATCGATATATTTTGTGAGCGCGAAATCACCAAATTCTTTTATTTTTCCCCCTAAATTATTTCAGTACTGCACCCAGCTTCTGCAATTCGACGAACCCATCAGACTCGAGCTTCCCTCCACCTGCAAATCCACCCTTTTCAGTGTTTTCACTGTCCCATTTTCCCAACGATTCTCCCTTTCATAACCATTTCTTCTCTATTTTCGATCTCTCTACTTGCACATTAAGCAAAATCCACTCAAAAAATGTTGACACACGACTGTCTCTTCCATAAAAAACCACCACTAACAGCGGAGACTCTCCCAATTTGTCGACCGCAGAAGCTATTGTGCCACATTTTTCGACGAATGCAGAACACCAATTGCAGCGTGCATTTGATAGTCCATATATCGCCAGTTCCAGTTCAAAATTTTGATTTTTGACATAACTAAGCTGTTGTTCAACATCAAGCAAGACCATTTTCCTGGTGGCAAAGGGTTATCCAACTCGCCTCCTCTCTGTCCTCTCCTCCACTCGATTGGAGTCGATTAATCCTGGTAAGATATTCTTTTTTTGGCATTTATGTTCTTAATGATTCCATTTACTCTAACACAAAATTAGTATATATTTTTAACACTTGACTCAAGTTGGGAATGGCAAGTAGTTTGTTGACTGTGTCGTGGAAATAGGGGTGGTTTGCTCTTCCAATTGAGGCATAAATTGAAAATGTATTTGTGTATGTATAATGTAACTGTGGCCATATAATGTATTTAAAAAAAAATACAAACAATCCTATGTTATACTGACTAATAAAGAAATGGTTATGATTTTGGAACCGAAAAGATGAGGGAATTCAAAGCTGGATCAGTGGTGGCTTTTAACTCATTGGACTACATATTGGAACCTAGTTCTTTTGTTTAAAATAGAGTAATTTGTCCACCCACAAGCTTGAATGGAAAGCCTTCACAGCACGGCTTAGGATTCCAATTGATTTGAAATTCAAAGCAACTTCTTTTTCTTAGGGGACTAATTTGTAGGCTTGGAATCAAAGTTTTTCTCAAGGTGGAATTGATTTTATGCTCTTAAAAGTGTCAATTTTGTGAAGTTCTTTATCTATTCTCTTTGCGCTTTGAGAAACACTGCTATATAAAACAATTATCTGTTGTGACTTGATGGTTCTTATGTCAAATCAAATATTTATAATTATAATCTTGATATAGAATCGTTGGAAGATGAAATGATCCTTTGAAAAATTGAAGTTTTTAAACTTCCCCAAAGTTATAAACCATAGTTTAAGCTATCTCTTTCTTTCTTATACGTAAAAACCTATTTTCCAACCGAAAATATACAAGAGAGCAGCATTTCACATTATTAGATAATAAATTAAAGGATCCATAGTTGCTGCCTGAAGAGAAGAAGCTGATTATCTCCAACAGCGTTTCCAACGAACCTATTAAAACTATACCAACACTAATGATTTTTCTTTTAAATACAAGTGTGAGCCTTAATAGTGTCTAATTTATGTCACAACTGGTTATATTTATTCTTTTGACATTTATTATAATCTTCAAGAAACACTCTGTTACGTTCTTACTTGCGATGAATCAATGAGATAAATATAAATATTGTGGCTTCAGATTGGAGTAAGTAGTTAAGAGGTGAGGTGAGGACTCACTTGTCAGACATGATTTATCTTTAACAGGGAAGGGATGGGGAAGGGGAAGAGGGGGGTGTGGTTGGTTTTGGTCAGGTGGCCTTAGCCTTCGGTGGATGATGAAGGTTTCTTGAAAAAGGGCAAGTCTTGTGTGCTGTCTGGTACTCCAGTGAATGATGGAAGAAAATTGTCATCAGTGTTGCTTAAACAAAAACCTCATTTACTTGGGTTATTGCTTTTCTAAGTTTAATGGGCAGTCCCAAGTTGGCAATTGGCTTGTTATTGATCCTTATAAGATATTGATATTATTACTTTGATTGCCTTAAGCATGTTTTTTTATCATCTCCAGGAGTATGATCTTCTTGTGTGTTATGTGATACACAAAACTCTGACACTGTGAACCCATGCATGCTTGTGTGGACTGTTGTAATGTTCTTTTTTTTTTTTCCGAAGAGTCGGAAGCCACCCACATAGCGGCTCCGTCCCAAATTTATTAATCACCCTCACTTATGGCGGAGAAAAACCGTGGTTACAACCCAAGACTTGGGGGTTACAAATATAGAAAAAAAAGATCAAAACCCAAGCCTTAAAAAAAACCAATAAGACCAAAAGAGAAACAATACAAACTCAACCACAAGGCAAAAGGCACAAGAAGACAAAAAGGAAAACCTGCAAGAAAAACCTGCACAAAAATAGAATAATAAAGGTAAAAGAACTGAGTGCAACTAAAGACATACCTGGGGAAAGACTAGCGTCCATTACCGCTAACAACGTCTTCGAGCTTTGTGTAAATAGGAAAGGCCCCCTCTGTCCAGCCGGATATTACCTCGAATGGGAGCAGGCAGCTCAGATAAAGAAAGCCAAGAGCCAGAATGACCCTTAGCACCCATTTTAGCAAGCCCATCAACAACCGAATTACATTCTCTATAGCAATGAACAAGAGAAACATTAAGCCCAGCGATACGAGTCTGTATTTCATCCCAATAATCTTCCATGTACCAAAGGCCACATCTTTGATTCCTCAGCCAGTTAAGTACTAACATGGAGTCCAATTCAATCTCCACAGAAGAAATACCAAACAAGGCAATGTTTCGAAGGCCATGAAGTAACCCCATCAACTCTGCATAGTTATTAGAGTTATGACCAGTAGCTTCAGCAAACCCGCAGAGCATATCACCTTTATCATCCCGAATGACACCTCCCACGCCCGAGGGACTTGGGTTACCAAGAGAACAACCATCTACGTTCAATTTGACCCAACCTGGTTTAGGAAGCTTCCATTTGACCGGCATAATAAACTCCTTCTTCATGACATGTAAAGGCATATTGAAGCTATGTAAAACACTTTCATCGCTCCGAGAGAGATAGTTAACATCCTTGAGTTTTAGCGCAGCCCAAGAAACCCAATATTTAATGGAACACCAAACCTGATTAACCGACTCCAACAAACCTTCCATTCTAGCCTTACAACGACGCCCCCATAGACGCCAAGTAATGATAGCCGGAAGAAGACCCAACAATTGACCCAGACGAGTAGAATTTTTAGCCCGCCTATACCAACACTCCACCCGCTGTCTCCAAGACCCACCTTCCATCCAAGGAACACCAAGAACAGTCGAACAAATACGCCAAATTTTTTCAGCAAAATCTCCTCTCGCAAGAATGTGATTAAGATCTTCATATTTAGAATTAGAGCAACAATCACAACAAGAAACAATAGGAATACCAATGCTGCGGATTCTGTCATCCACAGGAAGACAATCATGTAAGGCCTTCCACATAGTAATCGACAGTTTTTTTGGGATAGCTGGATGCCAAACCCAAGTAGCCCAAGGGAAATCAGGACCCCTCGTGCGAATACAATTCCAGGCACTTTTAGTAGTGAAATGCCCGTCGGAGTTAGGAAGCCAAATCAGAGTATCCTTCCCATTATTAACCCGACCTAGTTGCAAGATGAGATCCTGAGCTTTATGATGACCAACCAACTGAGTAAAAAGCTCCATATTCCATCCCAACCCCTTTTACAATCCTCCAATTTAAGGTGTGGCATATCAGAAATACGAATATGATCACAAAGTGGGGCATCATCAGCCCAATTATCACACCAAAAATAAAGATTTCCTTCCCGAACTTTCCATTTAGAGTTGGCTTGCACTAAAGGAATACTTTGCAGTATAACCTTCCAGAGACTAGACCCTTTCTTGGGGTCAACCATAGAAATATGTCTATCACCAACATATTTAGCAAGAAAAAAATTGGACCAAAGAGAAGTATCTTGCAAAAGGTTCCAAGCTAGCTTCATGTGAAGAGAAGATTGCACATCATGAAGGCTACGAATTCCCAGCCCCCTTCCGATACAGGCTTGCAAAGATCCATCCAGGAACGCCATTTTTTCTTAGCTTTACCATCTTTAACACCCCAAAAAAAGGTGCTAATGATTCTGTGAAGTTTCTCAATAACAGCTTTAGGAGTCCTTAAGATAGAAAGGTTGTGCACAGGAATACTTTGAAGCACATGATTAATGAGGATCAGTCGCGCCCCACTAGATAACAGTCTGGCTTGCCAACCCTCCAATCTAGACTGAACTTTAGCAATCAAGGCATCAAAGTGAATAATCTTTAATCTCCCAGAAATAATAGGAACTCCCAAATAATGAAAAGGAAATTTTCCTTCCGTAAATCCAGTGAAACGAAGGAGGACCCGACGTCGAGCAACAGAAACCTGAGAAGAGAAAAACATAGAGGACTTGTTTTTGTTCACTACTTGCCCGACCACTTTTCGTACTTATTCAGTACATCAGTAATAGCTTTCAACAAAGCCTTTCCACCATTACAAAACAATACCATATCATCAGCATAAAGCATGTGAGAAATAATAGGAGTACCTCTAGGATGGAAAAAAGGAATGATCTTACCCAATTGAACCTTTTTTTTATAAGCCTCGAAAAAATTTCCTCCACTAAGATGAATAAGTAAGGCGAGATGGGGTCACCTTGACGCAACCCACGACCACCTTTGAAAAAACCTTTGGGGACACCATTCATAACCACTGAGAACCAAGATTAGTAATACAATGACGAATTAACATGCAAAAAAAATCAGAGAAACCGAAGGCTTTGAGAACATGGAAAAGAAAAGACCAATCAACACTATCATAAGCCTTCGCCATGTCAATCTTTAAAGCAACATTCCCACCATGGGCAGGTTTATTAATAGAGTGAATCATCTCCTGCGTCACACTCAAAAATGCTACGACCCGGAAGAAAAGCTCCTTGTTCAGGAGAAATAATATTAGCAAGCATAGGGGAAAGGCGATTAACCATTATTTTAGTGCAAATTTTGTAAAAGACACTGCACAAACTAATCCTGAACTTATCAAAACTAGTCGGATTATCCACTTTAGGGATTAAAACCAAGAAAGTAGCATTGAAAAAGCAAGGAAGAGTCATACCTTGGAAAAATTCAGTCACAGCATCAACGACATCCATACCCACAATATGCCAACAAGATCGATAGAAGCCCGACCCGAAACCGTTAGGACCCGGGCTACTATCTTCCGGAATGGAGCAAAGAGCATCATAAACTTCCTGGAAAGTAGGAACACGAGAAAGACGATCATTGTCATCCTGGGAAATAATTGGTTGGACTAGCTCTCCCAACAACGGCTCTTCACGGCAATTGCCAGCCTCCAAGAACTGAGAAAAATGAGAAATAGCCCCATCGTGAATCTGCTCAGGAGAGGAGAGAATAGAACCATCCTCAAGCTTCATCTCTTTCACTTCTTTGTGATTATGACGACTGACGGCACGAAAGAAGCTAGGGTGCGCTTCACCCTTCTGAATCTAGCCTTGTTTGGCTTGTTGGGCTAAACACTTTTCTTCCCTGTCCAACCAAACAGAAAGCTCCAACTGGGAGGCAACGAGATCGTCTTCTACCTCTTCTGTATACTCAGATTGCAAGCTGGTCTCCAAGCTCTTAATCCGACCCTCAAGCGCCGCAATGTGAGTATTGGTTCTACCAAAAATATTCTTATTCCAAACTCGCAAAACAATTTTAAGTCTTTTAAGTTTAGAAACAAGCTTATGCAAACAAGATCCACCAATAACATCATTATTCCAAGATTGCAAGACACAATTAGAAAACTGAGAATGAGAAACCCACATTTGCTGAAATTTAAAAGAAGGAAAACCATACCGAACAACCGGATTCTCCAACGAGACCGTCATAGGCGCATGATCAGAAGAAGTGCGTGCCAAGTATTCCATATTAGCATGAGGAAAAGTATCAAGAGCCGCTGTATTGAAAAAACAACGATCAAGCCGGGCCCAGTGCCTAGAGCTGCCAGAATGACCATTACACCAAGATAGAGAATTCCCACGGAAAGGCAAATCAAGGAGTCCACACGAACCGACCCAACCATTAAACTCCTCCATCGCCAAGGCCAACCTTGGCCTGCCCCCTCTACGCTCTGAGTCATTTCTAATAATATTAAAATCTCCCATCACCATCCACGGGAAATGATGAAAATTAGCATCCATCAAAGAGTCACAAAGTCTTCTACGCTCCAAATAGGAACATTTCGCATAAACAAAGGTAATCCGGGAATTCTTCAGATTAGGAATCCGAGCAGTTAAGAATTGGTCTCCCATACCCTCAAGAACAAGATTTAAATCCTGAGACCAAAACATCCAAAGCTTTCCTCCATAGTCAACATTAGAACAACAATAATCAAACTGCAGTCTATCGCACCACATATTTAAATTGGAATGATTAACCATAGGTTCAGCTATAACAAGAATTTTCGGATGAAACTGCGCCACCAATTTTTTAATACGCGTACTTGAAGTCCCAAGACCCCGAGCATTCCAATATAAATATGACATCTTCATAAATTAAGACGAGAGGGCTTGCTTACAACCCTGGTAGAGCCCCTTAGTTTAGTACATTTCCTTTGTCCTTTCTTTTCCAAGTGAATTTCTGAATCCGAAACAACAAGTTTATTCTTTGCTAAATGTTCCAAGGCCCCTTCGAAATCAGATTCGGAGCAATATTGCCCATCAGTGCAGTCATTCTCCATATCCTCACCAACAGATTTACAACTGTCTTGAGCAAAAGCACACCCAACGTGGGCAAGGACCTCATCATCTTCATCATCAAGTTCTTCAATAATAATCTGGTCCCATTGAAACTTAGCACTATGCCCCTTTACACCCTGCTCCAATGTTACATTCAGTCCATCTCCCATTATATTCACTTCCGTAGAGCAACCCAAATCCGGTTCCACATTAGTCCCTCTGCCATTAGCTTTCGCACACGACCCAGACCTATCCATACCCATAGGTTCAAGACACGCAGCACCTTCATCAACCTCTCTGTCCACAGCTTTCGGAACCCCCTCTTGTATGATCTCAGTCTGTTTCTCGCCATCCGACACAGGGCCCACCTCCAACCAAGGCTCTGTTTCAGCAACAACCTGCTTAACTGCCCCTAGCTTAGGTAAATCCCGAGTATCTTCTTTGCTAGGTTCTCCCTGTTCAACTGTCACGACACCAGCAAAAAATTCCAAATTTTCCTCCATAGTTCCGGAATTACTCTCAACAGCAGTAGTGTGTAAATCACCGGCCACTTTTTCCCCTGTTTCACACGGTTGTTCCGATTTTTTTACCCAGATCTTCCCTCCTTTAACCTTTTGTTTTTTATCACTTTCATTGCTACAGGTCTGATGATTATGTCCTTGGCAACGGCACTTCAAACAATAAGCCGGCAGAGTTTCATAAATAATCTCCTGCCTACGACTACTTGGCGTCCCAGGGATACCGATCCAGAAATGTGTGATGGGCTCTTGTGAAGCATCAATCTCTAAGCAAATTCGAGCCCCATCTGTGCGGGTGGCACATGTTGTGGGATTATCCCGGCGAATAAACCTACCTATTGGTGCCGTAAGCATTTTAAGAACTGAAGCATGATAAAAGTTAGGTGGAAGGCCCGGCAGGAAGACCCAAACAGGAACAATCGGTGGCTCATAATCTTCATCAAACTCTGGTGACCAAGCGAACGAACGGTAGGGGACACCCTCTATATCACAGGATTCCCTTGACAAAGCCTTGTGATAATCGGATTCATTGATCATTCGAATAAAAACATTCCTGGGCCGTAGCATGGCTGAAACAACGGGAATAGATGACAGACCCCATCGGTTGGAGATGAAGGCACGGATGCTGTCTAGGGAGGGTCTCTGTCGAAGAAACTTCACCACCATTGAGAACCTAAACGGTTCTGCAGATTTAGCAACTTCATCCGAGGAGAAGGAGAAAAACATTTCACCATTAACATATTTAGGATGCCTGAACGGAACGACCACCTCCGGAAGTGGTTGGGGCACTGTCGAGACCAGAGCAGCGAACGACCGAGGAGGACCAGCCGTGGGAGGCTGGCCATCAACGGCCGCCATGCAGAGTACGTGAGAGGCTAAACGAAACCGTGAAACCCTAGCAGAGTAGATTTCACGTAAAAGGAAACTTTTAAAAGACAAGCGATTAAAACCCTTATACTTACGCACTCGTTACTCAATCCAACTTTACTAACTTGAATGCTTGAAGCTATTGAGAAAAAAAAGGGTATGTCTTTTCTGTTGATGCCTGTTAGTAGGGAGTTGTTTTTAATGTTTTGAGGATTTTTACCTCGTGCTACATGCATGATCTATCTAGCTAGCATTCGATCCTATAAATAAATAATGAATAAAATATTTATATACATATATATATATATGTTTGTTGGAGTACTTTGATTATAAAATTAGTGTTAAAACCAATAATTATTTTTACGCACAAAAATGTATGAACCCAAAATAATCTATAGAACCCCCAACCCATTGATATATCAAAGCCAAAATTGTAAAGCGGCTACTACTAGCCAGGTAGCCTGCTATTAGAATCTGACCAAGGAAAAGTATATCTAGATATGATTCACATCACGCAGTTGATATTGTGAGCGGATAGTTGTAATGCATTTTGTAAATGATATTTAATATCATTGTCTGATATCAAGCCTTTATATACTATGTGAGTGCCATTTGAAATATTAAATGTACTTATAAAAAAAAATTGAAATGTTAAACTTTCTGATCTATAGTTATTGCTAACTAGGCTAATTAATATTACTAGTTGGCTGAATTTAGTTTTCATGGTTAGGTTGTTCATAGAAAATGAAAACATATGCAGGTTTAACATAGATTATCGATGACAGAAGGGCAAGAAGATCAGCCTATGAAAACAACTTTCAATGTGTTTCATTCTAAAGCAGTAGCTGCATTTGGGGCAATGTTTGTACACTAGCTGGTTGAGAGAGAGAGAGAGAGAGAGAGAGAGAGAGGGATTATGTTTGATGGTAATTCATAGGTGGAGTGGAAAACGCATTGGAGGGGAACCTCCTTGAGATAGAAAAGAAAGCAGAGATGGACTGTTGGTCTTCTTGTCTTTGACTCTATTATTGTCTTTCTTGATACATTTTTCTTCACTTACAAGGTAATCATCATGATCTTCGTATATGAGAAAGCCACATTCTTTCAAGAACTTCACATAATAATCTCTCCCAGCTCTCTCTCTCTCTCTCTCTCTCTCTCTCTACACGTGAATTTAAAGAAGAAAACTAGCTAGAGCATAAAAGCGAAGAGAGAGAGAGAGAGAGACAAAGGTACTTTAGGTACATATATTAATTATATCGACCTAGCTAAGGCAAAGGTTTGCACTTTTTTTGCCAATAAAATGTGGTACATTTGAAATGATGATAATATGCATGTCCATCCATTTTATTGTGCTTTGCTGGGAGTTTTTGTAATTCTTGCATGTCCCAGCTGCTTATAATCGTGCTAACAACTAAACATGCTTCACAAGCTAGTTGTGCGTGTACCTACCATGCTTCAATTTACTGTAACTTAATAATTAAATTAGATGCACCTGACTTTCTATTTTTCCAAGTTACTTACCTAGCTAGCTAGCTTAGACAATGGATCAGGACCATATATATATATGATCACGTATGGTTAAGGCTGTTTTAGTTAATTACTTCATTATTTTTCTGTGTAATGATCATTAGATAAGATAAAATGAGATGAGTTAAGATCAACTCATTATTCAAACAAGGCCTTAGTTTGGTTTCAAAGAATTGAGTTCCTTGACTCTCTATTTGGTCTGTATCAATTTTAGCTCTAAAGTTAGGACCACACTAACCAAGTGGGCAAGGAAACTTGCCAAACACAATACGTACCTTATGTTCCTTTAAATCTGGAACCTAACAAAGGTTCACATCAGTAGATCAAGATGAGCCAAACTCTGGGGACCAAGAGTTCACCCAACACCAAGTTTGGACCATATTCGTGTAGAAAAAGGACATGATCACATAGGTTTTGAGGTGGCTCTTCCCTCTTCTATATTCTAAGGGGCTGCAAGAAAATTATGTTTGCCTGCAGGATGCTAACAATGTTACCCAAAAGAGTTTGGTTTTAATGCTAAAATGTGAATGATGGTATGAATAATGGGTTTTGTTTGAAGTTTACGAATAATAATGTTGTTTGCTGAAATTTAAGATAAAAATTGCTTGATGTCGGGTTAGGCTTGTGTGTTTTTTTTGGGGGGGGGGGGGGGGGGGTGGCGGCTACATGTTGGCATTAATGGTAGAACTGAAGGAAATAAATGTAGGGGAAATAAAGTATTGGTGGGTGAATCCTATATACCATAAGCAGTACTACTTGAAAGCGAGATAGGCAATCGGCGGCCTACATGAAGCTCATGTCCTTTTGGAGCTTTTGGTTAGGTGATTTTAAGACCAACTGGAGGTTGGTTTCTGCATAATTACCTGCCCGTGAATTAACCTACCATTTCAACCAAAAACAAAAGCAAAGCAAAGATTAGAAAAGAAATGAAAAGGGATCAAGATGATGAGAATTAGATATTGTTGAGTGTAGCCATTAAGTAAAATAAATATTTTGCTGCTGCTTTGGGACTAGGCACATTATAGGTAAAGCAAGCAATTACTTTTGATATGTGAAATTTATAACGATGATTTAAATGGCCAATGATAATAATTATATTTGATTCTAAATGTGGTGTGGGTCAGACTTCTCTTTAATATGTGAACCTCAACATATAAGATATTCATATATATGAATATTTTTAATATTTATAAAGATTACAGGAAATTAATCATATTCATAATACTAAATTATATGTAGCTTGAATCCTTATAAATATAATTATAATAATTAGCATACGTATATAGAAAATTTAGAAAGAGATTATTAAAAAATATAAATTTGTATATCGTAAATTATAGATAAATTTGTTAAATATATTAGTTTATCAAAATAAAGAAACTCATGAATAACATTCGAATATTAAATAAGATATTCATAAATATAAAAAACTAACTTAATAAAAGGTTCAAACTTAACTCGCGTTTAAACTTGACGGGTAAACGCGCGCACTGAACCAAAATCATAAGGACATTGTTAGAATATTATTTTTAAATATTAAAATTGTTTTGAAATTTAAAAAAATTAAATTATTTATTATATTTTGTATTAAAATTTGAAAAAGTTGTAATGAAGAGTTTAGATGAGTTGGGGATCCAGACGAAACTTTAGTCCTCCCGCTCCTAGCAACTTTTTGTTTTTATTTCATGATTAAAAAATTATTTTTTAATAATATTGTAAATATTTTTAAAAAAATATTTAAAAGTGTTAAAAAAATAGATGTAAAAAAAAGTAAAAAAAAAAAAACACACCAAAATAACTAGTGAGCTAAACCAGCGATGGTTATAGTGCTGCCTTAAAAATTAAGGAAAATGATATTCTCATCACTAGTTCTTACAGTTCAGTGTTATCGTTGGAATTTTTTATTTTTATTTTTACTTAATGATTAAGAAATTATTTTTTAATAATATTGTATTTTTTTTATTTTTTAAAAAATATTTAAAAGTGTAAAAAAATACATGTAAAAAAGACATTAAAAAATAAGAAGACCAATTATGCCTAACTATCTCCCAGCAGGAGTTGGGAGTGATAGACGTAGCACCTTCCTAAATGGCGTCTTCAAGGTAGGATTTCGTATGTGCGGTCTACGATATGAATATTATGCGTTTAAATTAAGATATTTGATTGGATTACAAAAACTGTTAGAAAAAATTAAATAAAAATTTAAAAAAATTAGATTCAAATTGTTTTAATATAATTTTTATTTTAAAGTTTGTAAAAATTATATCAATTTTTGTATTTTATTTTGAAATTCGTAAAAATTGTATTGATTTTTGTGTTTGGATAATAATTAAGTAATTGATTATATAAAAATTTTGAAATTGAAAAATGTTTTGTATTTGAATGATATTTGGGAATAAAATTACAAGAAGTCTTGAAAATTTGATAATTCTATATCTTATGTAGAGCTGGGTGGCGGTGCCGCCACCTAGTCGTCCACTACTCCAGCCCCACCCCCCGACCCCTCCCATATTTGATATAAAAAATTATAATTTTAATGTTTATATAAATATATTGTATATAAACATATACAATTTGTTAAAAACTTGAAATTGAATTCCAGTTAATGGATTGCCTTAGCCAGCAAGTCTCACATTACTTAAGTATGATTATTGTATTGTTTTAGCTTCTTATATAAAGGATGACCTAGGAGGTCAAGGTAATTTAAAATACAACTCTAATGAGTATATATTCTTTTTAAATGTATAAATTTTAATTTATAATTTTAATTGTATTTTTTAGATCTAAAAATAATTTATAGACTTAATAGGTCATTGGGTTGAGCAGGATGCGAGGTGGGGTGGGGTGCCCTGCATCATGCTGGTAGCACCCCTAAGGCAGGGTGCAAGAATGGGGCAATCCCCCCAGGAGTGCGGTTAGGACCCCTAATCTCATATTTGTGTCAAACCAGCACAACCCACAATTGTGTTAAGGAGAGCCTACCTGCTAAAATACAAACCAGCTCAAGTGATGAAGAAGATCACACTAAAGATGAAGGACACAACTCACGGCAAGGGTCTAGAAGGATCCAAAAGGCATATGCGCCATATGAAGGATGATAGGAATATTCTTGTAACAGAAATATATTATGCAAATACACGTGCCACTAGTATAGGAGAAAAGTTGGTTATGAATTATGTCTATATATGTGTGTAAATACCAATGGCAATGTAGTGGGATTCTCTGCTTCCTCATAATGCAACAAGCCTACTAAGGCATTTCTTCAAACATATTGTAACCACTCTTATATTTTACTTTAATATGGTATCAAAGCAATAAAAATAGGAGACACATCGAACTTAGATTGTAATGGAAACAACCAAATGTATTTCATAAAATCATCAACTACAACAAGATAACAACAACAACCAGTAAAAGATAAGACCGGTGCCAGACCCCAAACATCAAGGAATAACAACTCAAAATGTGTTTTAGAGATTGAGGGAGAATAGGGATGGGGAAGAGCATAAAATTTAGCTTGTAAACAAGTTGTACAAGTAGTAAGATTAGATTTAGAATCTAAGGGAAGGTGAACTTTTTTTTTTTTTTTTTGATAACTAAAACACATTCATTCATTTCACCCCAAACATTACAAGTGTTTTTCAGTCCAGACAACCTGTGCAATACATGCTGGGTAAGATCCCCACCATACACAAATATCATCTACATTCCAAGCAAATCTTGCTAATTTGTGGGCAGCCTCATTGCCCTCACGAAAGGTATGTTGGATAGTGCAGCTTTGAAACGTCTTCATTAGCTCCTTTATCTCCATAATGAGGTTTCCTTGGAGAGACATTGAACAACCTGCAGTTTTTATAGCATTAACAGTCAACAAAGAGTCACTTTCTAATATAAGATCTTTGATTCCTTGATGAGCACAGAATTGCAGGCCTCTAAATGTTGCCAAAAGTTCAATATCGGTTGGATCATTTCCTTCATTTTCCTTCTTACTAGCTGCCATAATAACATCACCTTTGTAATCTCTTAGGATTGCTCCTACACCTGTTCTTAGCTGGTCTTTAAAGATTGCACCATCTACATTAAGCTTCAATATACCCTCAGCCGGTGGAATCCATCTGCACTGCACTTTGAGGTTTTGTTTCTTCAATAAAGTCACTTTTTTATGAATGTTTAAGAAAGACAAAGCATGATCCTCCACCTGGTTTGCAGTAAGATTTTTATCCTTGAACGTCTTTTGATTTCTTCTGAACCATATGCCCCAAGAGATAAGAAAAAACCTTTCTAAATCCTCTTTAGAGCCCTCAGCTCGAATTTGCCTTGCTGCATCAACATAGCTTGTGTGGTTGAAGCTAATAGCTGGAAAGTGTTTTCCCCATATCTCCCTCACTGTTGGGCAATGTATCAATGCATGTAGAACATCTTCCCTGCTGCTTCCACAAAAAATACAGCAGTCCTCACTAGGAATTTGTTTCTTCATTAAGCTATGCTTTGTTGGAAGGCCTTCCTTACAAGCTCTCCATGAAAAGATTTTAATCTTATTCGGCATTTGTAGACTCCAAAGATCTTTCCAAATTATTTTCTGTTGGGCTGAGTTTGAGCTTTCTCCTCTCCCATTTTCAATTTCCCTTGTTGTAAGTAATTTATAGGCACTCATAACAGTAAAGTTCCCATCTTTCTCTGGTTCCCATATCATTTTATCATCTCTATTTCCATGTGGCAGCATCAACTTCAGAATTTCAGCAACTGTAGTGGGCGGAAAGGATGTTCTAAGTTTTACAGTATCCCAAAAACCAATTTCAGCATCAATCAGACTCTCCACTTTTTCCATTTGGCACTGTACCTCGCCACTATTACTACTCTGCAGCAGCTTTCTGTTACCCGGAACCCAATAATCAGTCCATAGGTTGATGGTTTTACCATTTCCCACCCTCCATCTACCTCCATAAGAAAGGCATTTTCTAGTCTCCCAAATACCCCTCCAAGCATACGACGGTTTAGAACCCAGCTTTGACTCCAAAAAACTACTATTGGGGAAATACTGTACTTTAAACATGCAATGTAGTAGGGAGGATTCTTCCTGCATTATTCTCCATCCCTGTTTAGCTAGGAGGGCCAAATTGAATTTTTTAAAGTCTTTGAAGCCCATCCCTCCTTCACCTTTCGAGATACTCAATTTTTCCCAACTAACCCAGTGAATCTTCTTTTCCTCTTGTCGTTGTCCCCACCAGAATCTCGCCATTAAACTTTCCAGCTCCTTATAAAGACCCCCAGGAAGTTTAAAACAGCTCATTGTGTATGTGGGGATGGCTAAAGCCACCGCTTTTATTAAAATTTCCTTACCTCCCTGGGAAAGTAGTTTTTCCTTCCATCCTTGGAGCTTGTTCCAGACTCTATGCTTTATTTCTGAGAAAGCCTTGCTTTTATCCCTTCCAATCAAAGGTGGTAGTCCTAAATATCTTTCAAATTGTTGGACGCATCTCACCCCCCAACACTCCATAATGCCCTGCTGTTTTTCCTTACTCACATTCTTGCTAAAGATCATGGCTGTTTTATTTCTGTTTATTTGTTGACCCGAAGCTCTCTCATAATCTTGTAAGAGGTTGTGAAGATTCAAAGATTCCCTCATATCAGCTTTACAAAATAAAAGACTATCATCTGCAAAGAGCAGGTGATTTAATCTTGGTGCCCCTCTACAGATTTTAACACCATGAATCTTTTTATCAGCTTCTGCCCTTTGTAACAGGTGGACAAGACCTTCCGTACACAAGAGGAAAAGATAAGGGGATAACGGGTCCCCCTGTCTCAAGCCTCTGGAAGGGTAAATAGGGCCTTTTGGGACCCCGTTAATCAGAATGGAAAACGAGACAGTTCTCACACACCTCAAGACCAAATCCACCCAAGTTTCATGAAAGCCCAATTTCAGCATAATCTCCTCCAAGAAATCCCATTCAACTCTATCGTACGCTTTGCTCATATCAAGCTTTAGAGACATATAGCCATCTCTACCTTTTCTCTTGTGACGGAGATAATGAATCATCTCATAGGCAACTAATACATTGTCAGTAATTAATCTACCCGGAACAAAAGCACTTTGAGAGGGTGAGATTACATTAGGTAAAACTTCTTTTAACCTATTAGCGAGAACTTTTGAGATAAGTTTGTAAACTACATTACAAAGGCTTATAGGTCTAAAATCAGCAATCAACTCAGTTCTCTTTTTCTTTGGAATCAAAGCAATAAACGTGTGGTTAAGCGAAGTTGGCAACTCACCTTTGCTTAAGACCTCTAGAATGGCTTCGGTGACATCCTTTCCCACAATGCTCCAATATTTTTGATAGAAGATAGGCGCCATTCCATCCGGTCCAGGGACTTTCATAGGATTCATTTGTTGAAGAGCATCATATACCTCTTCTGCAGTAAAAGGCTTTATAAGTTCCCCGTTCATCTCTTCACTGACTCTTCCAGTTAGGCCTTCCAGAATATTCCTCGTACTGCCCTAGATTGAAGCAGAAAAAAGGTTCTTGAAATAATCCATGATCACCTCGTCCCTCCCCTCACCCTCCTGCCAACATCCAGCCGTGTCCTTCACCCCTTGTATGAAATTCTTTTTTTGTCGCTGTGAGGCTCTATTATGAAAATATCCCGTATTTTGGTCCCCCTCTTGGAGCCACAAAGCTTTTGAGCGTTGACGCCACAAAATTTCTTCCCTCTCGAGCCAAGTTTGTAGCTCTAATCTTGCTTCTTTATGATCTTTTATTTTTAAACAAAGAGGATCCGCAGCTTGAAGAGACTGGAGCTTCTTTCTGCACAGAGTAATTTTCTTGCTAACATGTCCAAAGGCCCTTCTATTCCATGCTTGTAACTTCTCACCACAGCTGGTTATCTTCCTCAGCACATTTTCCAGCTTATTTGGACTAGTTCTTCCCAACCAAGCCTCCTTGACAACTTTTTCACACTCTACAGATTCCACCCACATGGCCTCGAATCTAAAAAGCTTATTTCCAGTTCTATGAAAATTCTGACCCAGTAACTGCAGAGTTATTGGAATGTGATCAGAGTGAGCTGCAATACCATGAGTCACACTAGCATACGGGTAAAATGCCTTCCATTCTAGATTAGCAACATATCTATCAAGCCTTTCACTAATACTACGTTGGCTGCCCCATCCATTGCACCAAGTAAATTTTACATCTGTGCGTCATGTGCCACTTGTAAGAGGATGTGCATGATCCAATCAGTGCTTGAGGTGATGAAGGTATGGGTGATGAGGCTGAAACAATAGAGGAGAGAACGTATAAACCATCCCTAACGATGCCTTGAAGTTGAACCTCCAGTGTTTGCAGATCCTTCACAAGAACACTGGTGGAATATAACTCGAAATACATAGAGTTATCTAAGCAAAATTGACGCACAGACAAGAGATTTTTAGATATGGACGGAACGTGTAAAAGTTTAGTGAATAGAAAATTGTTACGAGGCGTATGGAGATGAGTCAAACCAGTGTGTTGGATGGGAATAGAAGAGCCATCTTGACCTGATCCGAGCCTTGATAGGATATGACGTCCAAATTGAGGTTGTCGTAGTCCTTGGTGAAGTGAGGCGTGGCTGCGCTATCTGGAAACTAATGGTTAAAATGAGTGGGAGCAGGTGAGACATTAGTGGTAGTGAGTAGGGGTGAATTCGTCCGGTCCGATCGATCCCAATGAGGTTTTGTGGACCAGACCGAATAGGCATAAGGACCAGTCCGGTCAAGTCCATTCGGTCCAACACAATTATTTTATTATTATTTTTAAATAAAATCATAATAAAAAGTTATTTAAAATACTAAATTTAAATTAAGTGAATTATTAATGTATATTATGTACTAATTTAATAAAAAATATATTTTATATAATCAATGATAATAAATTAAATGAAAATTACATCATTAACTTGTATAATTACTATATAATTAGTTAATTGATATTATACATTAGTTAATTGATAGAATAATAATTTGTTAATAAAATATTTAGAATTTTATATTTTTAATGGTGATAGGTTAAATAAAAATTACATAATAATTATACAATTATTATATAAAATAATATATAACTATTTTTTAATTCAGTCTGGTTCGGGGTGGGAAACCCCTAAACCAGGACCGGACCGAACCTACTTTGGTCATCTATTTCTTAAACCAAGGCCGATCGGTTGATTGGACCGAACTGACTGAACTGGTTGATCCGATCGGTTTAACACCCCTTTATTGAGATTGGCTGAGAGGGAGGTCAGGTGGGTTTGGAACTTGATAGGCTTGATTGGGCCTACTGTAGCAGGACAATGCATATGCCCAGTTTTATACAAACATGTCATGTGGGTCGAGAGGCAGTCCAATTGGCCTCTTCCAGTTCTATGACAAAATTGGAACCGTAACAGTTTTCCAGTAGTACTATTGTTCGGGATTTGTCCTCTCTTTCTGGCCCATTATTTTCTATGAGATTTGGTTCTTCTCTTTGTAATTTGTATTATAAGATCTGTACTCATCCTTTGCTAATAAAAAAAATCTCCACAACTTCTTATTATTCACTCACACTCAATATTTAACATTTTTTTATTTTATTTTTATTTTATTTATCAAATATTTTTTATAGCGTGGAGTGAGGAGAACTTGAAGGGGAGTTTTACTGGGCAAGGTAATGCCCAAGCCTTCAGTCATGTCCACAGAAATGTTCTCTGGTGTTGTTAGCTCAAATCCCTGAAGCAAGCGAGCTAGTGCCAGGTGTGATACTTGCATGGCAAATGTGTTCCCAGGGCAAGATCTTCTACCTAACCCAAATGGTGTGAACTCAAAATGTTGTCCTAAAGCATTAATGTGTGCATGGCTTGTGAGAAACCTTTCTGGCGAAAATCCATCAGGGTCCTCCCAAACTCTTGGGTCTCGATGCAACTTCCACACATTTACTAACAGGCGAGTTCCTTTTGGAACATAATATCCACAAACTTGACAATCTTCCAGCGCCTCATGTGGAACTGCTAGAGGGGCTGGTGGGTATAAGCGCAATGATTCTTTGACTATGGCTTGGAGGTAAACCATATCTTTGATATCGTAATCTTCCACCCATCTATCCTTTCCAACTTTGAGATCCAGCTCTTCTTGGGCACGCTTTAAAGCATGTTCATTGTTCAATAATAGAGATAGCAGCCATATCAAGTTAACAGATGTTGTTTCCGCGCCAGCCAAGATAAAAGTCTGCCACATGATATTTAGAGCATATTTAGAAGCAGAATTTTTGCAAATGAAACGACATTAATCATTAGAATATTGACAATGTGTAAACGTATCCTAAAACCAGCGATTCAAAATTATCTTGTTATGATCTACTCTCTCAGTGCTTGCTATGTTTAATAATGTTTGTGAAGAGATCAAACTAGTCCCTGTCAATTGCCATTTAACCCATGTTCTCGACAGTTGACACCTAATGTTACAGTGTACCAAGATAAAGCTTCTATTCTGCAATGCATCGATCCTAAAACAGCAATATTCTGGTTCTACCATATTACGATTATTAAGGCTTATGCGAAAGAAATTAATGTTATAAACGTACCGATACTGTAGCCTTGATAATGGTTTCACGAGTATGGCCAAACATGGAATCGCCCTCAATTACCGACAGCATTATGTCGATGAAGTCCTGCTTGTCGCTTGCCTCTCTTTCCAGCCTCTTCAAGGTGTGTTCTTCAATCCAACTTCCTATTAAAGTGTCCAATTCCCTCCCAAGACGCTTCACAGATTTCACTTGACCTCCAAAATCAATCCATCCCAGAAATGGAAGTAGATCAGAAATGACAGGCGCCCCAACTACATACATAAATTCTTTGATAATTTTCCGTGCACGTTTTGCCTCTTCGTCTTCTCCGCCATTGGCATGACCAAAATATCTCTTCCCCCCTATTATTTTAGTAATTATGTTCAAGGTTAAGTGTTCAATCCATTCACTAATCACCACCTTAACAGGGCTGTGATTGTTGTTCTGGCAAAGAGAGTAGAGATCTTTGACCAAAAGTATCCACTTCGGAGATTTGCACTTTCTTTAATGTCTCGAGTCGGTGGGCAGAGAGGAGTTCCATCATGGCTAGCTTTCTCATCTCTCGCAAATATGCGCCGTAACGTGCAAAACCTAGTCCTGCGTTGTTGTAACCCAGGTACTTCGATTGAGTAGATTTCGGACGTCCTGCTAAAACCTTGTCGTTTGTAGTGAAGCATTCCTTGACTGCCTCGTGACTGCAAACCACAACTGCACTTTTCGAGCCAAACCTGATCTTGAAGACGGGCCCATGTCTGTCAGCCATGGCTGCCAAGGTTCGGGCAAGTGGGTTTTTGCCACGTAGTTGATGAAGGTGACCTATAATGGCAAGGCACCCGATGGTTCTGGGGCTAACATACCCTTTGTTTTCTGAACGCCAATTCTCAACCTCCATAGATTGTACAATAACAGTGGAACTAAAAGCCCTGCAATTGCAAGTAGATGAGAGGTGATTTCCATGAATGCTCCAACCCCTGTTTGGTGGTTTCTGTAGTGGTGACAGAAGGAGATAAACATTAGGAAGAAACTTGGCCAGCTGATAAAAAGGTTGGATATCCAGGTGGTGGTGGCCCCAGGGATGACTTTTTTGTTACCTTCGTGTCATTGTAGTGGCGACTTTGCTTGCGTTCTTGTGTCAATAATCTTTTGGCGAGATCACACGTGATAAAATTCATTTTTATGAAAATAAAATTTTCTAATCGTGGCACTTTCTAGATTTTTTTTAGGATGGTGCTAGGGAGCCCGTTTGGGCTCCCGTTTTTTTTGCCCGATGTCATTTTTATTTTTTATTTTTTTTAAGGTAAAAAATTAAGAAAATATTGTTTAATAATATTGTAAATTTTTTATATTTTTTAAAAATATTTAAAAGTGTTAAAAAAAAGATGTGAAAAAAAAATGAAAAATAATTATTTTTTATATTTTTTTCACATCATTTTTTTAACACTTTTAAATATTTTTAAAAATATAAAAAATTTACAATATTATTAAACAATATTTTCTTAATTTTTACATAAAAAAAACTTAAAAATAAAAATAAAAATACCCATCGAGCAAAAAAAACGGAGCCCAAATCGAACTCTCTTGCATTTTCCTTTTTTTAAGAGAAATGATATGTAACTTTTTAAAATGGTAACTCCGTAAGCTTCTTTGAAAAAGTAAATAAATTTAAAATTTATGTAAAAAATTATTTTTTTAATAATAAGATTCATTATTTTCAAAATAGTGTATTAGATTTGAATACTCTAGAGTCTTATGTATTACTATTCTTTTGTAAATTAAGGTTTCGTTTTTATGTCAAATTCATCTCAATTCATCATTACAATTTTTTTAAATTTCAATACAAAATATAATAAATAATTTAACTTTTTCAAATCTTAAAACAACTTTAATATTTAAAAATAATATTCTAAACAATATTTTATCATCTCAACTCAACTCAACCCAACTCATCTCAACATCCAAACGCACCCTTAGGGTAGGTTTAGAGTTTAAAATAAAATATAAAATTTTTAAATTATCTTATTTTATCTTATCTTATCTTATTTTATTTTTAAATATAATTTAAATACAAAATTTTTATACTAATCATTATAATTTTTTCTAACTTTTAAATAAAAAATAAAAAATAATTTTAATTTTTTAAAATTTTTTTTAAAAAATAATATTTTAACTTTATAATATTTTTTATTTAATTTTTTTAAAATTAAAAAAATATTTAATTTAAACTATTTTATTATTATTTATAAATTATTTTTTTATTATTCAAAAAAATTTTATTTTAACTTTCTCTCCAAACGAGGACCAGGGTTAATTAGCGTTCTACAAGGAATTCAATAATTCTTCCCACATGGCCACATATGACACAGCGCCTAGGCCCGAGACTATTGGATTATATTTTGACCAAAAGGAAGCTCTAATTTGTCGGCCATCATCCTCCATTCACGGTCACAATCTTCTCGTCCCTTCCCTTTGGAAACACTACTCTCATTCGGAGATAAGTCAATCAAATATTAAATAAAAGAGAAATATTATTTCCATAGAAATTATGTGTCCAGTATCATTGGTAAATAAAGGGAAAAAAAATATTATTTTGAAAAAAATATTATTATAATTTTAAAATTATTTTAAACATAATTATATAAACTTGCAACAGTCTCTTATATGTAGAATAACTCATATTATAAAACAAATTTTATTATATCAAGTCACTTTTAAATATTTTTTACTCATTTTACTGATGTAATTAATCAAAATATTTAGTTTATATTAAGAAAAGACGCAACTAATTATATTAGTAGAATATATAAAAAAATACGTAAAAATAACTACACAACAAACTTGTATAAGAAATATATGAATTTGCAACAACCAACAAATTAACCCTTAAAGACAAATTAAATATCAAGCAGGGTACTCAAAATGGAAGATTTGTTTTCACCTTCTTCTTTTAAAATCATTGGAAAATTTGTGAAAGATATATCACCTTTGTTAGAGTATTAGTATTGAATTGGTCATCTTATTCTTCAAATTTTGATTAACATGTAATTTTTTTATTTTTAACTAATCATTCAAAAGTTTAAGTCTATATTGAATTAGTCATCACACTCTCTATAATAATAAAATATTATTATTTTTTATTATTTTTATATTTTTAATTAGTTTTTATTTTATTTTTATAATCTTCAATAATCTCCAACAATCATATTCATTTTCATTTTCACAATCCAACAATCTATAATATAATAATCTCATATATATATATATAGATGGTAAAATCTCATATGAATAAAAATATTATATCTATAATATAATCATCTCAAAAAATATTTTTAAACTTTTTATAGTTCTTTTCATATTTAAAAAGAATAATAAATTTACTGTAACTTATATCTTGGATGAAAACAATTTAGCTAATTCAATGTGGAGCAAATATGAATGATATTTTTGTTAAATTTGAAGATGAAAAGGCATTTGACTAATCCAATACCAATACTCTTAGTTGCCTCGTCGAATTGGCGAGCCCCTTTAGAGCATCCTTAATGGATTAGCCAAAAACTAAATCTATCTCACATTTAACTATTAGATTCCAAAATGTTATCATAATGGATTAACTAAAGTCTAAATATTTAGACTTTAGCTACATGAAATACCAAAAGTATTTTCAAATTTGAAAGCAACTATTTATACATCAAATACATTTTTTATTAGTTATTTCTCTCTCAATTTCTTTCTATCAACCTCTTTCTCCATTCTTTCTCAAAACTATAATTTTTTTAACCCATAATTTAATTAGAATATGATTACTAATTAATATTTAATATTATGAATAATAAAATATGATAAAATAAAATAAATTAATAATTAAAAAAATTAAATATTTTTGAAATTATTAATTATTCATTACTATATAATGAATAATCTAATATGGAGATTCGATGTGAATAATCAAAATCAAATTTATCTTATATTATTTTATTGTCATATAATGAAAAAATGACTATTCTAATGTAGAGACTTAAGTGAATGGAATAGTCAAAAATTAAATTTCTCTTATATTCATCAAAATTATCCTTTAACTTTGACTAATCCATTAATGCTCTTATATGCATTAGAGCCATAACCTTGGTCAAGACTTGCACTGTTTGCAGCATTTAGGTGGTTTTTGGAGACGAGAAACAGTCTCTCAAGCAAAGGCAATGAGCAGTGACTTTCAAATTAAGGTACGTAAAAGTTCAATTTATGAGTTGAGATGACATAATTGTATATCAAAAATTAACTGAGATGAGATGAGTTGAAATTAAAGTTAAAAAATTAAATAAAATATTGTTAGAATATATTTTTTAATATTATTTTTGTTTTAAAATTTAAAAAAATTGAATTATTTATTTTATTTTATGTAAAAATTTGTAATAATAAAATAAAAGATTTTTAAAATTTTTAAAATTGTGAGTTTTAGTCTTGAAAGCAAACCAAAAGGTACTAGATAATTAAGTTAATCCGTTCTCAATTCAATGAGTATTGCACAACATCCATGTCATTAAAATAGTAAAATTTAATTTTTAAATTAAATTATATTATGTAAATATTTTATTAAATTAAAATTTTCTTTTATAATTTAGTCGTAACTTCTTGAATTTGAAGTGTGCGAACGAGTGTAAATAGTGTGTTTTTTTTGTGTAATACGTGTGAGACCGTATTTTAAGAGAAATGATATTTGTAATTATAGAATGTGTAAGTATCGCGAAATCTTTTTAAAAAAATGGAGTCAATATAATACTTACATAAAAATAATAATTTTTTTAATAATAAATCCTACTCTTTTTATAAAGAAATGCATAATATTTATACAATTTACAATTATATATTATATTACTCGTATTTTAATAAGTTATGTGGCCGGTAGTGCCATGTTATTCTTTAAATTAGTTTTATACAAAAAATTATATTTATTATCAACTATACATTAATATATAATTTTTTATTATTTAAATACACGTATTGATATATAAATATATGTTTAAATAAAATAATAAAAATTGTAAATCATTTATTTATTTTTTTAAAAATGCAGAGATACCACCGTATCAACTATTAGGTCGTAAACCAATTAATGCATATAAAACTTTCCCAATATATTACTGCTCTGATCTTTATTATGGATGATACTTGATACTCTCAAGAATAAAAATAAAAAAATCTCAGAGATAACATTCTACGGTTCTACCTAAATAAGTATTCAACCTCTCGTTTCATACAAAAAGAAGACTCAAAGACAAACAGGCGGAAACCGAAACGGAGCGCCCCCGAACTTCCGCTCGCTGCAGAACAGCATCCTTTTTAGGCTAGCTGGATCTTGATCGATCGAAGCAACTTTTGACTTTCCGTTGAGGACTCACGGGAACTTTCTGGTCCCTGATCCGAAAATGGCTGCTAATTTCTGGACATCCTCTCACTGGTACGTTTCCAACATACCCTCTTTTCATTTTATTTACTGTGTTTTAGATTTATTTTGGTTGTTTATTCCATTCTTCTCTCGGGTTTCTGAATTTGGGTATGTTTTGTGTTTTTCAAGCAAACATCTTTTGGATCAGGAAGATGTGGATGTGGTGCAGCAACTCGACAAAGACAAAGGCATCACTCTTGAGGATTTCAAGCTTATTAAGATGCACATGGCCAATTGTATGATCTCTCTCTCTCTCTCAAACGCACACTTTATGTTGGATTCCACTCCATTATTTTGTTTTTGTTTTGATGGATTTCATCTGGATTTCAGCTTCTTTAAGTAATTCTCCGTGCTTTTCCCCTTCTTTCTTTTAATTGCAGAAAATTTTGATCGTTCGTGCTTGAATTGTTAGTTTATACTTTAATGCCCTTTGTCTGGACAAAGTTTATCTCAGTATACTACGGTCTTTTCGTATATGGTGCATCGAGGTTTTCATTTTTTCCCCACCAAGAACTGCATCAAGACTGACTGCTGAAAATTGCATCTGCTAAGACTGCTATAACGGAAAATTGAAATCATAATTAGGGCAGTGATTAAACATGAGGAGATTTCAATAGAAAGCTGACTGTGTTTTATTGAGAATTGTTGCTTTCCTGGTGCAGTGCCCCTTGATATGATAGGTTTCTAAAAGACTTGAGACTACGAGACAAGATGCATACATTTTTTAGTATATGCTTATCAACTTGTCACTTGGACTTACATATACTATTAGAGACATAAGGGGAAATGGTATTTTTTGTTCTCTCTCTCTCTCTCCTGTGCACATGTGTGTTTTTATCGTAATTGGATTTTGCCGTTATCACCTTGTAATTTATTGGTTTCATACTGTCTCTTGCAGTTCTTGATTTTATGGATTTCTTTGTCGATTGGGAATTTGTTGAATCATAGAATTATCACTCCCTGTATTTCTTGAACGTCCCTTGAAATGCATTGCGCATATGTGCTCCTGCTAATAATGTTGCTATAATATCTACATTATTTTAGAAGTTCACTTTTTTATTGGCTTGTTTTCAGATATATGGAAATTGGCTCAAAATATTAAAGTGAGGCAAAGGTTTGAACTTAATCTTTTTATGTTACTTAAACCACTACCTATATATTCATAATTTATGCTTTTTAAAAAAAATACAAGTAGAACTGCCTTTTCTTTTTCCCCTGCTTAGATGGTTCTTGAAGTCTTGATTCACATATAACTTGTACAATTTTTGCCCGGTAGTAAGATGACCTGTGAACCACGATGCATGGCTAATTTAAGTAAACACCAATGTCAACATTCAGATAGATATTTTTATATGAATAGTGATAGTAAATTCAGTGTGGAGTGTGGGGAGGATGAATAGCAAAATAGAAAATAATAGTGTTTAGAATTGATCAAAGCTTGTTTTGACTTGATGGGGAAAATAAGGATTACTGACTCATTTGAACCTCTCTAGTCTAGATGTCATGTTACGGCCTCGTTTGGATGTTGAGATGAGATGAAAAATCTGTGAATAGTAGTGAAATGGTTTGAGTTAAGATATTTTATGGGGTTTCAGGAAAGGAGAGAAAAAGTTGAATAAAAGATTATAAAGTTAAAATATTGTTAGAATATAACTTTTTAATATAATTTTTGTTTTGAAATTGAAAAAATTGAATTGTTTTTTGTATTTTATTTGGAAGTTTGGGAAAGTTGTAATGATTAGGTAATGATTAGATGAAAAAATTAAAAATTTGAAATTAAAAAGTATTTGTGTTTAAGTGATGCTTAGATGTTGAGATGAGATGAGTTGAGATTTCTCATCTCACCTCAACATCCAAACGGGGCCGATCTACTTCTGAAATTTATTCACATATTCTCAACTTTATTGACTTATAGGAAAGTACCTCCTACCACTACTGATGCTAGAATTTGTGAATACAAATGGAACAAAATTATTTTGTTTCTAAGAATTGTGAGGTGATTAGGTACTATTGTATCCTTCAAGGTGTCGTAATAACAGTTAATTCTCAGTAATTTTGTTTTGTTAACTTTACAAAATCGGTGTAGAAAGGTAGATTAGACTATTTTCACCACTCAGTTAAATCTCTAATATACTGGTCAAATGTTTCAGGGTGGTAGCTACTGCAGTAGCATATATGAGACGCGTTTACACCAGGTACCCAAGCAATTACCTGATGATGAAAAATAAGCTCAATTAGTGATGACAAGCTCCTGGCTTTTTGTTTGCTTTTCATCCAAGTAACAACTATCATTTGAATTTGTGATACCAGTTGATAATTGGGTATTGCCAGTTCATTGTATTTTTTGATTTTGGTTAATAGCTTTAAGGCCTCGTTTGTTTTCATAGATGAGATGAGTTGAGATAAAAGTTGAGAGTTGAATAAAATATTGTTAGAATATATTTTTTAAATATCATTTTTGTTTTGGGATTTGAAAAAGTTGAATTGTTCATTTTATTTTATGAAAATTTGATAAAGTTGTAATGATTAAATGAGATAAGATGAGATGAGATGAAAAGTTTTGTGAAAGTAAACGAGGCCTAAAATACTGACTTTTTTACATAACCAAAACTTTTTACAGTCCACTTTTTCCTATCCTTTAAAATATATCACTAAAATTCACTTTTTCTATTTTACATACTGACTTTTACAATATATCATACATCAGCTTATTTATTTTTTCTTTATATCATTTAAATATTATACTTTTTAATATATTTTATTTATTTCAAATAAAGTAAAAAGTAGAAAGTAGATAAAAAAAATGAATAGAGTAAAAAGTAGAGAGATAAATGAATTAAATATTTATACAAGTGTAAATAGTGTTTCATAGATGTAGAGATGGTACTGTAGCAAACTGAATATTAGTTATAAAATACATAATCCATTGGATGGGCTATATTGAGCTATTTCCTTCAAATTTTACAAAAACATGGGTTTTACATAACCCATTGGGGATTGCTCTGCACTTCTTTTTTTATGCTTTCTGTAACTATACTCTACTTTGTGCACTGTACATGTCTCTTCATTACAAACCGTATGAAGTAATGCTCCATCAGTGGCTATACTCATCTTTGGCTATACATAAAATAAATTAATGGGGCAATGCTGGTTTTGCTACTTGTTCACAGCCTAAGTGTGAAGCAATAGTTGCACGCTTATAAAGATGTAAATACTTCATTCTGGTGTATCATATGGACAAATACATGGTCTCTCTGGGTCCCATTGAATTTCATTTAGACTAGCAGAATTACAATGTTCATGTTGATTTAGTACAAGTGAAAGGATAAACTGAGTTTGAGAACCTGCTACATGTGGTTTTTGTTTGACCAAATTTGGGAGAGAGTTTTTGCTTGGTGGTGGCTTATCATGTTCTTCTCTTCTGCTAAATTGCTCTTAAATATTTGGAAGGACATTCTTTTCTGAGTATTTTCTTTTTCTCAAGAATTTTTTCACTCAGTTTTGCATACAAGCACTTGGATTGCTTTATATGTTGTCATTTCGGTATCCTCATAAGAAAGCAGACTCAGACACCTTTTACACCCTGTTGCATGGCTGATTGCTAAGCTTAACTGCCTTTTGTTCTCACAGAAAGAGTATGACAGAATATGATCCACGCCTTGTTGCTCCAACCTGCTTGTACCTGGCGTCTAAAGCTGAAGAAAGCACAGTGCAGGCCAGGCTTCTTGTGTTTTATCTCAAGAAATTATGTAATTACTTGATTCTGAACTTAATAATTAAATCAGTGGAATTCCTACCAAATTCAATGGTTGACATTTAGGCAGTGTGTGAAGTTCTTAGAACCCACCTTTTCTGTTTCACAGGTGCTGATGAAAAGTACAGGTATGAGATCAAGGACATCCTTGAAATGGAAATGAAGATTTTAGAAGCACTCGATTATTATTTAGTTGTATTCCATCCTTACCGAGCATTGTCTCAGTAAGTATTTCATCCCCTTTATCAGGTATCTTTAGCTAATTCAGGTTGGTTGTAAGATGTTTGGTTTTTTTTTTGAATTAATCTTTTAAGTTTAGACTGTAACTGATCAGTGGTCAGCTCCATCAACTTGATGAATTACTTGATTGCTTGAATGTCAGTCTTGGTTTTGACTTGGTGTTTTACCTTATTTAAGTTGTAACCACCAGATTTTCAGTTTCCTTTTCATATTTATCTGATACTAGGCACTTATAAAAAAAAAAAATTATCTGATACTAGACATTTTGGTTGGAATGCTAATGCAGTTTGCCTTCATATTCTTTGGTGCTGCTAGTTGATATCAAACTTTTAAATGACACTTCTAAATTAGGCACATGCCTATGTCCCTATCTCATTCCTGATAACTGTTGATTTCTTGTAATATATTACTTCTACAGTTGTATAGTCCTAGTTCTGGGATTTGTATGCTTGCATTCATTTATTGTTCCTTATAATATTACGAGTGTGATTGCAAACTCGGATTTAATTAATCCCGGGCTACCTTAGGTTACTGCCAGAGAGAAGAAAAGTCTACTTTGGTTCCGATGATGCCAATAATGATCTTTGTGTCTGATTTTTTAGACTAGATTGCTCCTTTATCAAAGCTAGTCGGTTGATCTTCTCAATGAGATATCTTCCTCAGTGACAATTGTTCATCCTTTTCTCCTTGCTTTGGTAGGTTGCTTCAGGATGCAGGTCTGAATGATATAAATATGACCCAATTAACTTGGTAAGAGTCAAATTTCCAGCATAGTCAATTTTCTGAGGTGATATTTGGGACACGTCACCGTGCCCATCTATTCTTTCGTGCCTATCTATTCTTTGTTTTTCTTAATATTTAGGATAAATATGGTTTTAATATTGATGTTATGTATGTTCCAATTATTTATTTATTTTCTTGCCATTCCTTCATGCATTGCACACAAGTATAATTGAGACGGGTTCTTAGTTTTCGCTAAAGCCATAAGAAATTTAAATAAATTTTTTTAAAAGGAAGTTTAGTTTGAAATCAATTAGGGTTTTTTTAGAGAGAGAGAATATAGCATTGGGAGAAAAGGAAAACCTTGTTTAAGTAGGAGCCATTGGGAAAAAATAAAAGAAAAGAAAAGAAAAAAGGAAGGCTCAATTAGGACCTTGGTGGAAAAAAAAACCCTAGCAAGAGCCTCTCACATTAAAAGCGGGACAAAAAAAGAAGAATTCAGGCCTTGGGATCCTTTGCCAATACAGGAATCTTGGTATTTCATGGATATACTTTATGATTTTGTCCAAAGCTGTGTTGTAAATCTGTCTCTTTGGTATTTCAATCAATGTTGGATAATTCTGATGGGACATTGACCTTCCTGCCACTATGGCTCACCATACAAGTTTTTTATTTTTAAAACATACTATGCCATGTCACTTATTTTTGAGTAACGCTAGAATAGTCATATTTGTGCAAGTGTCGCGCACTCCTTTTGATAAAGAGTGGGGTTTACTATTAAAAAATTAATTTTTTTCATATGGATCCCATATATACTCACTTTTTTCAAAATGAGTGTGCGGCGATTGCGCACTATATGACTGCAAATATCATTTCTCCTTATTTTTACCTTTTTTGCTTCTATCTTAACGGTTATAATTGGATGAGGACATTATTTGTCAATATTTGGTAGTTGAAGAGTACAATGTGTCATTTGCTTAGAGCGTAAAGTGTAAAACATCTATTTGTTGAAGGATGGAAAGTGTATTTTTTCGAAGATAATTGCTTGTTCCTTTCAAATAATAAAAGTGCGAGAAGTGCTTGACAAAGCTGCTTGTGTTAAACATAGCTGTAGCTCCACATTCTCCTCTCGCTGTACTCATGGCATGTTTTTCTTTTCTACCTGCAATCAATTCCGTAGAGTTATTTTGCTTCTTTTTTAACAATACGTTAGCATCTATTGATTTACAAGAACATAAATGTGATGTAGCCCTGACTTGTTAAAATTAGCAGGGGACTTGTGAATGACACCTACAAGATGGACCTTATTCTTGTACATCCTCCGCATCTGATTGCTTTAGCATGCATTTATATTGCTAGTGTACTCAGGGAAAAGGATACCACTGCATGGTTTGAAGAGCTTCGTGTTGATATGAATGCGGTAATTTTTCCAAAGCTAATTCTTACTCGTCATGGTTTTCTGTCACCTCTTATTCCAATTAATCTGATTAAAACCATTAATTGGCACCCTTTTTGGGAAGGATGTAAAAAGGTGGAACAGATTCTAATTAAAAAACGAAAAACAATAATACACGATCATATTTCAGGTGACATGTCTAACTGCCAACTGCCATCTTGAACTTTTAGTTGATTTGCCTCAAAGTCAAAGGCCAAATTGCTTGTTATGGAGCATCTTCAAGTAGCCTGTACCCTTTTTAAGCACCAAAACTTCATTAGTATGCCCTTTTCCATGGGTTAAGAGTGTCGTGGCTAAATTGCAGAATCCTTTTTAATATATATTAACCGATAAAAGACTTTGTAAGATATTTACTTTTTTGTATTATTTTCTTTTTCTTTTTCTCTCATTTCATGGGCTATAGGAGACATGCCAAATACTGTGAATAGAAATTGAATGTAGTGCCAAGATCCTTTGTATCAATTGGCAACCCTTGATTTCTCACTAAGAGAACCAAGGATTGAATCCCCCCTCCCCCATGTATCAAAAAAAAATTTTGAATGTAGTTTCTGATAGGATTGATCCTAGAGGAGTAAAGTGTCATGAAAATTTATTAAGTACAAGTGACAGGTAGGTAATAGTGTCATGAAAATTGCCCATTATTGAAATGCTTCGTGAGAACTACCTGTCATTACTTGCCTTGCATGTGTGACCATGTAATTTTATTAACTGCAATAAATTTCCATTGAAGTTATTGTTATGGATTTGCAGCTCATAAAAAGTCCTGATGTGTTCTACTCCCTAAAACTATTAATGTGCAAGTTTTGGACAGGTAAAAAATATTTCCATGGAAATATTAGATTTCTATGAGAACCACAGAATGATCGCAGACGACAGGGTCATTGCTGCTCTCAGCAAGCTAAATTTGAAGGCATAAACGGTTTGTAACTCTGCCTCCTGCAGGAAAATAATGCTGTTTCTCTTTCTTTGACCAAGATAGAGTTTCTGGTCTATCCCAAAAGAAGTAGATGATTGTATTGTTTGTGGTATTGGAAACTTATCAACGTGCTCTTTAGCCAAGCAAAGGGAAGGAGAAGAGGTTGTATTACAATATGTAGGAGGAGACATATCCTGTGAGATCAGATAATTATGTTTCTAAGAGATGATTAATGTAACGAAGTTCACTTTAAAAAGCTAGTTGACCAATCAGTGTCTATGCAAATATGTACCGATTTTATGTAAATTTGGTTTATTTAAAGCTACACACTTACAGATTGACAACATAACTAATTGCCTGGATTTATAATGTGTTTGTAATATGTTATATGTACCTTGTATGTAACATACACGAAACCATGGTCTTCTCTTAATCTTAGTGGGATCGAAACTGGCAGAACGTATTGGAGATAGATCAGCGTTACCAGTTACAGGAAGCATTCACTTGGGAGACAAGTGACTGAACCATGATAGACTACTTGCCTTGAAGATGCAGAGTTTCTCAATATAACAATTAAATAAACTAGAAGATATTCCAAATGCGTTATTATGTCAAAAAATAAGTGCTTGAAAAACTCACCATTAAAAAGCAGTTAGGCAGCCTGGTTTTTCTCAAGTTTTCAAGGGTCTTGTAGCTAAAATGGCAAGCAATGTTCTGAAGTGTAACTTGTCTCCAACCGCGCCACTGTGATAAACATAGGGTCATGATGTGTGATAAATTTCTCGCAGCAGTGTTTCATTGTGCCGGCAATCTAGCCACTGGTCTCTGTTTTTTCTCTTATTTGTAGTTCCGATGGATGAAATACAATGAAGACGTAAGTAAATATCACTACCTGGTATGACCTCACAGACCGGATCTTCAACCAAAAATTCTGTCACAATTCGGTCTATGCTTGAAATGGTACATGAAATGACTTGGCATGTTGATACCAAAAATCAAGCGTTCAGCGTAAAAAGACGTTGGGACTAAAGATCATGAACAAAAATACAAAACTCTCAAGCCTCCAACAGCTACGGAGCTTTAAGGAGTAAATCTACGTTGAGCAACGGCGCATTTGACTTCAACATGAAATTTAATACCATTTCTATCATTCTTCACCTTCCAAGTGAGCTCTTGCATCCGCTGTATGTGTGGATTACAAAAGCATTTCTTGATCAATCCCATAAACTCTGCAGCTACAATATGAATTTTCCCCAACCTTTAACGTTTCAAATGATTCAAGAATGCCTCCAACTTCTCTATTTATTTTTTTCCTTTCTTCTTAGCCTGCTTTTTCTCTGTGAAACATAAGTGCAACACATTACAAGCTAGATTTGTGGGAAGAGCTTATATTTAAAAACAATATTTGTGAGGGAACAAAAAACAGAGTAAAAAATTATCACCTAATTTCCTCTTTGCTTCAGATTTCGCAAAGAACTCCCTCCATTCATCAGTCAAAACAAAAACTGGGTCATCATCCTCTTCCTCTTTTAATTCCTCACAGTTATGCTCTTGTAACATCCTATTTCAACACCACCATGAAAGACCAATTTGAATAAGAAAAAGCAAATGGAAAATATTGTTGTAACTAGTAGGAATTTTTTTTATGCAGAACAATAGAACTAACAATGAATGTGTTTATGCTGATGGCAGAGCTTGTGAATCACTTTTTTCTATTACATTAGATATTCAAGGATCCAGCTAGTACCATTGCCACAGCCCACAATTGACTTCTTTTGCGCAGTCGAGGAATTGGTTCTCTTTCATATTTAGACAATAAAACTGGCTTGGGCTACATGGAACATGTTCTAATTGACAAACAAATTCCAAAGGTATTCTCTCATTTAGACCAACTAGTCTGAACATTTAATGTTAGGTTTGGAAGTTTTTTAAAACACAAAATTTTCATTTCATCTTATCTCATCTTATCATTACAACCTTTTCAAATTTCCACATAAAATATAATAAACAATTCAACTTTTTTAAATCTCAATTCAACTTTTTCAAATTCCAATACAATAATAATATTAAAAAATAATATTTTATTCAATTTTTAACTTTCATCTCAAATTAAAAATTCTTATCTTAACATCCAAACCAGCACATTTTATTGAACAATGGTCTTAGTTTTGCAGCACCACGGGTAATGAAAATATACAAAGTGCCAAACTTTCGCAATCACGGCAACCAAAGCAAGCATGAAAATTCAATTGAGAAACAAGAATCATTAGTCATATAAGTTCAAAAATCAAAGGTCTTGTACAGGAAACAAAACAAATACTATTGTTTGCGAGAGAATTCCAACAAGGGCTTCTAAAAAAATTCAACAAATTACCTCTTTTTTCCACTTGATCTACGCGCTAACATTTTTCTCTCAATGAACTATCCTCAACTCTTTTTCCCCCCATTCAATATGTGTAATAACCACTTGAATCAGGATGTCCAAATACTACCTAAATCAATATCCAACCCAACCATCTAAAATATAAAAGAAATAATTTAAGCTCACTTAACTGAGCTAAACTTATCTAATTTTCTATGAAATACAAATATTCTACCTACTTTAGCCTCATTTGAAAAGCCCAATTAACTCCCAAACATAATGATATGCCATTATATTAACATCTTTTATCTGGTACTCTCAAGATTTCGAGAGCAAAAGGCCTTGACATGACAAATAAATGAACGAATCGTATCAAAGAGCAGAGAATAACTGGGTTAGAGCAACTTACGGAGTGGCAAAATCATAAGCTTCTTCACGCCCAGAAGCACACCTTTCCAAATCGTTTGGGTGAGGAACGGGACCAGAAGGTTCTGGGTTTCGAGGAAAAGTATTAAAACTGGGGCATATATGGCGGCGACCATTGAGTTGGTGATGATGGAGGTGATGGTGGTGGTGGCAGAGGTGGAGGTGGTGATGGTGGCCGTTAGGACAGAAACATAAAGAATGGAAATGGCAGTGATTATGGTGGTGGTGGTGGGCAGGATGAAGAGGAAAGCATGGCCTCCAAGCCTCAGATCCATGAGTAGGATCCATGGATTGGATTGTGAAGCAAGAAAATTACTAGGTTTTATAAAGACCTGCGCTCTCTCCGTAAACTGTGTTTGAACAATGAAAACCAAACCTCTGCGCTTCTTAAATCCCCTATATTATAAAGTGTTCTTCTACATTAGTATTTTATACGAAGGATTTTTAAAGGACATGACATATTCATTATATAATAAAGTGAAAATACCCTTTATTAAAAAAAAAAGAAAAAGAGTGAGAATACCCTTTACATAAAAAAAAAAAAAAAGTGAAAATGCCCTTTATAAAAAAAAAAAAAAAGAGTGAAAATACCCTTTATAAAAATAAAAAAGTGAAAATACCCTTTACATTAAAAAAAAAAAATTGAAAATACCATAGTATCTATCTTTCAACAAAATTTAATAATATATATATTTTTTTACTTTTGAAAATACCTTCTTTTTCAACTGTTTGCATCTCATCTAGGTTTTCTTTTTTAATAAAATTAAGAAGTATGATAAGAGGCTGTTGATAACACACTTTAAGAATACTCGTATAAATAAAAACAAATTAAGAAATAAAATCTAATGAATTTGGTTTCATTATTTACTGATATATTCAATTTGTTTTACACTAAAGATATGAAAGCACACAAAAGCATGCAATAACATTTTTTCTTTTTTATGACAATTCAAGATAATTTAAAGATATCTTATCCTTTGGACTTTCCCATCAATTTTATTTTCCGTCAATTTAGAGAATAAACGAAGTAATTTTGAGGTTATATATGTGTGTATATATGTTTTTTAATAATAAAAAAAACTCTTTTACTATTTATTATTCCACATCTTATAAAAAAATATATCTATATTTTATAAAAAAAAATTATAAATATAAGGTATGTAAGTAAATGGTAACTGATTTATATCATTTATCTTTTTAATATTTTATTTTGTGAAAATACAGCTTGACGCACAAACATCATGTATATAAACAATAATTTTCCTTCCATTGTAAAAGCCCACGTGCATATTACGATTCTTTATATTTTGGAGCATCGCTCTCCTCGTCTAATCAACACCCAAACACAACAGTTGGATTTGATAGACTTCACATTCTGTTTTGTTACAAACATAAGAGCTTCTCAATAGATTAGTTAAAATTTGAGGATATTTTTTATGAATATAATAGAAATTTAATTTTTAGTTATTTCATTCATATAAATCTTTATATTTAAATAATTATTTTTTCATTATATAACAATAAAATAATATAAGATAAATTTGACTTTAACTATTCACATTAAATTTTTATATTGAATTATCTATTTATTCATTATATAATAATGAATAATGAATAATTTTAAAATTATTTTATTTTTTTAATTATTTTATTTTATTATTCATAATATTATATATTAATTAGTAATCATATTCTAATTAGTAATCATATTCTAATTAAATTATCGGTTAAATAAATTATATTTTTGAAAAGAAAGAGAGAAAGACATTGATAGAAAAAATGAAAGAAAAATAATTCATAAAATAAGAATTTGGCCTATGAATAGAAACATTTAAATTTAAAAATTGCTAAAAGTCAAATATTTAAAATTTAACTAATCTATTATGATCCTTTTTTAAACTTTAATAAATAAATATTTAATAAATTTAATTTTTAACTAATCCATTGATAATGATTTAAGAGATTGAGAATACGAGATATCTACAACAACTTCTAAAAGAAAAAGGTTAGCTCCACGTGGCAGCCAAGGTTGTTATAATTTTAAGAAATGCTTTTAGCCACGCAGTAATTTGTAGACTAAAATTAAAAATTAACCTAATTAATATAATAAGTCAAGTTATAAAATTATTTTTATTATAAAAAAATTTAATGTATTACATAAATTCACATCAATTTTTATGTCAATTTTTATATAAAAAAATTATAACTGTAACACTTCTACATAACTTTAGCCTTTTTTCAAGTTTTGATTTTTGATTATTTTTAATTTTATCTAAGATATTTTCTTTAATAATTTAATTTTAGTAAAAAAAAAATGAAATTTATATATGTAATTTGTATGCATTCACACTTTCTGAAGTACACTGATTTGTGATCAAATAAATGAGTATTAATCACTTTGGTTGACATGAGTATTAATCATTTTGATTCATACGATACAAAGACTAGAACACCAGGAGACCATGCAACGGAAGCACTGACCAAGGGCTGCTCCTTGCACGAGTTGGCTTCCCCATGAAGGACAAAAAAGCCTTCTATGCCTATGTTCAGGCTATAAATATTTAGATGTTTTGATAGTAGGTGAGATATATGAAATGGATTCTACAATAATTTTTTTTTTTAAATATTAAATAGTAATATTAAATACTATATCATTCATTTCATGTATTTATTTATTTATGTATGGGAATCTTTTTCTTGTAAGATGAACTTATATCATTTATAGTTGTTGAGTAAATTTATCAAATAACATTAAATGCAATCCACCTTTACCTGTCAGTGACTAATATTCATTTTCTATCTTTAGATTTTTTTTGGGGGGGGGGTGGTTGGGGTTGGTAGAGTGACGGCGTGACGCAACGCTCGTCTAAATTTAGGAAATTTTATGTCAAACAAAACATTAATAGCTGTTAAAAAAGGTTGGTTTGATTGCATAGTTTATATAAGATGAAATATTTAATTAAAAGTTAAATAAAATTTTGTAAGATTATTTTTATTTTAAAATTTATAAAAATTAAATTATTTATTATATTTAATATAAAATATAAAAATAAATTATAATAATTATATACGATGAGATAATCAGATAAAAAATTTTTTTGTTAAGTAATCAGTTGATAAGACCTTGATGCAACGCTCGTCTAAATTTAGAAAATTTTTCTCGTGAAAGGTGAGAATCACCGTGTCTTTATAATTGCTGTTAAGTAAGTTTTATCAAATAGCATCAAATGTTGAGAAATAATAGTTGTAATCGGGAATGTGTAAATACAGTATAATTATTTTGAAAAAAAAAATAAATAAAGAATTCACATAAAAATAATAATAATTGTTTAACAATAAACTTCATTATTTTTTATAATAATCATACAATACTTATATAATCCATAACTACACGTAACATTATTCTTAAATACAGCCTAATAAATATGGTGGAAATAACTTTACGTGTCTAATGCTCTGACGTTAAAAGAATGGTATAAAATCCTAAATTTGACGTTGGTGGGTTGGTGGAGAGTACCATTCTCTTCCATACCACGCATCTATGTTGGTATTTGGATCCCACCTTACTTTTCACTTTATGGTAGTCTGCGTTGAAAACCAAGCACCTCCAAAGTTCCAACCCACCATTTTAGATCAGAGCACACCACAGTTTTTTTTTTTTTTTTTTTTTTGACAAGTTAAGTATTATATAGATAAATTAAACGATTATAAGGATATAAGATTCGGTGAGATATGAGTCATTAACAATCATACCAAACACAACAAAAACAGTAACTAAAATAAAATAAAAAGACAAATTTTTAAACTAAAAACTTGACTCAAACCCAATCCCACGTAAGGATGCCGCTTTAAAGCTGTTTTAATATAACTTGATAAACATGTTATAAACCTACTACTAAAAGCAAGAAGTGCGCTGCATTCTGTTCATCCAGTCCAACTACTATCACGATCACACACCACAGCTTTCTGGTCCTCCCTATGTTTATTTATTTGTTAGAAGGGAAGTAGAGGCTAGAGCAGACGTAGGAAAATGAGAAGAAAATAAAGAAAGCGAATGTGATGTGATTTGCGTACCGACCCTGATCCTCCGCTGTCGTACAATATGCACCTCGTTTTCACTTTCTTTCTGGGGTGTAAAGTGAGGCCCACTTTCATGATGTGAGAAATCTAAGAATCCACACATCCCAAAGATCAGCGGCATTCCTACGTTTCTCTTCCCAATTGCATCCATCCTCCCCTCCCTCTCTCCTTTTAGTATTCTCTTATTTATACCCGTTTTCTTCTTGTATTGATTTGAGCCCATTAGAACCTTTCTCTTCTTATTCCTCTGCGTAGTTAATATCTTGGATATTCCTATTTTCAATACTCTGTATCTTACCTATCGCAAGATTGGTTTTTTATGCGGGTAGCTTAAATTTTGAATATTTTTATTGGTTCCTTATCAGGTTCGGGTTTGTTTGAGAACTTATCCAGATCCTGCTTGACCTACCTTTCCTTTGCCCTTATTCTTCACCTGGGTGCCTCCAATTTTAAATTTTCGTGCTGATTATTGCTGACTTTTGGTTATTAAGAGGATTTATTTCAGTTCGTTTGTTGAAATTTGGTAACTGGGTCTGTGTTAGTTGGGGGATTTGAGTTCTGTCAATGGGCGCTTTGGAAGAGGGACACTTCTATGTGGAGCTTGAGAATGAAGTGAAACTGGGTTGCACTGAGCTGGGATTTGAAGCAGAGCCGGAGACTACAGACATTGAGGATGCTGTGAAAGTTCTGTTGCGGGGTTTAGGGGAGGATGTTAACAGGGAAGGTCTCAGGAAGACCCCTTTTCGCGTCGCCAAGGCCCTTCGAGAAGGAACCAGAGGTGCTTTTCTGGACCTTCACCTTGTTCAACCGTCCCTATTTTCATGACTGATTATAAGTTAGTTTGTTCAGATTTATTGCACTTGAATCTTATCATCTTGACGTATTATCACACCTGTAATGAACCAGTAGAATAGGTAAATTTTTGACATTCTCGTTGTTTGGTTCTTTCTTTTTTATACCAATCATTTTAAACTATGCATGTTGATACTGTTCACTTTTTTAACATACTGTTTACTGATAAAAGATTCTCAACAATCAACGTCTTGCTATTTTATGCCAATCATATTTTACGCTTTGCATGTTGATAGTACACAATTGCTGTCCTAGTATGTTTCTTAATGGAGAACGTTGAGTTTCTGAAATGGTGGTAGGTGTATATACTTGTTCATGCTTTTGTTGCTCTCCTCAACGAATTCAGTGATGCCTTTTGATTTATGTTCCTCTTTGGCCAGATGTCCTCGGTTCTAGTCCTATACGGATCTCTTTCTTCATTCTTTTTGACGAGAATGGTTATCATAGGTTATTTTGCTGCAAATGCAAGATATGAATAAAGTATCATTTTCAAAAAAGAAAATAAGACTACTTATTAATTAATTATCAAAAAATGTTTTTGTCATCTAAAATACCTTCCTCACCTTGATATGAAGCCCTGACTTCAAATTACTTAATACTATATCTTTGGTACTATATGTAGGTTATCGACAAAAGGTGAACGAAATTGTTCAAGGTGCTTTATTCCCTGAAGCTGGTCTGAATAGTGGAGTTGGTCATGCTGGAGGTGTGGGTGGACTTGTGATTGTTCGAGATCTTGACCTCTTCTCATACTGTGAGTCATGCTTGCTTCCATTTCAGGTGAAGTGTCATGTGGGTTATGTCCCTTCTGGTCAACGAGTTGTCGGCTTAAGTAAACTTTCCCGAGTAGCTGATGTATTTGGAAAACGCCTCCAAGACCCACAGCGTCTGGCAAATGAAATTTGTTCAGCATTGCACCATGCCATCAAACCAGCAGGCGTTGCTGTCATTCTACAATGTTTGCACATCCATTTCCCTAACATGGGATCTGTCTTTAGTGAGTCCAATCACCAAGGATGGGTAACGGTTCAGGTTTGTTCAGGTTCAGGGGTTTTTGAAAATGAGTGTGCAGAAATTTGGGGTGATTTTTTGAGTCTTTTGAAATCTCGAGGCATAGATATGGAGAAAGATCGTAGAAGAGATTCATACGATCAATGTTGGTGCCCATCACAATCTTCCTCAGGTGAGAAAACTTCATCCGACAATGGACCAGCCAATCCAGCCATGGTTACTGCAGTAGCTTCAATTCTCAGGTCTCTGGGCGAGGATCCATTGAGGAAAGAGCTTCTAGCAACTCCTTGTCGTTTTGTGAAGTGGCTAGTGAACTTCCAAAATAGTAATTTGGGGATGAAACAGTACGGCTTTGCTGGTGGTAGGATGGATCTTCATACACCCCATGGAGAAGTCACCCGGTATGACAAGCAGATCCATTCTGAGCTGAATTTGTCGTTTTGGTCTCAGTGTGAGCATCATTTACTTCCTTTTCATGGTGTGGTGCATATAGGATACCTCACCACCGAAGGATTCAATCCCATTGCAAAATCCCGGTTACAGTCGATAGTACATTTTTATAGTTTCAAACTCCAAGTACAGGAAAGACTCACCAGGCAGATTGCAGAGAGCGTTTCATCGCTGTTAGGTGGAGATGTAATGGTAGTTGTGGAGGCTAACCACACCTGTATGATATCTAGAGGGATTGAGAAGTTTGGAAGTAGTACGGCTACAATTGCTGAAATGGGCCTATTTTCAACTGATCCTGCTGCAAGGGCTATATTTTTGCAGAGCATTCCAAACACTGTAGGACGATGATTCTTTCTGATTCTAACTCCTCTAATTAATGCCTTTTCTGATCTCAGCTATAGATCCTGTCATTGCTTTGCCTTTGTGGTGCAGGTATGACAGGGATAGGTAGTTGTGTTTAATCTTCTCAAAGACTTGAAGACAAGTTTTGTGTCAGTGGTGCAGAGAATTTGCACTTGAATGGAAATGCTATGATTATGAGTATCTTAAAATAAAAATTTTAGTTCTGCCCCTCCGGAAGAGAATTTTCATGGGCATGCTATTGTTTTCATACTGATTTTTTGAACAAATCTTCCCAGCAAACCCTCGAACGAAACCATGAGTTTAGCGGATTAGCTCTCATTAAGCTCTCACTCTGTTACTGCTATTTAAGCTCGCAAAGACCTTAACGTGTTTCAAAATTAGCTTATTCTGTAAACTTAAATAAAACAAGACAATAGAACAAAAAATATGGTGTCTAATTATGAGGTCGCCCTAAGGAAATCAAATGCATTAAACTGATTTTTAGTAGGTTAAGTATGTATTCAGTTATATGGTTATGAAAAGTACATGTCCATCACAATATAGTCAATTTGCAAAGATTACTTACCAGACAAGAAATATAAGGATATAAAAACCAACACAATATCATATATATATCGCGCGTGTTACGTGCTTGAACGAGTGCGTGTATATGCCCGTATGTGTGTATATATATATATATATATATATGTATAGACATGGAAGCATTCTTGTTTGTAGCATATTCTACTCCAACCATAAGTGACGAATTGCATGCCAATTTATTTCTTGTTTAGGAGAGGTTTGTGAGCTTTTCGATGAGCCTTTCCTCGATGGACATGGTGAATATGCGCATGGTGCACATAAGCCGAGATAATGACAATCCCCAGGGTTATTAATATCAATATACATGCAGATGGAGATAGTGTCCGAACCTGCATATAAATTCCCACAATCAGCATACCTTCTGAGGCAGCACTACAATTGATTAACCGAAGTTAGCAATGGCCATATCATGTGGCTTATACCAGCTGGACAACATAAAATGTTAATTTTTTGAGCTGTAGAAACTGCCACAAGTTTTAATCTGAACCAGCAAAAGCCAGTGAATTTATTTGCACACACCTCTACAGGCAACTGAAAATTTGTCAAATTTATATAAACTTCCATACAGATTTTAGGCTCAGTTCTAGGCCATTCTAAAACCCCAGATAACTATTACAAAATACCATATTGAGACTCTGGTTCACTACCTAAGCCCACACGCACGCACATGGACAGCATCATACACAGAACACGCAAGTAATAAAATATAGATAGAAACTTGGACAATACTCCTACCACAACTAAAATGAACTAACGTTAATGGCCATGCTGTCCTCTTCACCCTATATATAATAACTTATCTTAAATATTGAGTCATGCATCACCCAACAAGACTAACAAGAAAGTTCGCATTTGACCTTGACTAAAATAATTTAATCAATCTTCAATATGCTGCAAAGTTCAAATTCAATCAAAATCTCACCAAACAACCTTCACCAGCATAAAGTTGTCTCACCTCAGGTCAACTAAATTTATCCACAGTATGACATATCAGGCTACTAAGTATAAAGGCGTGGTTGTTTCCACATGATGAAAATCAAACCACTCAATAATATAAAGACCCTTTAAACATCTTAATGCAACATAGACCTACATATATAACAAGTAAACTGCAGTTAAATTTCTTTGAACCAATGCTACTACCATCCGCATAAATGGGAATTTCAAGCCAACTTTCTAGATGAGGAAATTTTAAATTGCAACACAGCTTCAGAGTTTTTTCACTGCCCATGCAGCAGCATACTACCCAAAAAAGGAAAGAATTTGAGTGGAAAATGAAATATATATCCAGAAAAAAAAAAGAGATTAGAAAAAGAGAAGAACGGAGTGATAAAAAACAGCATTGAATGTAGTGCTGTTAAATTGTTAATACTGGAATTTCAGAATCCAGCAAGTTGTTCAGGAATCAAATCATCCTGATCTTGGGTATAGAATTGTTTGTAAAGTATGATGTCATTGTAAACATACTAGAATTTCACAAACTTATTCAATTAGGTGCTTATAAACTAGAGAATCTCGATGCAGTGGTGGTGAGAGTGTGATCTATCGATGGTAATGTGGTAACATCCCCCCACAACGCAGAAGAATGAGGAATTCATGCCATGCCATATACACTGCCACTTTGGAGATAAGAAAAATCCGAATGCCCCCGAAAATATTGAAACTCTTGAGGTAAATACATAAAAAGAGAGAGAGAGAGAGTAAAAGACCACACCTTATTCATAATCCAGCTCTTACGAGGAAGATTCTTATCAGCGCGCTCAAGGGAAAAGCGTAGCATGTCAATTATTGTCAAATCAGTAACTGGATCAGAGCTTTCTGTAAGCACAAAGGGAAATAATAAACCAAAAAATTATAATCTCTCTCTAAGCAAGACCCCAGCATCACAATTCTTTTTCTTTTCAAGTAAAAAAGGAGCTAGATTAGCTGTCACCTGGAATGTCAAAAATCTGTTTTGCAGGTGGAATACCCAGCAACTCTCCCAAATAGACACGGATGCGAGCACGGTCTGACAATGAAAGTAGATCACCATGGGTAACAACAACAACAGGCTTGTCATCTGTAAGTAATATAGGAGTATTCAGCCATCATTACCAAGCAATCACATCTGCTCACCATGGGCAACAACACATTATATCTTTTCTGACCGGCTTATGGCTTAAGTAGCTTCATTCTATCATATAACATGTAAATTATGGGATCTTTTCTGACCAAGCTACAGTCTGAACAAAAAATAACCACTCAGTTATTATTCCACCAACACAAGCCCTATGTCCCTCCAAGTCTTCAACCTTTTATTACAATCTTCTTACTGTAAGTAAGAGGCAAGTTTCAAATATCTCATAATCCTGCAGAGTTTGCTTTGACGCTGATAATGGACCCAAGAGAGTGTTTCTTTGAAAGGTGAATCATACTTCAGCCACACGTGATACAGAGTGAATTCAATTTTTCGACATTTGGTTTCAAAAGTAAAACTTTATTGACTTGAGATTTTTCTCTTAGCATGAAAAAAATTTATTCCAACAAATATAATGATGCAACAATTACACAAAAAGCAGGTGGTAAGATGCCCTTCTCCTAAAGACTGAGTGGGTAAAGTCCACTTTTCCACATCACAGATGTATTTTTCTTGAAACACTTAATTTTCTGATTTCACATGAAAGATTTGAAGGTAGATTTTAAAGAATGGTAACAGAGCAGAGCATCACTTTTAGGCAAGGGCATGGAAGGTCTAATTTTTCGGTCAAAATCTTGACAGTAATGTTTCTATTAGATTCTCAGGTTGAAATATGGGAAAACTCCATTCAATTCTCGATGGGAACGGAGTTACACAATTGACAATCAAAACTTGTTACATACCATTAGTGGAAAAGGTGAAATTAACCCTTTTTCTAACATGAGAATTTGCGATTCCATCAATTGAATTGGAAACACATTCAGTAGGAAAGAAAACATTAAAAGGATAAGGAAATTAGCTCATCAAGAAAAAACTGATTCGTCTTAAAGCCCCTTATCATCACCTTATGTGATCCTGACTCTCATTCTGTTAAATTATTCTCGTTGATTCCTGGAATGTTAGTCTTACATTTCAATACCAGATATTTTGGTTCTATTTTTGTTGGGGAGATGTATGAAATAAGCCTCCACTTCAATATTATATGTTTCTTTGGCCAGTACTATAAGGATGCCCTGTCGATAGAAAGTGTATTCTTTTCCCTCGTAGTTCCGTATTTATAAATTTTTAAACACAACAAAAAACTGGTGCCAAGAAGTTCCCGTGGTAAAAAATATTTGCATGAAGTTCAAAAAGACTTTACCATAGAAAAGGAATCAAGGATGTCCTAATACCTTTGAATGACAAGTATGGGCAGCTAAATGCTGCAGCAATAGTCCGGGTATACTTCAAGTCTGACTCATCATTACTATCCATTGATTTCAAAACAGAAATTCCATTAACAACAACTATGACAGAGTTGACCATTCTGACCTCCCTTGACATGAAAATGTTCCAGCGAGCTTTGCCCTTCATACCGGTTCTTAAACTTGCATTATCAGAATCCCTGAGAAGCAATTCACAGACAGGAATTTATTGAATAATAAACAAATCATAAAACCCTATAAGTTCTTTACTCCAAAAGTCAGACCTGACAACTGGATCCCCATGACGAACACCCTTTGTCATCCACTGCTTTAGCATTTCAGTGTTCTCAGATGAATCATCAGACAAACTGCGTGTGTCAAAAAGACAAAACGACATGGAGCCTTTTGGAATCATATATTCCTGAAGGAAGTGGGTCCCATCCCCGACAGATGTATCTGGCACAACAATCAAAGAGAATGGAACTCTAGAAATAAATAACTAAATTTATCCTCTTATCCTAGGAAAATGCAAAGAAGGCATCCTTATAAGGTTCACATCTGGCATTCAAATCAAATTACATAGAATCATACATGATACTTGTGCTCTTTCTGATGCAAACTTATCTTCGTCAAACACCTTGGAGATCTTATTTACAAGACTGCTTTTCCCAGATCCTTTAGGACCAATTAATATGAGTGAGGTTGTCTTTGGGACATCATAATCAGCCAATTGCAAGCCGCCCACGTTCTCAATCCATGCTCCCGGTGTGTAGCTGTCAAGGATAATCTACCATGTCATTTCGTACTAAGCATAATATTGGTCTCTAGCACAATGAAAAACAAAGTCTTTAAGGATTGTTATGACTTTTTTAGTGCATGACAACAATTTTTAAAGTATTGTAGTTTTGTGGTAATCAAAAGGGGACCTACCCTTAAACAAATCCTCTTCCAGAAATACTTGTATAATTTTTCTCAATCTTTTCAACTTGTTTAGATTGTATTTTACCAAACAAGCATAGCTTGACAAAAGAGAAGTGCATTCTCTCAATTTTTCAGTTTCAGCTTGAGTGAGAGCGTATATCCTGTACTTTGATAGGCTTTATTCGACTCTTATGTAGAGAACAGGAAAATTGAACCTTAACCTCTTATTCACAATATACAAGACATTCATTTTTCATTCCTAAGGGAATATAAAACTATGTTTTACATGCTAACAAGCATTGGAGAAAACCAAACAACTTTATACGAATGAAATCGAATAAAAAATAAACCGCTGTAACAACACAAGCAAAGCTTTTTTCTGAAATAAAATATGGTCTAAACCTACTCGTTTAAATACATACTTCATCTACCACAACTACCCTTTTTAAGACTGCAAAAATTTCCACTAAACTATTACATTAGTACCTCAAGATTTTGCTCTTCGCCTCTTTCAAATTCTCGCTACGAATCCTCAATTCATTATAACTCTGCAGGACTTCTCTATAACAACTGTTTCTTCTCCTGGCCTCAAAATCCAAAGATGCGGGAGAAAACTGACTGCAAACTTTGTCAAATTCCTTAAAAACCATAAACCTGTCTGCGTTGTCAGCTCCATCCTCAACTTTCATGCTTATATTATCCCTGTCCCATTGAAAACCAGAAATTCATTCAAACTTCCAACAGCACAGCACAATTTTCCGATAAACCATATATATTTTGCCTTTAAAGAAAAATTGAGGTAAATTAGTCTTTTTATAAGTAGAAATTGAGGTAATGTAATAAAAAAATGAAAACTTAGCGTTTAGTACTTGAGAGATTGACTCTCGCAGTGAGCCTCAACCAAATACGGTCAAGTAAGTTTATAAGGTTCTCCGCAAACCAAAATAATAGACAACACATAATTTTGAGGCTCTTTTTTATAACAACGATCTTGGGGGTCTTTTTCTTTTTTTGCGATAAGTCAATTCAGAGGAGTCCACTTTCCTCAATTTCTCCGTAAATAAACAGAGGGTTAGGGAAAGATAATGATCTCGAAGAAGAAAGGAATATGCTCCTATCGACATGCCTAAGAAAAGTAGGGGCTTCTGATGGCACTTGTGAGAAGTCTTGCTCCAGCGAGGACGAATCTTCCTCTGCAGAATCAGAAAGTGCGATTGGTTATTACAATCCCATAATCGGCTTACAATCACAAATGCCCAGTTTGTATTCGTAAAATTCCGAGAGAAAAGCTAAGAAATGACTTCTTTCCTAAAGATATATTCTAGCATGTCAAATTTTCAAGAGAACCAAACGCTGGGGAATTGAAAGAGAGAGTATGTACCAGAAGTAGAAGTAGGAGGGGTGATCGCATCACCACCCATGCTTGCTTGCTTGTTTGAGAGAGAGAGAGAGAGAGAGAGAGAGAAGTGTGTTTGATCGAACTGCGGGCTGTATTATCTTCTGCACTAAGTTAAGAGTAAAAAAACACTGAATTGCGGCCTTGAGGGGGTGGTTAACGAAGGACTTAGTAGTTAGTGCTGAGCCATCAGAATGCCACGTGTGCTCATGCCATGTGGCAGCTTTGACTTCGAGGGACACGTCCTAGGTTTTATGTTGGGGAGGGGAGCAGAGTGTATTAATAGTTGACATTCGTGCCTTGTTTTAGAGGATTTTTTTTAACTGTATTTTTAGAGGATTGACACAATAATATCGGGTTTGATAAAAATTAAAATGTTTAATTAACTAAAATTAGTTAAAAATTTCTTATTTTTAATTCACATTAAATTGGTTGAGACACTGTAGTCTGTAGCTATAGCTAAATATTTTTGATGATTTCTTTATCTCTTTATTTAGAAAAAAAAAAAAAAAAAAAACTCTAGTCGACTCTTCCTTTAAATGTGGACTATAAAAACAATAAATAAAATAATATTTAATATTTAAAAATAATGATTAATCCATTGTAGAGTACATTCAAATGACTTAAACCAAAATATAAAAAAGTGATATCTTAAAAAAAACTACCGGGCCATTGAAGTTTATTGCTCGACATTTTTGACGTGGTAACCCAAAATAAAAACTACTAGGTCATTTGAAACTTACTGCTCGATAATCCTCTTGACTTGGTATTACCACGCCCATATGATTTCACGTCGTTTAAAAAAAAGTGGTAGAGAAAACTTAAGATTTCAGTCTTCTTCTTTTATGTTATGTTTTCAAGAGAATGGTATGGGGTTCAAATAAACTAGACAAGGCAGTGATTGATAATGGAACATTAGTAATTTTTTGAAAATTTATGATTACTATTTTAATCTAGAGAATAAAAAAGCTTATCATGTTCTATTAGATGTTGATTACTTATTAAAAAAATCCTGTTTATTTTATTGTAGCTATTGACTCAATCCACGACCTGACTGCAAATCACAAGAGAGCACACATACACTCCTTTGTTCAGCTCCTATCCTGGATTATTTCCCAGGCATAAACCAGAGGAAAATGCTTTAGTTACAACGTGATCTTAAAACTTAATGTAATTTGATGTAGTATTTTAGATTGTAAGATTATTTGAATTAAAAATAATAATTTAAAATTATTTTTATTATAAAATAAATTTAATGTATCATATAAAATAACATTAATTTGTGAGAGTTCTTTATAGCAGACTGGCAGTAGTACTTTCTCTTTCAAAACATATGTGTATCTCTTTTGTCAAATGTGAATGTCAACATGAGAGGCAAAACAAATGGGGAGAAAAAGTTGGCGAACAAGCCTTCGTAACCCTATATTTCTTCTCATTGTTAAGTTCCAGTCTTTTAAGGCAACAGAACTTTCGTCCCATCATTTTTTATATTGACATATTTCTCTATCGAGTACTCTTGGATGATGTTTCTTCCAAAAATAAGTATGTAGTCAGCTCCATAAGCAAGCACAAATCCATTAGACCGGTCCTGAAAATATGCGACAAAAATAATTAGCATAAATCCAATATCAATATATGAAAGTCAAAAGAACACTACTTAATGCTATAGATATCGGGTGCAACATATACACACATATGACATACCTCAATGAACCGATATGGAAGGAATACGAAAGTGAAAGCAGAAGTAGATTAATAGCCCTCAGGACCCAGATGCCATTATACATTCGTGGACAGCCCCATGAAATAAGATCTACCATGGAATAATAGAAGTCCAAGTCACATCCATCCAATATCTATTAAAATGGAATGACATAGGGTAGAGCATAAACATCAGCAGACTCTATCTGCAAAGCTTCTGCCCACACATGTTGTGTCCTTTCAACCTGTGGAGAACCCGCTTCAGGTTTCTTTGACTGCAGACTAGTGCTGCTAAACAGCCATTCATGTCCTTCAATATCAGACCACTCTTCCATTTTTGGCACAGAGAGTATCTGAATTAGGTACTTGGAGTCAGGATGTGGTGGTTTTGTAGATGCTTCACCATTATCATAAATTTGTACACGAGGAGATGTAGGCCTTGTTGAGCATGCATTCAGTGTTTGCCTCCCAACGAATGGTGGTTTTGCAGATGCTTCACCATTCTCATAGACTGTTAAAGTAGAGGAAGTCATTGTTGAAAATGCATTTGGTCTTTGTAGACCTACCAAACCATTAGCCCTGTGCTCCTTGATGTCCAGTAGAAAATTATTGGCAATGACCTGCTTCCCACATGTTACATGACTGGCAGTCTGGCATGCTTCCAATTTCTTTCCATTTTCCATGACAGGATGAGAGAAGCAGACAGGTATCGGCAACTTAGGAGGCTAAATTCCGTTGTCTGTGAGAAACTTAAATGAGTAAAAAGCTAATATCTAGAGCCAAAATATTTTTTTCTCCCAAAAAGGAAGCAAAAACTAAGCATGTAACCACATCATCTGACCAGGAGCCCAAAAAGCAAACACAGTAACTTGAGATCAAGATTTAGCTAAGAAGAATTTTTTTTGGATTAGAAACAGACATCACCTGTAGCCCACAACAAATGGTTGTTTACAGGACCATTAAGTACTATAAAACCTCTATTACCATCCTTAGGGACAAACAAAACTAAATTTGTTTTTCCAATCACCAGTCAAAATAGAAGTCCTGTAGTGTGATCAATTTATGATATAAAACAGGACTCACCAAGTGTATGTTCATTTTTGTCAACCTCCTTACGTTTTCCAAAATTGCCCTCACTAAAAGAACTGTTGCTGTTCATTCCTGAAAATTCTAATTGCTTAGCATTGCAAGTATTAAGGGACTCCTTGCCGCTTTTGTTTAATTTAGGCTGCTGTTTACTGTGTTCATTTATCTCATTCACTTTCTCCTCCTTTTTCTTTTCTTTAGTCTTGTCTTTATCCTTTGATTTGCTTTGATTTTCTTGATCTTTATCCTGGGGTTTATCACCCTTACCATCACTTTCCCTGTGCTTGTTCTTCTCTTTCCTTTTCTTTGGCTTCTCAGCATCCTTCTCCATTGGCTTAACAATTCCTTCATTTCTTTTGTCACCCATAAGATAGCACTTTCCACCAATCCCATTCTCCAAACTTCTTGTATCAACATAGTTTCTTTGTCCATTGGCCTTCCTACCATTTTCTTTCTCATCCTTAATTTTCTCTTTTTCTTCTGGTTGAAAGGCAATATTGCTCTCCACCACCCTATCAGGAAATCCAGATTTCCTTTAACTTGCTACCATAATCTTCTGAACTGTTTGGCTTTCAGTTGCCTTTTCTTCATCCCAGATTCTCCTGGCCAACTCCTGAACGTATTTAGAATCCTTAATCTCAACATTTTGCAGATTGTGAACAAGCTTCTTATTACAGACTAGCAACCCCATGATTCTAGCAATTCCATGATTCTAGCAACTTCATGATTCTATCAATTCCATGATTCTAGCAATCTCACCATTATCGAATATATGTTTACTTGTATAACTGATTTGTAAAGCTGATTTTATTTTCTTTCCATGTAAAGTCATATTCAGATGTCTATCTATTCTTACAAAAGATCAATGAGAAATACATGAAACCTTTTACCAATTCTTCTCTTAACATGGTATCAGCCAAATAAGATCCTAAAATATACCTCTATTTTCTTGCCGATGGCATCCTCCACAGATTCTCCCAACCCTTCTTCCCCATTCCTTCTCGCCAACGCTTCCCCTTCAAACCCAGTACCAAGTCTCTCTCCAGAAAGCTACCAGCAACTAATGAGTTTGCTTCGCCCTTCTCCTTCGACAGCCAACTTCGTGGGTAACTCCTCCACAATCCCTCCCATTTTCGACCCCCAGAAGGACTGGATCATCGACAGTGGCGCTAGTGATCACATGAGCCACTGTCGATCCCTTTTCTTGGACCTCCAAGAGCCACCCATGGCTCGGCATGTCAGATTTCCCACGGGAGAGACCATCCCAGTTGAAAGAGTCGGCACCATCCCCCTATCCAAAACCCTAACTTTGTCAAATGTCTTATTTGTCCATTCATTTCATTATAATCTCCTCTCTATCCCTCAAATAATTAGCCACTTATCCTGTGTTGTAACTTTCTCATCTTCTAATATTTTTTTTCAGGACCATCAATTGACAAGGCTAATTGGAGCGGGTGAAGTTTGCAATGGACTCTACATCTTTCGTCACCAACAATCCGTTGCCTTATCCGCTCACAAGCCTGATAATAAGACCTTATGGCATCAACGTCTAGGTTATCCTTCCAACTTTTTTCTTCCCTTTATTTTTTATAGTCTTTGTACTATTTCTCATTGTGATATTTGTGCTCGTTCTAAATACACCCGCTTACCATTTCAAATGCTAATAAAAGTACGATTCCTTTTAATCAACTTTATTGTGATATTTGGGGTGGATATTCTACTACTTCTATTTCTGGTGCTCATTATTTTTTGACCATCATTGATGATTCTCACGCACAATATGGATTTATTTAATGCGTTTTAAATCAGAAACCTTTAGTCATTTAATGCACTTCTTTGCTCTCGTTAAAACTCAATTCAATTCCACGGTCAGATTTGTTCGCACGGACAATGGCCAAGAATTTCTGTCTCATAATCTCCAAAATTATTTTCAAAACCACGGCATCATTTATGAACTTACCTGTGTTGAAACTCCTCAACAATATGGTGTTGACGAGCGTAAATACAGGCACCTCCTGAATGTGGCACGAAGCCTTCGCTCTCAGGCACATTTACCCTTTAAATTTTGGGGCGAATGTATCCTCACCACTGCCCACCTCATCAATCGGACCCCTAGCTAGTAATTCCAAAATAAAACTCATTTTCAACATCTTCTCAACACGCAACCTACTTACACCCACTTACGTGTTTTTTGTTGTCTATGTTATGCCCAGACTCTCAAAGCCAATCGAGATAAATTCTCACCCCGAGTATCCCGTTGTGTCTTCATCGGTTATCCTAGCAACCGCAAAGCTTACAAATTATATAACCTCGACACCGATACCATTTTCTATTAGCGAGATGCCACCTTTCATGAAGACCAATTTCCTTTCCAACATATTGCCGCTCCACCTTCCCCCAACTCCATCATTCTTCCTTTACCCATTCCAGAACCTATCTCACCTCCCTCATCACTGGTCATAAACCCTGATCATGCCCCTGAATCTATCCCACCTTCCTATCCTCGTCGCCACATCACTCGACCAACATACCTTCTTGATTATGTTTGCCCCACCATACCCACAGAGTCCATTGCTTCTTCGACCGCTACACAGTCCTCAGGTACTTCTTAACTGCCTTTACTGTATCTGTTGAACCAACTTGTTACTCAGAAGCTAATCGCCACTCTCACTGGTGTGACGCTATGACCTCTAAAATCCGTGCCCTTAAAGAAAACTCCACTTGGACACTTGAACTTCTCCCCAATGGTAAGAAACCCATCGGTTGTAAATGGATTTTCAAGACCAAACTTCGAGCTGATGGTACTGTTGAGCGCTACAAGGCCCGACTAGTGGCCAAAGGCTACACTCAAGTGGAAGGCATAGACTACCATGAAACATTTGCTCCGGTAGCCAAAATGACCACAGTCCGCTGTGTACTCGTCATTGCTGCAACAAAAAATTGGATCATTCATCAAATGGACGTCCATAATGCATTCCTACATGGCGAACTTAATGAAGAAGTTTGCATGACCCCCCCACCTGGATATTGTATTAAGGCGGAGACCCGCGTATGCCGTCTCCGGAAATCCCTCTATGGCCTTAAGCAAGCATCCCGCAACTGGTTTTTCAAACTAACATCTGTTCTTCTTAATGCAGGTTTTGTTCAATCTCAGGCAGACCACTCTCTGTTTACCTTGACTACTCCTACTAGTCTTACACTTATTCTTGTATATGTGGACGACATCTTGGTCGTTGGCAATGATCTCTCTCAGGTCACCTTTTTCAAATCTGTTATTTCAACTCACTTCAAAATCAAGGATCTCGGACCTCTCAAATATTTCTTTGGACTTAAAGTCGCTCGCTCTCCTTCTGGCATTTTTCTTAATCAGCGAAAATATGCCCTAGACATTCTTGTCGATAGTGGTCAACTTGGCTCTCGCCCTACTCCATTTCCCATGGAACAAAATCCGAAGCTCAATGACACTGATGGTGACCCTCTTCCTGATCCTGCTCCTTACTGACGGTTAGTTGGACGACTTATCTATCTCACCATCACTAGACTCGACATCGTCTTTGCAGTCAATATTCTCAGTCAATTCATGCATGCTCTCCGGATTCCTCATATGACAGCAGCCACTCGTGTTCTCCGCCACCTTAAAAGCGCTCCAGGACAAGGCATTTTCTTTCTCTCTTCTAATGATCTTCATGTCAGTGCTTACACAGATTCTGATTGGGCTAGCTGTCCTACTACTCGACGCTCCACCACAAGCTTCTTCATCACACTTGGTTCTAGTCCCATTTCCTGGCGCACTAAGAAACAAACTACAGTTGCTCGCTCTTCTACAGAAGCTGAATATCGTGCCATGGCCGTCACCACATGCGAACTAGTCTGGTTACAGCAGCTCCTTCATGACCTTGGCATCTCACATAAAACTCTTATGACTCTCTATTGTGATAATTAGTCCGCTCTCCACATTGCTCAAAATCCAGTTTTTCATGAGCGTACCAAACACATTGAGATTGACTACCACATTGTACGCGACAAGCTTCGTTCTAGACTCTTCACCACCGCTTATCTTCCATCTTCCGAGCAAATCGCCGATATCTTCACCAAAGCCTTGGGATTTGATCTTTTTAATCACTTATCTTACAAGTTGGGCATTACGGATTCTAGCAATTCCATGATTCTAGCAGTTCCAGGATTCTAGCAATCCCATGATTCTAGCAATCTCACCATTATAGAATATATGTTTACTTGTTTAACTGATTTGTAAAGCTGATTTTATTTCTTTCCATGTAAAGTCATATTCGGATGTCTATATATTCTTACAAAGATCAATGAGAAATACATGAAACCTTTTACCAATTCTTCTATTAACACTTCTCTCCTATATGGCACTTTGGCTACCCTGCAATGCTCTTCTCATCCAAGGTTCGGCATTTTTCTTTTTCACAACCCCTCTCCTTGTCTGTGTTTTTCCTTTCGCTCTTTCTTGTCGCTATGTTTTTCCTTACTTCTCTCTGTCCTTTTTACCTTCCCTCTTCACCTTCCCTCTTTCCACTGTCCTTATCCTTTTTGTGTTTTTTCTCCTTTCGCTTCTCCTGAAACAAAAACCGAATTAGGGGCAAAATGGAAAATTCATACCGAACTAACAAGGGTGGGTAAGGAGTCCCAACTGAAAGGGTAACAGACTCATGCATATATGAAAAGGGTAACTACGCCTATGTCATGCTTATGGACAATTGAAGTAAAAATTTCGTTCCATCTCATGAACATGGAGCCTATTAATATGGTTATGCCTTATCCTTATGTCTAATTACCAGAAAACGGTTGGCTAATAATAATAATAAAAATCCCCTCAATAAAGAGCTACAAATAAAAGATATACAAATAATGATAAAAAAGAAGTAATAAGTTACAAACTAAAATGACTAAATAAATAAATATGGGATCTTTTTGTTTTGTTTTTTTTTTTTGGGGGGGGGGGGGGGGGTTGTATATGATGTTGACTGCAAGACACTGTCCTAGTAAATAGAAAACTTTTGAGCAAATATATGTTGTTGGCCATTGCCATCAAACTTCTAATCAACTCAAATCGTTAACCAGTTTAATCTCATCGATAGGTTTGAGACAACCACTCACGAATGGAAGAATAAACAACTTCATGAACATCCTAAAATTTGCAAATCCAATCTGAGTTCCAAGATAGATGCCTCATGCTAATGTACTACTTTCAATGCTCTATGCATGAACTACCAGGTTCTATCCTTTGAATTAAGGAAAAAAATTGAAATTCCATATTCAGGAGTATTCAATGGTAAAGGTTAAGATTTATAGTATCAGTGTTTACCAGTCCAAGTCCATTTCTAAACTTTTCTAGTTCCTCTCTGGTGTTAATCACTTCAGTCATTCAGATTTTAATCCATAAGCAAGTCTTGAATGAACAGCTATACAAGTTTTTTATACTAAAATATTTTGCAAATTAGGCTCACTTCTGGCTTATCAAAAGATTAGGCTCTCTTCTGAAAATGGACACCACTAAAATTCTATCAAATAAGACTCCTAGAAGGTTGAAGTTAAGCAGATTCAAAGTTTTCCTATCTCCTCCTCAAGAAAGCCTTGAAAAGAATTAGAAAAACGGTACAATAATGGCCAGCGAATGTGGAATCCATCAGGATTTCCAAAGATATTCTGAAGAAATTGGTCGTAATAATAATTTCAATGTTAGCATCTCGCTGCAGGAGCTGGATATGTATTTGTAAATACTAAAGTCAAAGCGTAAATACCCCAGTAGTTTATACTTCACCAAGCATGATTGTTCTTCCTAAACTAGTCAGATTCGTCATTGTTCGAGGGTTCCCAATAAGGTTTCTCCGGTCTTGCAGAAAAGTTTCAAGTACTATCCATAATTCCCCTAAAACTTCCTCCACTGTACTCGTAAAGATGCCATTTTTCTTGGGTCAAAGCGTACTGATAAAACAAACAAAATTCAATATAGACAAGATCGCATAAAATCCACATAAGCAAGAGTCAATGAGGAATTAATTTATAAAAAATCTTCACAATTTCTTACTATTCATTCACACTATACATATTATATTTTTTTTTTATTTTTTTTTATTTTTTTATTTTATCAAATCTTTATTATATAAATAGTGAATAGAAAATTTGAAATAGTTTAAAAATAATAAACTCAAAAAAATTTTTTTTAAAAATTTAAAATTTAAAATTTTAAAAAAATATGAAATATGGAATGTGGTGGATGTTTTGTAACAAAACCAATTCTAACGCTCTTTTCATATCCTGGAGGTGGAAATGGAAAGCAGTGAGACATTGCACGTGATCCTTGAAATGAGAAGGTGGGACCCTTCCGCCAGCGAAAAAACTTCTCCTAGTTTTAAGTTTTTAAATTTATAATATTTTTATTTAATTTTTTTTTAAATCTCGTAAAACATCTTAATTTAAATAATTTAAATATTATTTTATTATTATTTTATTATTATTTACAAACTCTTTTATGAAAATGCTAGAGTCACCGACATTTGAGTCTCGATAAATTTTTTTCTTTTTCTTTTTAAAACTTAATGATTAAAAAAGTATTTTTTAGTGATGTCGTGAATTTTTTAAAAAAAAAATATTTACAATATAAAAAAAATGAATGAAAAAAAAATTGTTCTTCTTGAGACCAGTCTCATGCTACATCCTCGAATAGATGTAGTACTGCTCTTTTTGCTTTTTTTTTTTTGTTTTTATCTCATCTTAACATTCAAACGAAACTTAGTATGTTAAGGAAAAAAAAAAACCAAGAAGAAGAATTCCGACCGGAGGGAGAGAACAAAAGTTCTATAGTTCATCTATGTTTCAAATCCAAAAGACAGAACAATGTTATGATTTTTTTAATAATCATATGTTACATGATGTCAAATCTATCAAGAGTTCTATATTTCACATTTTAAAATTTCAAAATTGGTATATTATATTTTTAAATTATCAAAAAATTCATACGTTTCACGTTTTATGCATGTTTGATTATTAAGATTGCGTTGATTCATCTATTTGGATGAAAATGTAGACCACAATTATTTAATAAAAGTTAAATGTCTAAATTTTGGTAATAAGGTCTTATTTGTTTTCAAGACCAAAACTCAAAACTTTGAAAACTTTAAAGACCTTCCATTCATCATTACAACTTTCCCAAATCCTATACAAAATAAAATAAATAATTCAATTTTTTCAAATCTCAAAATAATTATAATATTAAAAAATATATTTTAACAATATTTTATTCAACTTTTTAATTTTAATCTCATCTCATCTCATCTCATCTATATAACATTTTTATAGTTTGAGGATACAAAATATATCCTTTACATTAAACATTATAAATATGACATAGTTTGACTAGATATCAAACATCTAATCATGTTCTCAAAATTTACACCTTACCTTTTTTTTTTTTTCTTGAGCAATACACCTTACCATTTGTTAGTGTTGATGGTACGATGGGTGTGGGCTTGTCTTGGAAACTTGGATGCCTTTGAACCTTTTTGGTTTCAAAATTTATAATGTATAAAAAATTATTATATATTTTCAAAGTAAAGATATTGTATTACACTTATCTTAAAAAGAAAATGTATTTCATATATGGGAGAGAGCGTCAAGTATCGAATATATTATTGAGAAAATGTATTTCAATTGCTATAAATTGCCTTTGAGGAAGTTGTATTAAGACTTAAAAAATACTTTAACTATAAAGAGTATACAAATAAATTTATAAAGTTATATGGTTTGATATTATTATAAAATAGATATATCGTATCCTATGCACAAACTCGAGAGACATTTAAATGGGTTGGTGAGAGAACAAAGAGAGAGATATTCCAACCTTAAGAAGTTGGCAGATTAATTTGGCGTAAAATAGTCAATTGCAGAGGACTTGAAGATCTGTTTTTCCTTTTTATCTTTTTTTATTTTTTACTTCAGTTTGCTCTTGTTTGTCGAAGTTCGTAGGAAGCCACTGTATTTTAATGGAGCTGCTAGAGAGTTTCAGTTTTATTAATGTTAATGAATTCAGTAGCTGATATTGAATTCGCATTTATAGAATTTCCGGGCCGATAAATTTACTTCGCATGTCCAGTACCCAAATGATAGATTTCTAACAAACTGATACCTTAAGTTCGGTAAAAAAAAAAAAAAAAGAAGAAGAAGAAGAAGAAAAAAAGAAAAAAAAAGGTTACAACACACGCAGTCTTACCAAATGCGACATCGAGGACAAATTGGACAAATTTTATGTGAGCACATAATATATATAATGCAATGCGTCGATGATTATCAATTATGATAGTCGACATAAATCCATGTGACGTCTAAATTAAACAATTTGTTAAGAGATAAGTCTTTTATATGGATCATCTTTTCTGACATTAATTAGAACTTAAATCTATCTATCAACAAAAATATCGACAGTCTTCAATGCAAGTAGTTTGTTGAAATGATGCTATAATCTTTTCAATGTCAAGAAGCCCATCTTCTATATATGGGACATTGATTATGTGGCCTAGCAATTCTTACCAATCCGATTTCTGCGTTGTTATTATCTCTTTCAATGTCGAGTGACTGTCTTATACATATATTGTAGTTGAGCCCGTCTTCTACGGGACGTTGATTATGCAGTTTATCACTGGCAATATTTACACCAGTCAGATTTCGATATTGCGTATATATTAAGATGGAAAAAGAAGATTGAGACTGCTTTAATTCTTGTTTAAAAGAAAAATATAATTGCTTTTCATTGACAAAAGATAAAAAGATATTCCAAAAACTAAGACATATATTGGGTTAGAAAAAAAGAAAAAAAAAATTGAGACTGCTTTGACTGCTTTTTTTCTTCTTCTTCTTCTTCTTTTTTTTTTTATTTTATTTTTATAAAAAAATATTTTTTTCATTTACAAAAAGTATATAAATATTCCAAAAATTAAGACGTTTATCGATAACTAATTTTAAAACATATTCTTATATATATGCTCTAATTTTTGAAGACTAACAAAAGCACATGTGCTGGCAAGAAAAAATATTTTCCTATTTGCATTTTAGTAAGGATTCTAAGAACTAATTCATACCTGCATGTCTCCATAGCAATTTATAAACGTGAGACCCACTTGCATGTTAGACCTTTACATGCCAATAATGTGAATTTGAATTATCTAAACCACATACATGAATAAAGAAAAGTCATAACGTGGATCATCAAGTCATCGAATTTGAAAAATCGTACACTTAATTAATTAAGCAAGCCGTGGGCTTGACGGTGATGCCCGGCCATTGATTTTGGTGGATTTAGATGTTGAAGTGAATTGAGTTGAGATAATAAAATATTATTAGAATATTATTTTTTAATATTAAAGTTGTTTTGAGATTTGAAAAAGTTGAATTATTTATTATATTTTGTATTGAGATTTGAAAAATGTGTAATGATGAATTGGGATGAGTTGGAGATCCAAACAAAGCCTAAGAGTAGTGTTCCAGCTACATGTACATATAATTATACGTCCAGTATTCATTTTGTCAATTTGTTTTTAATTTTTAATTTTATAATTTCCAGCATATCAATAAATGATACATGCATAAGTAAATTTTTTATAATTTTTTCTCAAATACAGTTTGCATTTTTATATTTAAATTTTAAATGACTGCCTTCATTTAAAGCAAAGCTATAAGAAATTATAAAAATATTACATGCGCATCCTCACTTTTGATTTTTTTTTTTAATACATGAGAGGGGGGTTTCGAATTCATGTTTTTTATTTAGAGAACGGGACCGTAGCCATCAGCCATCAGCCATCAAACTCTTGGCAAATGTTAGAATAATAACCAATTTTAGATTCTTTGATTGTCTCCAAATGTTACAGATACAAACAAACCTTAGATTATGTTTGTATTTGTAATGAGAGAGAGACTCTAGATTTCCTTCAGGATATGAACAGAAGAAACATGAAATTTCAGCAAGTTTCATTCTAAACATCATCCGTTAATGGATGGAGTCTCAAAATATTCTCATAAACTTATCTGGAAGTTACTCCCTACAGTAGCATAATATAATAGAAGAAACTTAAAAAAGAAAAGGGGGAAAAAAAAATGTACAGCCCCGATTACCTGACATGGGGAGGAGATGGTAATAAGAGGGCCATCTAAAAGATCAGGCTGCCGAGATGTGATTGAGAACCTTACAGATTATGGATCTCCCATTTATGGATGTTGAAATGAACTGTCAAAAGAAAATAAAATGGTTCAAAAGAGAAAGACAGACGTTAATCTCTATATTTGTTACGGTAACATACGTAGGCAAAACAAAAGAAAGAAAGGCTGTCAATACTTGATAGCATCTAGATCCCTCGTTAACAGATTATTATCTTTTTGACTAAATTTTTATGTATAAAAAAGGCTGAAAAGATGAACAATGCATAAACACACCCATGTTAAAAGCTAAGATGAATCAGATATTTAGATAGATAAATGGCATTGGAATTGATTAAGAGAAGTGTTACACCCACAAAGAGATCTCACAAAAGTAAAATCATAAATTGATGTTGCTTTATGTAATACGTTATATCTACTTTATAATAAAATAATTTTACAATTTGACGTACCACATCAAGCCACCTCAGCTTTTGAGTTTTTTTTTTTTGAAATCTTTTTATAGTTAAAACATTTCTCATTGATTAATAGGAAATCTTCATTGACCCAAAAGATAAACCAAACAACACCCGCGTATTGGAGACTATAGGGGGGCAAAAAATCTTCTTATATCATTTCCAGGACAAATGCCCACAAAAAATTAAAATATTGAAGACAACGAGGCTGCACGTGCATTACAATCAATGGAAGACTGTCATGACTCAAATGAGACCGGAGAAACTACTACAGCAACACAATCAAAGCACTAATACAGCAAGGACAGTTTAAATCGAAAGAATCTTTGGACCTCTCTCTATTGCTTTACATAAAAAATCCTCAAAATTAGCAGGAAAACAATAAATACGGGCTCAAATAAACTAACCTGAATGATAATGATAAGGACGACTCAACTCGGGGTTGAATTCTATTTCGATCAGGAGTAATTAGTGGCCAAAAAACTGGAATACAAAGTAAACATGACAATTAGTCGCAAGACAAAACAAAACAACAAAAAAGGCAGATTTCTTTTCCGAAAAACAATTGAACTATATGTGTAACACCTCGGCCCAGCCCAAGTCTGCTTTTAAAATATTTTTAGGCTTATGCATATGAAAAAATCCAATTGAGTGTTCGAGTATTTTTTTTAAATGGACTCCGGGCATGGATTTTTTTTGGTGAAATATGATTTTTCAATAGGTTTGATAATAACTTAATATGGTTTAAAATCTTTTGATGGACCAAGTGGATTTTCACCCAGAAAATTTATTGGACTAGTGTATTTTTTTTAGGTTGAGTCGAGACCCAAAACTCAGGAAAAAACTCATTTATTAATTTCTTATGCCACCCAAAATGTGGGCTCAACTTTTTAAAATGGGCCCTACTTGATCATCCCAAAGTCCAAGCTCGTGTAAACAATTCCAGACTCCACGACAGGCATGGTTTCACGTCCGTTCCCACTGCATGCACATCTCTTTCCACTAGACGTCTGTTTCCTTTAGGGTACACGGCAACTCTATTTATAGATATACTTTGCAAGGGCTCACGCACGATCATCTCCATTTAAACTAGACTAGAGTTGCCGCCGCACCACTAGATTAACCTTCTCGGACCCTTTTCCCCCACAATGCATCCACCACCCTCCACAACCTCCATGCAGTCACTGTTGCTGTCTCTGCACCTTCGCAAACCACCTCTCTCAGACTACCTCTCGGGTTTTCCTTGTTGTCCTAAGTCACGGAAGTAGCTCCTCAAGCTACCGTGGGAAAACTCCCACTGCCCAGCCCCACGCCTCCACACCCATGGCGTTAAACCTTGCCAACCTAGTTGTGTGTCCTCACCATCACAAAAACCCAAGCCCTTGTGCACTTAGCCGAACGGAAACCAACGCCCATGCAGCCTCTCCATCACGGAAGCAACCTGTGTTTGTCCACCGCACATAAACAACTGCCCAGGCCTCACTGCCGTAGCCAAGCCATGAACCCACATGGAGCCATCGCTGGCCATCACCGAAAAAGAGGACCTCTGTTTTTAGCCCCAGAAACAGAGCATTTTGTCTCAACCAACCCACCGCCCACGCCGGTTGCCTCAGCCGCAACAAACGACGACTCCGCCGCTCCTAGCCACCTTGTCCTCGCTTCGTTGCTACCCTCACGGTGAGTCCCTCTCACGTCTCTCTCTCTCTCTCTCTCTCTCTCTCTCTCTGTTATTCCATGTCGCCGACCACCGAGTACCGCCCCAATCCGCTGTCGCGAGCTTCCCTCTGGTGAGCAAGGCCTCTGCCGCACGTCTCCCTTCCCTCTCGGTAAGCTTTCAAAATAGGAAGTTATTTCCACGTAAAGCCCTTACGTAGAAAGTAGAATAAATTTTGAGAAGATATTACAGTTTTTCCCTTTTAGTTGTAAGCCATCCAAAGCACATTGTGTTCCAAACGTGTAGTTTCGGTTGGGCTTGATTTAATGGTGGGCTTTGTTTACTTACAGGCTGCTTGTTATTTGGAATTAGGTTAAGTGATTATTAAATGGATGCCAATGAATTTGGGAAGTGACAATATTTTAGAGTTATGAAAATTTTAGAATTTTAAGAAAATAGGTTACTTTAGTATTTCAGGTTTAAGTATAAAAATACGTGTTTGATTGAAAGTTTACTAAAATTATATGACAATCTTATAGGTGACGATTGATTTTCATTCGGCACTATTGTGGAGAAATTCAAAAAGTTAAGAAGTCCAGGTATGCAGGGTTCCTATGCTAGACTTTGAATTAAATAAAATGGGTTGATGTTGATTTTTGAAAAAATATGCATATTTTGTTATGAAAAGAAATTTGAAATAACTTCAGTTATTTGTTCTGCATTACTCATGAAATTTTGTATAAAAATAAAGTATTTTCTGGCATGACTGATGCAGACATGAGCTATTTTGCCATTTTGTTTCTGAACTATACACAAGAAAGCGAATATGAAATTTTGTTCATAAATTATGTCTTTGTGATTTGATTATGTTCTGTTCTAAAGATGTTTTTTACCCTCATATAATATGATGTGATTTCTGAAAACCTTTAGCATGACATGCTGTTTCTGCTTCTGTTCTGACCTTACCACAGGTGTAAAACTATGGCCTATGTTCGGGTTGGTACCAACTTTTCTATTTCCGGTGTACCCACTTTGGAAGCAAAGTGATTTTCTGCGTGGTCTTTCTTATGTGCACACTCGGGGCTCCGAGAATAATAAAGAGAAGATTCACTTTCTATTTTTGCTCAATTGGCTACCGGGGTTTGCACAACCCTACCACAGTGGTAAACATGATCTCTGTTCTGATATGATAAGATAAGATGTGATGTTTCAGTTTATGTTATGCCAAAAGAATTTTGAATAAAAATATTTTTGAACTTTTGCTTTGATATTTTTGATAAAATTTTCTGACTCTGCATTCTGAAAATAAAAGTTTTTTGTTCTGCATTATGAACTCTGTAAATGCTTATGTTTGCATACTAGTATATGTTCTCTGATTACTGAGTTGTTGATAACTCACCCCTTATCTCCAAACATTTTTTAGATAATCTTGATGGTTCAGCTGGAAGTTAGGAATAGAGAGTACTGGTAAGTTTTGATGATTGTAGAAGATTAAGTGCCTTAGGGTATAAGGACTTTTTGGAGAGTCTCTTTGGTAGTGTTGATATTTTATGTTCCTTTGGTATTTTGACTAGTAGATATTTCAAAATATTTATGTAGATTTTAATTTATTTTATTGAAGTAGTTCTATGGTGTCTTGGTGGAGGAACATATTTTTGGTTTTGGAATAAATGAGTTTATATTTTATGAGGAATTTTGGAGTACATAAATTTGTTATTGGAGATGATTTTAGGTAACATGAGCTAACTCTTCAGACCCCTGGGACTGGAGCGTTACAATATGCATGATTACAACACCCATAAGCTAAATGAAACTAGCACTTTCTGCCTAGAAGAAGAGGTGCAAAAATACAGGCAAAATAAACCAGAAATAAAACAGCTTAATGATTAAATTTTCACTCCTCTCAATCCCTGTGAATGTATCTGATCTTAGGATTAGTAAAAAAGCTAATGGCTACAGCATATATGTTCCAATTACATTAGGATCCATAACAGACTAAAGAAAAAAAAAAGTTTTCTCAGGTAACTAGCTAAAAGAGATATTTTGAATTTTCCCAGAACCAGAACAAAACTCCCCAAGATAACTGGGAAATCAAAGGAAAAAAAAAAAGTATTTCAGGAACAACTTTGCAGTGGAAAAAGAGAGTTTAAGGGAGAAGATATTTTTCCCCTTCAAAGCAAAGTCCACTTAACTAGAAGAGTTTAGCGCAAAGCATTACCTGACCGTTCTGAATGATTGTTCAGACCAGAACAAAACAGTATGTCCTGCATAATGGTAAACACATATATTAAAACACAGTGCAGTAGTGCTTTAAGTACAATGTGCTGCTGAATGGGAGCTCTATGACTCACCTCTCGAAAACCCTGAGAAACATTATGCACTACATCTGCAAGAAACAGTTCCGTCATCAGGTAAATGGAACACATCCCATCCAAAATACGTGACAAAAAGAAGTGTTGATAAAATACCAAGATTAAAAAGAATCTAGGAAAAGAATGATTACAAGTATGTGTCATATAGGAAAAGAGTGATTACAAGTAAAGGTACAAACATTCCCTGGAAAGACTTCCAACCATTCCTAAAACTAAATAACTTCGCTCCAGCAGAATACATTTCTCTAAGATCATTAATTTTATCAAGCAATATTGATTGTATAAATGATATAACATTATGAAGACACACACGTTCCATGGGGAGACCCAAAATGGTCGAGCATTATCTCCTTTCGACAAATTTCCCAACCCATAATTACGGCCATCCTGACATGAAGGTCATCATTGCCCAGGGTTGATCCCACTGTAATGGAGCCCTCGGAGGGGCTTAAAAAAAGTCCTACCATTCACCATTTTACATGAAATGGATGCTGAACTCTCATGCTTGCCCTTGAAGCCAGATACCATACAGAAAATGGGCCAGACTGCCATGCTTTAACATTTGCCATATAAAGGGTTTTCATTGCACTTCAATCAGTCAACAAAAACCATCATGCAGGCAAAAATGTTGCAGTGACTCAGGGTCAGGTACTGGGAGGGCCAAACAAGCCCCGATCAGATGAAGAAAAGCTCTGACCAAAACAACCAAAAACAGAAATTGGACCATTCCAGTTGGGGGGGGCAAGTAGGCAGGGCAGCTCAGTCAATTAGATCAAAATTTCAAAATCTTGGTGCTGACCAGAACACTGAAAGTTACATGTAGTTAACATGGATAGGGGAAGATTGTTGAAATGATGAAAGCACTCTTTTCATCTTCCCGATTAAATGCACAATTAGATACCTATTTGCAAAACTAGAAAACTCCCACGGAAAAACACCGTTTACCTAAGTTCGAAACACTGGGCTTCACAGCCAATGTCAACCCAAGAAAACAGTCTTCAGGTTCAGGGCCAAAGTCCTGTAAATTCAACTCCAGTTTTGGCTTTGCTCCTGAAAAATGGTGCAGGAAGAAAATGAATAAGTTACATCCAAAAATCTAAGATGAAACAAAATACTCAGTTTCAGCTCTACAAAATTTACGAAGAATTAATAAACAAAGTGCCCTTACCTGCATTGCTCAGTTTTAGCTCAAGCGGATCACGAAGTGGATAAGGAACCCAACCCACCTGTCCAGCACATGTTAGTATATTCAGATAATTCACTTATATATAAAAAAAAGAAAAAGAAAAAAAAAGTATATTCAGATAATTTGATAATATATAGAAAAAAAAACTTGAGAAGCACATATTACATGGAAAAAAGGATGTTGTAATGATTCATCTGCTGATGGCCTCCTTGAAGGATCCCACGAACATAGTTGCTATGGAGAGTCAAAGAGAAGCATTGGATATGAAATCGTAGTGTTATTCCACTAAATTGAAACTAGACAACAGGTGTTGATTGTAAAAAGCCGTAAACTAGTATGCTCTATTCACAACACTCACCAAAATCAAGTCAATAGCTTCTGAACTAGCACTTGGAATGATATTGGAAAGGTTTGCAGGTGAAATCTACGTAAACGAATGATTGTCAATGATGATAGTGAGAGTAAAATCAAAGCTATGAAAAGACAAAAAATTGAACAGACCAAACGAGAACTTACCTCTTCACAGCTAAAAATGCTGAGCAAGCGAGAGGTGTTCGTCCCTTCAGGGAAAATAGTAAAGTCCGGTGCACCAAGTATATGGCATATCTTGCACAACTGATCCATTTCACTGCCCATGTAAGAAACTAATTAATAAGTAATTTAAATTTTCTAGTGTTTTTCTTTTTTAACTTTATATGTAAAAGTTTAGACTAGTGCAGTATATCAGGCAGTTCCACAACCTTGAATCAACATCAAAAGTAATCAGAAAATAGAATTCCTCAAAATGTATGATAAAACACAATACCGTTTTAGTTTATATGTTGAGTAGGTTTTCCCTGGTTCCAACTTTTAACACATAAGGATCATCAATGTATGGGGTGCAGAGGCCTGTAAACATTTTTGGTGTCTCATCCATTTTCACATATATGTAGGACTACTTATAGATCTAAAATTGTTCAAATAAATCAATAAGCCATAATAGGAAGTCTTCCAAACTTGGCTTATTGTAGTACAGAAAAAAAAAAGGTGCACCTACTCTTCTGAACAAAAATAGGGTTTAATTCATATACTGTATATGTATATATGAACAACAAATTATGCGAAGTTTGATAGGCAATCAAATATTCAGGTGATTATTCTTGTGGATACTGCAAGTAGATAGCTAACTAGACAACTCCCTGACTAACTCTAACTTGTTCTACATCTTCAATGCTTAAAAAAATATCATTCAGTTCTGCTAAAATATACATGAAATAAAATATGGACAGCTTTTGATGGAAGAACTAGACGGAAGACAGTAAAAACTTATAGTCTTATAATATTTTTATTGATTGGCACCTAGTGTCCAGGAACAGTGTCCAGACTAGTCCAAGGGGTACACAAGCCCTTGGCAAGAAGTTTCCCGCAAGTGCACCACGGGTAATTCAAGGAGAAAATCCCCCAAGCCGATGGCCCCTAGAGATTGTTTGCACCCAAGGGGATTTGAAAATTAGATCTGGGGGGAGCATACCACCAAGCCCAAGGCCTACTTATAGTCTTATAATATCACCAAAGGATTCATTTTTATGATGCACAAAGACGGAAGAAAGTGAATTCTGGAGACAACAATCACCTTTTACCGGGGAAAATGGGGGACAAAGTGAAAAGCTCAGCTAGTATGACCCCTGCTGCCCACATATCTGTACACAACTTCATTTGTCAGTCATCACTCAAGTAGGAAAAGAAACCAAGAATACGTAAGCTGAAAATTAATGTATCGAATAAAATCCTACTAGAGCCCAAACAGATCAATTTTGCACTGGTAAATTCTATACTCACCCAAGGGGCTGCCAAATTATATTAATTAGCATGGTGTCTAGTAAACTCTCTCTCCACTCATGCGTGCCCACAATGCACATGCGCATACTTACATAGAATGACTCTTTCATCAACGCCATGAAAAAGTGTCCCAGGAAAGATTGTTGCAATCATGTTGATGACAATCCTTTCAATTTTTAAAATATGGGTCATGAAAAAGAAATATAACTTCTCCTTTTAAGAATTGGAGCTTTTAAAATATGGGTTATTAAAATATGATCCTTTATTTTTACCTTCATGGATTTTAAACGCAAAATGGTTTGACTTCAAGGGCATGGGGAACTAAAATATGACCAGTCATTGACCTAACACCATTAAAAGCTTTTTGACTCGATAACACTATTCCAAATTGAGACTAATCAGAATAAGTCAAGTTGTAGTGCTCAAGTGGAAAACATAGGCTTAAGTAATCAACCTAAAACATTCCAGCCTTTCTATGAGAGAGAAAGCAGCTAAAACTTGAAAATTAAGAAAGAAAGAAGAGTGGAGAAGTTTCTGCAATGACTGGTATTTTAAAAAATGATATACTAACAGTTGGAGTGTAGTGTGAGAGGGAAAAACAAGAGTGGAGAAGTTTCTGCAATGAGTGGGGTTTCAAAAATGCTTACCAACAGCTGGAGTGTAGGATGGAGCCTGCAACAAAACTTCTGGTGCCCGATACCTAGCATATGTACAAACACAAACCATAAATGCGAAATAAATACAACCTGAGAGTTAGATTTAACAGTATCAGTGAGGGCACACGTTCAGCCATGCAAACATATCCCCCCAAAAATTAAGACATTGCCATATGAAGTGTTCACTTAACAGAGCAATCAGTACTCGCATGTATGCACGTGATGACAGAGAGAGTAAACAAGATTAGGTAATTTGATATGACTCACCACCGTGTGGAAACATATTCAGTATAAGGACCCACTGACGACACTTCTCTAGCCAGTCCAAAGTCGGCAATTTTAAGAAAATTGTTTGTCACCAGCAAATTTTCTTCAAGGATGAAAGGGCCAATAAAAATCTCAAAAAACTCATGAAAACACCGATAAATAAATCTTAAAACAAGATGGATGAACACACAACTAACAGTATGAAAATATTTTACCAGGTTTTAGATCTCGATGAAAATATCCATTTCTGTGCATGTGACTAAGTCCTTGCAACACTTGAGACATAAAGCTCCGGATCTCTTCTTCTGAAAATGGACTTTGTCGGTCTCTCATTATTTCATACAGATTACAATCCTGGAGAGGTGAAGTCCAGAAATCACACTTGAGGTAAATAAAACAATGGCACTCTATTGAACGGGGTTCAACATTTAAATTCAAAGCGTGAATCAATTTTCATGAAATCATAGCACGCGCATGCACACTCACACAAAGAGAGAGAGAGAGAGAGTAATTGTGCTTAAATTTGAAAGTAGTAAACCAACATTGCTTTAAAAATTTGAAAGCAATCACAAATAGAAAGCATATCGATTGCGGTTAAAATGAAAGCCATGCTAGAACTCCTTTTTTTACAATTCATAATTGAGCACAGAAAAACAAATATATATCGTGCACCATTGCCCTAGTGCAGTGGAACATGATGTGCAAACATTTTTGACAAGTATACAATGTGTGTGTGTGTGCGCGCGCGCGCGCCAAGTGTGATGAATCCCTGGGATTTATGCATAAGTATCAAAGATCAAATAAACACTCTAGTCTCTTACCATGTACTCAAAAATGAAGAAGAGTTCATTGTTTTCCCTGACAACCTCCTTCAACTTTATGATATTGGGATGATTTAATTTACGAAGCGCCTGCAAAAGGCAATGCTACTTAAGATACAAACAGCACACACCATAGAATAATCCATACATGCATACGAAGGTTTGTAAACTATTTCCATTCAAATTTACTATAGTCCATACCTTTAGTTCTCGTAACTTTGTGTGTTCTTGCCAAAAGTAAAACTTTCTCTTTAATTTCTTGACAGCAACCTAAGATCAGAAAGACCACAAGAGAATCATCATCCCATACTTTACAAAAGCTCTCTGCTAATGCAAGAAAATAAAATGAAAAAACTGTAACATTCTAAAAGTAAGGAAGAAATCCATTGCAAAAAAAAACCTCAGTAAACACAAAGATACAGGAAAGACATACTAAAGGATATAAGATTGCTTTGTATAGAGAAACTTACAATCTCGCCGGTTGGCTTATCCCAGGCCTTATATACACAACCACAAGTACCATCTCCAAGCTCTTTCAAGATTTTATATCTGGAAATAAATACCACAGCATTAGGCTCAGGAAAGAAAAACTGGAGATCTATGCACTACAAAGCTAAACAAGTAACTAACCTTTCCATAATTACAGGCGCAGCAAAAGATAATCAGAAACTTTTCAATGGAATTCAATCATCCTCCAAAAGGAGGTGTCTGCGCTGACAAAACAGTGTCTGCAATTAGCTTTTAGAGATTTTGCAGTTCCAAACTGTAGCTTGAAGCATTCGTTGTCGTAAAAAATCCACTTCTCATTGCAGGAGTGACAGACAATCAATGAAGAAACTATCAACATGTTGCAAAACTCCACTCAAACTCCGGCAAAGCTAGCATTACACCAAGTGTGCCCCAATGTTAATCCGTTTTATTTACATCTGCTTCAAAGAAAGCCCATCTGTGAACAAAAGGGGGGCAATCAGTAAAAAGAAGAATCATTCTTAGAATTCGGAGCCCCTCAATAATGAAAACGAAGATATTATTTTACAAAATCTTGAGAATTGCCTATCCCCAAAAAACACAAATAAAAACGAAGTGATACATAAACTATAAATTCTTCGTGTGCTTCCTATGCAAACGAATAGGAAGGAAACAAAATGTCCTATTTATTCTCCTCAACCCAAATACCTGATACCATTAGGCCCAACTAAGTGGAAGTTTTCTTTTTGCAGGTCCTTATATTAATTTAACCGTGATACAAAATTTTGATTTATTTCCTCAGACTTATATTCTATGTTTTGACTGATATTATCAGAAGAAAGAATCGTATGCCAACGAATACATAAGAATAAGGATTGAAATCGGACTTATATCCAATAGAATCATAATCATCACCTCTACGCTCCAAGAATTAATATGCAAAAGTGATTTTAGAAAAAACACTCTATGCTATAAATAAAATCAATTTAGTCAGAGTTTTTACTTTTAATACGATGAAGAATCAAATTCAGACCCAAGCCAATCATCAACTAAACATTAGCCACAATTTTGTCGTCAAGAACAGGACTCTTTGACTGATACCGAACAACCAGCTCCAAAGAAACAAGCCAATTCAAGCAATCGCTCCCTCAAATCAGTTTCTCGTGTATATGTATAAACGGATAGTTTTTTTGTTTCTTTTCTCTTTCCTCCGTTTTCTAGGAAACCAAACATAAATCCAAACTGCATTGTGTTTGGCTGATAAATCAGAGCACAAAACGAAAAAAAAACACCAAACTGAAAGCTGGGAACTCGCAGCATCACCGAGAAAATTCAGAGATTGAAAGAGGTTGAGTTCTCACCTTTGACGCTACACAGAAGATAAGATCATAGAACTGAGATTAGAAGAGCAAGGCACACACAGATCACCAATGCGTACGCGAGTTCTCTCGGAGAAAACGAGAGAGAAAGTTTCAGAGAGAGAAAGTTTGGATTACTGGTTAAGCCATTAGAGGAAGGATTCCGCGGAAGAAGCAAAGGAGAAGAAACCAAAAGGAATTATATTATATTATAGATTTAAAATTATTAAAATATGTTAAAAAAAAAGGAGAAACCGCTTGTTTTTTTGTGATTGGCGATAGGGAAGGAAGGTGGTCCCCATTCCTCTAATTATTAAATATTATTCATTGGATTACGACTGTGTCCCTTAACGACCTCAATATTACCGAGGTATCCTTTTGCCGTCGAATGACGATATTGCCCAGAGCGACCAGATTGGGTGGATCATGGATGGGATTTGTTAACGCGAGGGAATCTGTGAAAGGAGTGGGCAGCGGGGCCGCATGGCGGGGCGGGCAACCCCACTTTGCCTATGCGGGCGTGGGGGCAGGCCCTCCCGGCATTTTTCACGCTCAGTTCCGCTTACATGTTATATAAGTATAAATATATATTTATATTTTACAAATTATGTATATATAAATATATATTACAATTTGTTATATTTGTTCACAAAGTATGTATTAATAAATTTAAAAATTACATAATTTAAAAGTTAATATACTATAACTTACACAAAATATGCACTAATAAATTTAAATATTCATATTTACAAAATTTAAACTTACAATTTGAGTCTAAAAATATATTTTTAATCACTTTTGAATTTAAGAATAATTTTTAAACCTAGTAAAATGTAGTATGTTTTTAAATTAAACATGAGGCGAGACGGATTGGAAATCTATCTCACACCTTGCCCTCAGGATGCGGGAGCGGGAGGCGGGTTACCACACTCTATATGATGCGGGTAGCACCCCTACTAAGCGTGAATGTTGAATACAATTGATAGAAGTCACAACTCCATCAAATGATATGGAGAGAGTCTAAGAATTTATTTGGAAATAAATCTTATCTTATATAATTCATCTTTTTTTTTTATTATAATTTAAATATAAAAATTTTAAACTACTTATTATAATTTTTTCAAACTAATCATTACAATTTTTTCAAACTTTCAAATAAAAAATAAAAAATAATTCAATTTTTTCGATTCTCTATATAAAAATAATATTATAAAACTATATTCTAACAATATTTAAATTTCATAATATTTTTTATTCAACTTTTTCTTTCTCATTTCTTAAAATTCAAAAGGTACTCAACTTAAATTATTTATCTACTATTTACAAATTATCTTATTATTATTCATAAAATTTACATATCATCTCATTCTCCGAAGTCCAAACGAACCCTAAAATCATCATAATGGCAATGATAAACGTTAATAACTGTGGCAAGCAAAACTCGATTATGCAAAAAAATTCATTCCATGTCATTTAGTTTTATGATTTTAAAGATGTTTCGTCAATAATTAAGAAAGATTTTAAAAAATATCGATTTAATTGTACAAAATTTCCCAAAATGAGTTGTTTTCAACGTTGGAAAAATATTCTCATAAGTCGTTACTCATACCTACCATCTCTCGGGTTTGATTGTTCGTTGAAATTTAATTTAGACAAATATATTTATATTAATAATATAGGTGGATATATAATTTGGAGAATCCCGACGAATGTCTTATTACAATTAATAATACGGATAAAAATAATTAAAAAGCGAGGTTTGAAACTATAAAAGATTGATCCCCATCCACTTTTTTTCATTATTTTTAAATAAATCAAGATAATGAGATAAAATGAGATAGTTTTAAATAAAAATTAAAAATAAAATAAAATATTATTTTAATATTAAAAAAAATTAAATTATTTATTAAATCTTATATAAAAATTTAAAAAAATAATAATAATAATGAGACGAGACTATTTAAACGGGGCCAAGTCATCTTTGTAAATTGTAATTATCTTTTTTTTTTTTCTCTCTCTTTTGTTAAGGTTTTCACTTTTCAAAGAGAGGAGGGAAACTTGTGAATACCATGGGATGTGAGCGTCATTAAATAATTAGGGTCTGGTTTTTATGTCCATTTGTGAGTTTTGATAGCTCTTTCTAGCCTTTAGGGTGTGGTTGGTGCGGTTCGGATCCTCATCGAAGGAAAAAAGGATGCGGTTCGGACCGTTGATTTTATGAGCATGACTGACATACGAGTTTTTTTTTTTTTTTTTTTGAGAGAGACTGACATACGAGTTTATGCTGTGAACCGGTTTCATTACGGGAATTGCTATCCAGCTAAAAGAAAGCACGAAACTTTCATGCCTTCATTGTCAGAGAGTAAACATTTTTGTCGCTTTCAGAACTGCGATGTACGTTTTCAGAAGGGATAAGAACAAAGGACCAAGGTTACAAGCTGATAGAATAACGTGAATTTCCATTTAAAAAGGAAAAATTAGAAAAATTATATTTTTGAAAGCACATTTAATCCCATTTTAAATAATAAAATGAGATAAAATAATTTTAAATAAAAATTAAAAGTTAAATAAAATATTATTATAATATTATTTTTTAATATTATTATTTTTTTAAAATTTGAAAAAATTAAATTGAAATTTGAATTTGAAAAAGTTATATTAGAATTTGAAAAAATTATAATGATGAGATGAGATAAAATGAGTTAAGATAGTTTTTCAATCCAAACGAGGCCTAAAATATTTAGGCTTCATGATTTGATTTAAAAAATAAATTTTAAAATTTAAATATTATAAATTAAATCTTATCGTTAAAATAACTCAAAAAATGATATTAATAATGAACATTATGATTTAAGTTTCAAATTCAAATACCAAGCCTCCAAACTGATGCTTTGGGTCTCATATTACAACATATTAATAGTAATAATTATAATCTTTAAAAAAAATAAAATGTTCAAGAAAACAAAATGAGAGAAGTTTATATTTTATTAAAATAAGAAATTATTTATACAAATTTAGAATGCATAAATTCCGTGTAAGTTTTTTTAAAAATCCACTAAAAATGACTCTTTTTTTCATAATAGGTTATATTTGTTTTAAAAGATATGCACAAATCTTATGTCCTTAATTTATACATGATATTCTCATTAAGATAATATTTAATATTTTGACTTATAACTTCTTAATAGTAGAAGAGTGCGTAAGACATTGTAAAGAGAATTACTATCATGACTCAATTTACCTTATTGATATGCTATCACTGGAATGGGATGCCACATGGTTTATTAAAAAAATAAAAACAAAATATTTAAAACAAAATGACATGTTTATATTTTATTTTTTTTTAATAAGAGATTTGTTATCCATCTACCTAATGTTCACGCATCTTCCCCACTCCAGCCCACGTGGCTCTTTTTTTTTTTTTCATTCAAAAAAAAGTAAAACGTCATATTTTTGAAAGGAAGAAACAGTCTTCATTTCATCCCCTCCCCCCCCCCTCCACGTTCTTCACTTCTTCAGAAACCTTAGACAGAAAATACTGAAAAACCCAAGGCAACTACCAACGAAATCAAATCGGTAGAAGAAAAATGGGTAGGTGAATTGAATTTGGATGGGATTCAACCAAATTGGGACGGATTTAAACATGAAATTTCTGAAAATCTTCTCTCTCTCTCTCTCTCTCCTTCTTCGCCTCCAACGCTAACAGCCTAAAGCTTTGCAGATGGAGTTTGAGGGAGAAGAGGAGTCTGAGGGAGTTTCCAAATGAATCCTTTTTTTTTTTTTTTTTTTTTTTTTCTGTTTTTGGGAATTTTCAGATCGTCCATTATGTAAGCTATGGAGTTTGAGGGAGAAGAGGAGTCTGAGGGAAGAGGGACGCGTGATGGGTGAGAGAGAAGAACCATCATGTGGGCTGTAGACCGGGTTCGTGTGGTGTGTGGTGAATAAACCGGGAGATGAGTAGATTATTTTATTTTTTATTGTAAAACCCTTGTCAAAGGAATGATGCTTAAAAAAAAAAAAAAGATTTTTCATTCTGAAAAAAGATTTTTCATTTGCGACCCAACTGATAGGAGTCCAAGAGCCGAAGGATTTAGGCCTACAATTATTCTGCATAAGAGCCCAAAGCCCAGAAAAAGAAATATTGTACATGTGACGTATGATGTCGGTGGGACCATGGCATTGTCCAGTATACGTGGTGCAAAATCACCAAACGGTCGACATTGATGTCATCGGAGGTAAACACGTGGGTCGTGGGGTACATGACGGAATTTGAGACGCCGGTTGCCGATGAATGCTAAATTCGTTTGAAAAAAAAAAAAAAACACGTAAAGAGACTGCTTCGCACGACCCATTACCGTAGAACGCTTTCCCCACCATTTCCTTTTGAGCGGTGGATATGGCAGGAAAACTCATGAATGCAGTTCAGTATACTGCCTACGGTGGCGGACCAGATGGCTTAAAGGTTATTCCTATTTCATTTTGTACTACATATATGATGCTTTACATTACTCTCTCATCATTCTTAATTGTTTTCCTTTGAAATCTCTTCCTGAAGTTCTTGAAATAAGTGTCTTTTAAAGTTTATTTCTTGTTTGTTTAGGAGTTTCTGGTGACCGATGAAGGCTCTCCAGACTAAGATAGAAGTTTTGAATTTTAAAAGGCGATTATGAATTGGGTTTGGGGTTGAGGATCCATTTGATGTCCTGTGCAATTTTATTTTGTCTGTTAGTTTATGTGGCATGACATGATGGAATAATTTAATCAATTTGGTTATTGGGTGTTTGTATGTCCCATGGAATTGGATTGGCCATTGTGTGGGGAAATGTGCTATTTTACTGGTTTCAGATCCAGCTTCCAGGACATACAATTCGTATATATTCTATGAGACAGAAACTTATAACCCAACATGGTTAGAAAAAATGCTGGGGTACATGATTTGAATTGTAAAAAAAATAATAATGATATATACTAGTCCAAAATCTACGATATTTTACAAAAGACGTGCATCTTTACAAACTGATCTGGTTGACGTGGTATGTCATATTGTATTTTTTTTTGTAAAGACTCCTCATGCCAGCTCAATTTATGAGCTTTCTTTTGTTTTTATGTTTGCTTCACACAATGAAGCCACTAATTTTATATCATTAAGAACCTATGGCTACCTCAAATGAATTTTTTGTGAATTTCATGCTTGTTTGCAGCATGTGGAAGTTCCAGTTCCCACTCCTAGTAAAGATGAGGTTTTGTTGAAATTAGAAGCAGTTAGTCTAAATCCATTTGATTGGAAAGTTCAAAAAGGCATGCTTCGGCCTTTTCTTCCTCGCAAGTTTCCTCACATACCTGGTAAATCAATTTCACCCCCCCTCTCCCCGCTCCCCGCCGGAAAAGAAAAAGAAAATATTTTGATTTTTGCTTCCAATAATGAATATTTTCCTTGTCGGAACAGCTTCTGATGTGGCAGGTGAGGTTATAGAGGTTGGACCAGGAGTAAAAAATTTCAAGCCTGGGGATAAAGTTGTAGCTTTTACCTCAAGGGTAAGATCTTGCATATATTATTTTGGTTTGTTCTTAGCTTAATCTGAAAATACACTTATAGTTCTCATTGTCGGGGAAGAACAACCTGACCGAAAACAAGATTCCAACAGTTGAAGATTGATAACTTCATTGTAAGAGAATTCTGGTGTCCGTGGAAACTTCCCTATCATCTTTGGGCAATCAGTCTCACTAAGTCATAACAAAATCAAAATAATGCTATGCACTTCGACTGTCAAATTCTCATACTAGTTGGCTTGACATTGAGTAAAGGAGAGTATTTTATGATTCATTTATCTTTTCCCTTCATTCCATAGAATATAGTAAATTGAGTCATATTCTAATTTTAACGGGATTGGGTTTATACTCGTTTTTCATGCAATGGGTTCTGATTCTCTCTTTAAGCCCTTATCATAAGTAGGTGAAGTTGGCTTATGAGAAGCTTGCAATGTGCATAATACAAACATCATTAAGCCCTCTATCATAATTCACGTATTTGTCTGAACCAAAACAAACAAAAAGGGAAAACAATTGCTTTGATTCTTTTACATAGAGTGATAGATATTTAGCTTTTAATTAGAATTTGGTCATCTCAAAAGGTAATCGTGACTCTTTTAAGAACAAATTGGAGCATGCTTAACCAAACTACACTCAAAACTGGGATAAATACTTTTATTGGCGAATTCTTATGGGTACTACAGAGTTTCACGTCAGACTTAGGGTATATTAATATGCATTTACTCGAGCAGAAATGAATCAGAATGATAGTGGTTTGGAGCTTCTTTTAGAGTTGAAGATTATCTAATGAAAAACAACAGTTTTCTTCATGGTAGTGTAGGCTTGAGCTCATGCATGGTTGTGTACTTCCACATAAACTGTTTACAAATTTTAATATTTTTTCTGTACTGAGTACTTATAAAAAAAATTGCTGAAGTAACTTGACCACACATCTGTTTGAATTTGTACAGTTGATAAATTGTGCCACCAGGCTCAGAACTTTGCAGTAAGCTGAGCGCGCGCACGCTTGCATTTTTGTCCATAAAAAACTTGAGATTTCCTTGTCTTAATATATACCTTCTTAAAAGTCTGCTACAAGCAATGTTATCAAAATCAGAATGGACTGGCGAGACGAAGCAATAAGCTGGTATCCCAGCCAACTGTTGAGTATGATTCTTTGTTAGGCTGTCTGTGAAATGGATTATACATGGCACCAATTGAATCAAAAAGCTTCAAGTGACCTGGTGTGTACTGGGCAAGTTTTGTTCAGACAGAATTAAGGAGGGGTGAACGGTTGACTATTATGAACTTTGATGTATTCTAACATAGCAAAAAATGACTTTAGGAGGTTGTTCTAGGTGTATCGGGACCATGTCGAAATTTTTAAAAATTACCTGGTGATATTGGGATGCATATGGTGTGCATTGGACACATGGCTGGCCTTTTCCAATCCTATACATGCTCTAAAACTTCTTATTTTTTGGGGTGTGATAGTGATACAAAAGTGATGTAGTCATTCCATTTGGCATGATGTTGCACCATTTTATTCATAATTATGTTAGATGTCCCGAGTTTGTTAACCTGGTAATAGGAGGTATAATCTAAAATGCCCTGCATCAGATTTGTAGTATCTGCTGTCTCAGTTTGATGTATGTTGAGGTTCTTGCATTGATGACAGAATGGAGGTGGACTAGCGGAGTTTTCTGTAACCAAGGAAAGCTTCACAGTTGCAAGACCACCTGAAGTTTCAGCAGCTGATGTAGTTGGCCTCCCAATTGCAGGTTTGACCGCACACCAAGCTGTCACTCAATCTGCTGGTATCAATCTTGATGGAAGTGGTAAGGAGGCAAACATTCTGGTAACTGCTGCTTCAGGTGGTGTGGGTCACTATGCTGTTCAACTGGCCAAGCTGGGAAATGCACACGTGACAGCCACTTGTGGCGCCCGCAACACTGAACTTGTCAAGAGCTTAGGGGCTGATGAGGTTCTCGACTACAAGACCACAGATGGGGCAGCTCTGAACAGCCCATCTGGTCGAAAATATGATGCAGTCATTCACTGTGCAACTGGTATTCCTTGGTCTACTTTCGAACCTAATTTGAGCCCAAATGGGAAGGTAATTGATATTACTCCAGGACCTACTTCCCTGGTCACTTTTGCCCTGAAGAAACTTACTTTCTCAAAGAAGCAACTGGTGCCACTAGTCTTAACTCCCAAGGGTGAGAACCTCCAATATCTTGTTAACTTGGTCAAGGAAGGGAAGCTCAAGACAGTGATTGACTCAAAATATCCCCTGGACAAGGCCGCAGAGGCTTGGGCTAAGAGTATTGATGGCCATGCAACTGGGAAGATCATCGTTGAACCTTAGGTAAATATAATGCGCCTGGAAATGGTTGTCTTGATGCAATTACATGAGAATATTGTTTAATATATTGGAGAGAGCCTTCTACACTGCAAAACAAGGCTTCCGAGGATGTTTGTTTTGTGCAACAGCCAAGTTCATGCCGCGTGATATTACAAAAATGATGATGTTCAGGTTCACATTTATGTTGTCAATTTGTTCTTTTTAACTGTAGATTCTCTCACATATTCATCACCCGGACCTAGGTTTTACTTCAAAGAAAATTTTGAAAAGAGAGTTATTTCATAAAAGTAAATTCATTAATTGATATAGTTTAATGCGTTATGTTAGATTGTAAAGTTATTCTTATTGTAAAATTGATTTAATGGATCACATATCTGTCTTGCTGCATCATGCAGTCCACGATGACGGGCTGATACAATTCACGCCGCTCTGCCTCTTTCCCTTTCTGCATGTTGAGTCAGACAAACAAACTCGTCGGCTTCCAATTGAAATCTGCTAGTGTATTTCCATATTCTCCATCGACTTCCTTTCTTTCTTTTGTCACAAACAAACAATTTGAGAATGTATAGATGGCACAATCTCTCGCGTATCGGCCTTGATTAAGCAACCCAACTGGGAGCAAACAAGATTCTCAAGTCTCTGGTCTCTCATAAGTTGTCAGAAATCGAATAGTGAGGAGGAAATGCAGAGAGCAATGCACGAAGGATGGAAGAAAAACTTTTGTATATTCCTTAATGAATGAATTATTGTACATCATGTCAACGATATATAATCCTCCCGTGTAACAAACTAACTGAATCTGTACTAAAGGCAGAGACCAGCTAATAATGGAAAACGTATTTACAAATGAATAGAAAAAGATAAAAGAAACTAGTATAATTACAAATCAACCATTTTCTTTATTTGTGCTCAAACGTCTTGTAGTTTCTTGTGGAGAAGAACGACTTGTAGCTTGATGCTCTGTACTATGTAATAGCCACCCACAAGATGGAGAATAGAGGTTGACTATTCCCATCTTGGATAAATGCAACTTAATAATGAAGGAGGGCAAAGCCTTTGTAAAAATATCAGCTAGTTGGCATTGTGAGGCAACATGAGCTGTGATGATGCTGACCTCTTGGATTTTGTCTCTGATTAAGTGACAATCTAACTTGATATGTTTGGTACATTCGTGAAAAATCGGATTAGCAGTGATGTGGAGTGCAGCTTGGTTGTCACAATAAAGTGAGGCAGCCTGAGGATGTGGAATCCGAAGATAAAGGAGTAAGTACCTAAGCCAAGTAAGCTCAGAACATGTGGAAGCCATGGATCGATACTCGGCCTCGGTTGAAAAGCGAGATACCACAGATTGTTTCTTGGATTTCCAAGAAATAAGGGAGTTGCTGAGAAGTACACAATACCCAGTAACAGAGCGACGTGTATCAGGACACGAGGCCCAATCTGAATCACAATAGGCCTTAAGCTGAAATGGAGATGAAGATGAGAGTAATATACCCTGTCCAGGTGCTGCCTTGATGTATCGAAGAGTTTTATGAGCTGCAGCCAAATGTGAAGTCGTGGGATGATCCATAAATTGACTAAGGAGCTGGACAACATAAGATATGTCTGGCCGAGTGATTGTGAGATACAACAAACGGCCAATAAGTCTTCTATAGAGGCTTGGGTCTGGTAGTGGATCACCAGAAAATTTGCTGAGCTTAAAATTCTGCTCAAGGGGCAGTGAAGTGGCTTGCTGCCTAGTGTCCCTGTGTCAGCCAAGATGTCCAAAGCGTATTTTCTTTGGCACAATTAAATACCTTTGGAAGACCTGGCAACTTCCAAACCAATAAAATAGTGCAAACATCCAAGATCTTTGATCTTAAAATGAGTGTGAAGAAAAGATTTGAGTGACGCAATAGATGAAGGCCAATTACCAGCCACAATAATATCATCTACATAAACTAGTAAGGCAATGAAAGATGAGCCATCTAGTTTAGTAAAGAGACTATAATCGGCTTTAGATTGTTCAAATCCAAAATCAATGAGAAAAGAGGAAAATTTAGAATACCATTGTCGGGAGGCTTGTTTAAATCCATAAAGACTTTTGAGAAGCTTGCATACTTGATTGGGTCCTCCTTTGTGGTAACCTGGTGGTTTACCCATGTAAATCTCCTCATTCAAATCACCATGGAGGAATGCGTTGTGAACATCAAATTGAAGAAGTGACCAGCCTTGTACTGTTGCGACAGATAATAAAAATCGGATAGTAACAAGTTTGGCGACTGGGGAAAAGTCTCCGTATAGTCTATGCCTTCTTTTTGTGTGAACCCCTTGGTGACAAGTCTTGCTTTCAACCTTTCTATAGAACCATCAGCAAGAAACTTAGTTTCGTAGACATATTTGCAATCAATTGCCTCTTTTCCAAGAGGTAAATCAGTGATAATCCAAGTTTGGTTCTGTTCTAAGGCAGACAATTAAGTGTTCATGACTTGACACGAACCAGGGTGTTTGACACCTTGTTTATAAGTGGTAGAGTCAGAAGCAATGGAAATGGAAGTAGAAAAGGCAGTAAAAGAAGGAGAAAAATTCTGGTAGGACAAAAAATTAACTAAAGAGCAGGGATTACCAGTAGAGGAAGGAGAAGCCATGGATAGCAACTGAGAAAAGTCTGAATGTGAAGTCTGGTTGCAGTGGAAGTCCTGCAGATATTGAGGAGCTCTCCTTGCCCTTTGTGACCTACGAAGAGGAGGTTGAGTTGGAGGACCTTGTGTGGAAAGTGAGGGATTAGGAGTAGGAGAAAAAGTGGAAGAATTGTGGGAGGGTGTGGCATGTTATTGAGGTGAAACTGTGGAGGGTGAGTTGGCGGGGTTTTGAAGGGATGGACTGACCTGTGGAGGGGAAAAAGTTGTAGGAAAACCAAGTGAGTCCGGCAAAGGTTTAGTGAAAACAAGGGTGGGGTTTGGACAAGGAGTGGATGAGGGATGAGGTAGAGATTGAAATGGAAATATGAACTCATGGAAAAATACATCCCGAGAAACAAAGGTGGTTTTGGATTCAAGATCAAGCAATTTATAGCCTTTAGTTCCAAAGGGATATCCAAGAAAAATGCACGTGCAACCTCGGGGATCAAATTTTGTTCTTCCTTGTGAAAGAGTGGCAACAAAACAAAGAGATCTAAAATCTTTTAAATGAGCATAAGCGGGTGATGATTTAAATAAAATTTCAAAATGTGCTTTGTTTTGAAGAAGGGGAGTAGGGGTCCTATTGATAAGATATGTGGCAGTCAAAACACAATCATTCCAATATTCAAGAGGAAGACCGGCTTGAAATTTTAAAACACGAGCCTCATTAAGCAAATGTTGGTGTTTCCTCTCCACAACTCCATTTTGTTGTGGAGTGGCAACACAACTTGTTTGCTGTATGATCCATTTTTTCTGAAAAAATTCCTTCATTTTAAACTCTCCTCCATTATCACTTCTTAGAATTTTGATGGTACGGTTGAATTGGTTTTCAATCATATTGGCAAAAGACTCAATGTTGGTTCGGGTGGCAGCTTTGTTAGGAAGGAGATATAACCATGTACTCCGAGTGAAGTCATCAACTAATGTTAAAAAATATTTTGAGCCATCATAAGCAGGAACAGAACAGGGTCCCCAAAGATCACAATGTACAATTTCAAAAGGTATTGATGTCTTATGTTTGCTATGAGGAAAATGAAGTCTATGAAATTTTGTTAATGGACAAATGTAACAAGATTTTGTATTAGTAGTGGAAATGTTTTTCTTTACAATAGGATCTGTAATCATACTCAAAACAGGAAAAGAAAGATGGCCTAGGCGACAGTGCCATAGGTCAGTAACATTTTCAGTGTGTAAGACAAGTTGTAGCAAATTTTGCAACTGTGGAAAAATGAGAAAGAGTGGTCACTAGGGTAGCGGGAGAGACAGCCGTGTTGAGCAGGTGATATAGACCATTCTTCACTTCACCCTTCCCAATCGTTGTCTAAGATAAAAGGTCCTGAATAAGGCAAAAATCAAAGAAAAAAACTAGACAACAAGTGAGATTGGCAGCTAACTTCTTGGCTGAAATTAAATTAAAACTAAAGGAAGAAACACACAAGACTTCAGTGAGGTGAAATGAGGGTGTTAAGTGAACTGTGCCCGTGTGTGTAACAGGTACATTTGTGCCATTTGGGAATTTAATAGAGTGAGAAACAGGAGAATTAATGGTGGTAAAAAAGGAGGTGCAACAAACAATATGGTCAGTTGCACCGGTATCAATTATCCAATGAATATGTTCTTGGAACAAATCATTGTGTGTGCAGGTGGATAAACAATTGAAAATACCAGAGATGTGAGAAGTTGACTTAGGGGGAAGATTCGATTGAATCTGGTTGCAGAGGACTGAGCAATGGTGGAGGACTGCCGTGGTTGGAGTAATGCCATTAATTGCTGATATTGTGCCTGGGTAAGACCTACTCGACCATCATTGAGATCCTCAAGGTCAGAGTCAATAGGAGCAGTTTGAGCAGTAAAAGCATTAGATCTCGGAGGTTTAGTGAAAAGTTTGTGTCCGGGAGGGTAGCCATGGAGCTTGTAGCACTTCTCCATTGTATGTCTAGACATGTTGCAATGAGAACAAATGGGGGCCTCAGCATTACTAGCCTTAAAACAAGTTTCAAAAGAGTGTCTTGTTATCTTGCAGTGAGAGTAGTAAGCTCGGTCTTTCTTTGGTTTTTGTTGGGATGAGTTGCGGGTAGAAAATGAATGTGGTTTCCGAATGGCAAAGGCCATGGAGTCAGATAGGTTGGAAGTGGGGGTCATTTGATAGTGGCGTTCTTACTGTTGAATGAGAGAAAAAACTTTGGTGATGGGTGGGAGGGGATTTAAAAGCATTATCTGATCTCGAACAAGAGAATATGTATCATTTAAATCCATCAAAAATTGAGAAACATAGTCCCATTGGTAACGGTCTAAAAGAGTTTTCATCGTCCCACACGAACAAACCAGAATATGATCATAAATAAGTAACTCATCCCAAAGGGATTTGAGCTTGCCGTAATACACACTTACAGTGTCAGAGTCTTGTTGAAGGCTGGCAAGGGCCTTCTTGAGTTGGTAAATGCGAGGTCCATTTTGATGGGAGTAATGGTCTTGAAGATCGAGCCAGAGGTCACGGGCGTTGTCTACGAAAGCAACACTTGATTTGATGGAAGGGCTTATAGAGTTCTAAAGCCATGAAACCACCATATTGTTGCAGCGCTCTCATAAGTCAAGAAGAGGATCATCAGGGTCTGTAGGTTGAGGAATCGAACCAGTGATGAAGCGTATTTTATTTTTCGCACGAAGAGCTCGGCTCATCGCATGGGACCAAGTGGCGTAGTTATCACTAGTAAGCAAGTCAGTGACTAGAACGACGGCAGGGTTGTCGCCATTGTCCAGTCGAAATGGGTTGTTAGGGTCGGCGAGGTTCAGATAGGTGCCATGTTTGTGGCATGAAAGGTGTTTGATATGTGGGCTGAGTGAGCAGAGAAATTTTTGGGAGTGTTGGAGGAAGAACTATCGGAACCTTCAAAATCCTCCATGAGTGGCTCTCAGGCTCCTGATATCATGTCAGTAATCGAATAATAAGGAGGAAATGTAGAGAGCAATGCACGAAGGATGGAAGAGAAACTTTTGTATATTCCTCAATGAATGAATTACTGTACATCATGTCAAGGATATATAATCCTCCTGTGTAACACACTAACCGAATCTGTACTAAAGGCATAGGCCAGCTAATAATGGAAAACGTATTTACAAATGAATAGAAAAAGATAAAAGAAACTAGTATAATTACAAATCAACGCTTTTCTTTATTTGTGCTCAGACGTCTTGTAGTTTCTTGTGGAGAAGAACGACCTGTAGCTTGATGCTCTGTACTGTGTAATATAAGTCATATGACCCCACTTTCAGCTTCCAAGACTATTGAGCTTCACGGTCACGGCTACAACATGGAACTTGGTGTTCGGTTTTTAAAGTGGGTTTGCAAGCACTCCACCTCTTGTTATGACCTAGACAATAGAATCATTCTGTTGAATTCAATAATATCTTCCAATTTGTATGCTATTGCACATAAGGCCGTAATTGAATTAGGCAATGTGTGTAGTGGTAGTGAAACTGAGATGTTGAAGCTGATGGGTGCGCTTGACAAGATGCGCAAGGTTGGGTTTAGGCTAAGTCACCCTTGTTATACCACTTTATTGGTGTGTTAGGCTAAGTTGGACATGGGTTCCTTGGATTTTTGGTCTATACAAGAATGGTTGGTGATGGGTTTGTTCCTGCTTTTATGGACTACAGAACCATAATTGATGCTTCATGCAAGAATGGGTTTGTACAAGCTGCTGAAATGTTCGTGTATGGTGTTGAAACTGAGTCTTGTTTGAATACTCATATTTGTACTTCTTCGATTTTGGGTAATTATATGGAAGAAGATATCTAAGAGGCATTCCGGGTGTTTGAGAAATGTGTTGGATTGTGTGTGGAGCTTGGTTTGTGATTAGAAAATCGAAAAATAGAGCGCTCGGCTGTCGTTCAACTTGGCGCTCGAGCGAAGCTCAACCTGTAAGTTCGCTCGAGTATTGGGTGATAGTGGACTCGAGCGAGACACAAATCCTAGTTTTCGCTCGAGCTGTGCTCGACACACTGCTTGAGCCAATTTTGATTGGACGTTTGCTCTAGGTGCGCTCGACACACCATTCGAGCAAAGGACCTAGTTTTTGCCAATTAGGGTTTTTAATGCCATTTACTATAAATATGTAATATTTGACTCCTTGTGCATGTTTTTCAGCATATTTTCCAAAGAGAATAATAGTCAAGTGAGTGCATATTGTGTGAGAGAGCAAAAAATCTTAGAGTGAGTGAGTTGAGATTGAAATATTGTAATATCTTCTGATCAATAAGATTTCTGCAACTCTATGGACGTAGCCAAGTCGTCGAACCATGTAAATTGTGTGTCTTGTTTGTTTGATTGTGTGCTTGTTTATTTGTTTTCCATTGTTGGTGTGTATGTGTTTTGCACAACAAAATGAATATTGCAAGGGAGGGAGGATAAGTTTCTGCATTTGAGTTGCTTGTTGTGATGGAAAAAAGGAACTGCAAGCCCAATATCCGAACATACAATAAGCTTAATTATCAGAGGTTGTGCAGGGCTAATAACAAAGCCTTACGAGAAGGGTAGTCCGTGGAGGGTTATTACCTAACAAGGTAACTTGCAATATATTGATTGATGGATTTTGCCTAGAAGGTCATATTGGAATGGCTTTTGAAATATTCAAGTTAATGAATTCTTTTGGTCTTATACCTGATGGCTTTACTTTCACTCCTTTAATTGATGGGCCCTGTAAACACGGTAGACCAGAGAAAGCATGTGGCATTTTAGGTTTAATGGTAAAGAAGGGAATATCTCCTGATGAAATAACATTTACAGCTCTTCTTGATGGGTACTGCAAGACTAGAGAAATTGGAAATGCATCAAGGCTTTTAGCGAGGGTGGTGGAGAAGAGGAGTTTGACAACCTGTCACACATCCAACTCATTTATTGACGTTTACAGCAAAAATGATAAGGTGCATGAAGGAAATGTTGTGTTTAGCAAGATGCTAAAGTATGATTTAGTTCCTTGTGTAGCGACTTACACAATATTAATAGATAAGCTTTGCCGAGCTGGTGAGATTACTCGTGCCTTCGACATGTTGGAGTTGATGAAGCAGGATGACTGTATCCCAAATGTTGGATTATTTCAAATATCCTATATTGAAAAGATAAGAAAATTTTAGTGGTTTATAAGTGAATAAGTTTAACTATTCATAAAATGGAACACAAGGGTAGACATTAGTAGTGTCACCCAGTGCGACTGCAAGCGCTTGTGAAGCATAAACGCACGTACGCATCATCGCAAGTGACATAATTTTGTACTTAAACAAAATGATTTGTTCTTTCTCCTTTTTGACAATTACTGTTAACTGTCAATTATAGTTATTTCTACACATTTTCAAACAGTAATTGTTTCATTTTAAATTCAAATTAAAACATTACAACTGCTGCTATTGCATCTATTTGTTCTATAGTTGAGTGTTCAGAATTTGCAATCTGTACATTATATAAACAATGTTGTATTATGAGGACAAAATTGTCATATTCTCTTTTGTAGAACTCTATACGAGTGTGAGACAATATTTGTTTAAAATATAAATTAACAATCATCTCACAGTATATCATCTGCAATCTCTTTTACAATTATTATTTTTTAACACCAAATGTCTACACATATACTGTAATAATTACTTGTCTCTGCCAAAATGGAAGTGTGGAGGAAGCATAGATGCTTCTCTTAGGATGTCTCATTTACGTATACTCCATTTGTGAAAGCACATGTCAATATCGGTAGGTTGCATCGTGCCTTCGAAATTCTGAGTATGATGGTTGAAAATGGTTGTCAACCAAGTAGTCATAAATATCTGCCCTACTTTCGGGGATTGTTATGTCAAACGGGGCCATTGAAGCCAGTGCAATCAGTTCTACCTGCTGTAAAGAAGGTAGAACTTACTTTCAAGCTCGAAGATAAGCTAGAGAAATGTGGTGCGCCTATTACTCACTTTGACAATTTTATATCTGCTCTGTTTATGCAAGGAGGGAAGAATTGCCGAAGCAGATAATCTGACGAAAAATATACTGAAATGAGGTCTATTTCTTGAGAAGGCATTATGTTGAATCACGAGCCGTACTGCATGGAGCTTGACTTCATGAAAACAATTATCAATCATGGGCTTGTTCCATCCCTCCATCTATTGCATCTTACTGTTTGGTCCTCCATGGTCTTTACCGTGAAGAAAAAGTTCAACAAGCTGAAGAAATTGTTTCTAATCTCTTAAGATGCAATGGTGTCAAGGAAAAGCTGCATTACGATGAGTTTTTCCTCAAGATAGTTGAACCTCAAAACTATCTTGAGATTCTCAAAGCAATAGAGGGAGTGCATTACGATGAGTCATGAGAGGCCAATTATTTGGTTGGATTTTGCTATGCATCAGCCACTATTCATCTTTGTACCTTATATTTGACAATTTTTTCTTTATTTTTTTATAAAGTGTGGGGTGTGTGCAGTGAATAGTAACTGATGAGAATAATTATTCTAACTCGTTATACAACGTTAATTTAAAATATTCAGTGGTTACTCAGGAAAAGGTGCATTGGCAAGTTTTGACACTGTTTCCATATCCCAACAAACTTATCAAATGCCATTTTTTCAAGGTAATTGAGTAATTGTTCGAGCAAGCTAGAACGAGCTTTTGTTGCATGTCTTCGAGATTATTTAGAGAGTTTGAAGGATAACAAATTGATTTCCTATTAATAAACAAGTTGATCATTAGAATAAATTGCTCGGAAAATAAAATAAGGGCTGATTCCGAGCCCACGTAGATCTCGAGTTCTGGAGGAATCAAATGCAAAAGAGAGTTTATTATGATTACGGCCCCCAAAAACATTCCGCATAATATCAAAGGTTTGCAATATCAGGTCAAATGCCTCATTCAGCCGCATATATCTAGTTTTCTTTGAATTCATTAGTAAAATAACCTATAGACAAGCCCCTTAACCTTAAGTGCATAACATTTACAGGTTCAAAGCATGTCATACATCTATTCAAGGTTCCACGATGATCTTCCCAGTAGCATGGCCATCAATACTCTTAGCCCACGCATCTTCAGCCTTGCTCAGGGAATGCTTTGAGTCAATTACAGTTTCAAGTTTATCTTCCTTCAGCAACTTAACGAGATAATCCAGGTTCCCACCCTTGGCATTTAGTAATACGGGCAACAACTGCTTCTTGGAGAAGGTAAGTTTCTTTACAGCAAAAGTCACTATGGCACTTGGTCCGGGAGTTAAATCTAAGACCTTCCCATTTGGAGCCAGATTAGGCTCAAAAGTTGACCAAGGAATGCCTGTTGCACAGTGGACCACAACATCATACTTCCGACCGGATGGGCTCTTCAGAGCTGCCCCCTCGGGGGTCTTGTAGTCAAGAACCTCGTCAGCCCCTAAGCGCTTGACAAAGTTGATATTTCGGGACCCACAAGTGGCAGTCACATGTGTGTTTCCAAGCTTTGCCAGTTGAACTGCATAGTGACCCACACCACCTGAGGCAGCAGTGACCAGAATGTTTACCTGCTCGCCACTCCCATCAAGCTTGATCCCGGCTGATTGGGTGAGCGCCTGGTGAGCTGTAAGACCGGCTACAGGTAAGCCTGCACCTTCAGCTGCTGAAACTTCAGGTGGCCTAGCAACTGTTAGCCTCTCCTTGGCCACAGCAAACTCAGCTAATCCACCTCCATCCTGTCATTGTCTCGTACAACAACAGACAGAAAATAAATATAGGCTATATCGATAATTATTGCCAGAATATTATCACAGGCTCACAGCTGGAACATCCATCCAATAACCAAAAATTCGGCATGCCTAGACTTGCTGCATGTGTTAAGTGTTCCCATTCCAGTACAACAATTTGTGACAACTTAACATTAGGACCATTCAAAGATAATTTGAATGTACGAAATAATTTGATTTCAAATTAATTGTTGTTGCAATCAGTATGCACATCCAACCATCTAAAAGATTTTCCATTGCCCCATATCCTTATTACTTCGTTCCCATGTACTACTGTCAATGCCATGTAGCACCCGGTGGGGTCTAGGAGAATGCACATAAGCAAATTAGTACCAGAAATGCTTTCTGATTTTTCAACAAAATAATAGCAAGGTATTTCTAAATTTAACAATGGGCTCCATTCTGTTTAGAGCTATCCAAACTGCCCTGCTCAGAGGAAGTAAGGAGAGGGGAGGGGGGGGGGGGGGTGAAGTAAAACTTTTATGAGAATATGCCTTCTATATATATTTCTTATAACAATGATTTTTTCATCTGATTTCCACAGTTGGAAAATAGGAAGAAAAAAGCAGTCCGTTACCAGTGCAGGAATCGTTCCTTGTCACCAATCATCCAAATATTTTTTATCATACGATCATGCTTCCTCATTCTATTCAATTGCAGGGAACTAAAAAACTAAAGGAATAAGAACGAGTGCTCACAGCATGGTTAAGCATAGCTACAACTTTGTCACCGGCTTTGAAACTTCTGACCCCTGGACCAACCTCTACGACCTCTCCTGCCACATCAGTACCTTAACCAACAAGAAATATATTCAGCCAAAAGGAAAAATGTGGCACTCCCAGAAAATTTGCCCCACACAGAAGTCAGTTCAGTAGTATCATCAAAATACTGATGTATTGATGTAGTAATATAATTTCTATTTAATTTATTATTATTATTTTTTTATAAATAATTCGCTCTTTTTAAGAGCAAAAGAGGTGCAATCCAATCCAAGTACACTGGGTGCATACAAGAGAAAGCAACTCATAGGAGAGAGGGTAAAGGGTAAACAAAGAGCCAAAGATACTCTGAGCGAAATTTCTATTTGATGTTTTGAATGTAATAGAATTGATCGGCATTGCATAAATGCATAAATGATGTTACTGTATCAGTTTTGATTTCAAAGTTCAATATCTTGAGGTCACTTGAGTACTAAAGGAAAGTCAAATGCTCCCAGCTTCTTTTGAAACTGGCATAAGTAGTTGAACTGTAAGATGTATAGAATGCTGATTAGAAATTCTTCTTCATCATGTCAAATTGAGTAGCCTGAGCCAAGCCCAACCACCCATAGTCAAAGAAATATGGAAAAAAAATTATTTTTTAATTACTAAATAAAATATGTGAAGATATGTTTGAAAGGTCAATTTGGAAGTAACTGCAGTGCCGTCATAGCATAGTGCTGCAAGCATGGCATTGGAAAGTGAGGTGAAGACTCAACACTCAATCCTTATCCTCCAGAAAAGGGTAAAAGATACAAACGTTCTGTTCACGTGTACTTGAAATTGCGATATTCCAGAAACATGAATTTGTATCTTCATAATTAATAAACAAATGGCCACTAAAGGAGAATCCAGAAATAAGTTCTACCCAATTTAACATCAACATGGAATCTTCAAGTTAAATTAGATTTTCTGTCGTGCTTATGCTCTTATAAATAGTCAGCATGTCTTTGACGAAAAAGTTAACTGCCGTCAAATAATAACAGGCTATCCAAATTTGACATATAGCTTAGCACCGTTTCACAACTCTCAACAAGATATATATATTTTTTATAAGTAACTTTCAACGAGATATATGTATTAGAATGCATTTCTAAGGTCAAAAAAGCCTAAGAAGGTGCCATAAAAAGTTCTGTTAATAGAAACAATAAGCAATAAAGAATTTACCAGGCACGTGAGGGAACCTGCGAGGCATCAAAGGCCGCAAAATGCCTTTCTGAAGTTTCCAATCAACTGGATTTAGACTAATTGCTTCCAGTTTTAGCAAGAGCTCATCCTTTTTTGGAGTGGGAACTGGAACTTCAACATGCTGCAGCATAAATGAAAATGATCACAGTAATCTTTACAAGCAATTACAGATGTACTGATATAGTATCAATGGCATTATAGATCTGCAAAACAAGCAGCAGCAAATGCAAGTAAAATATTCACAGATATTCAACCACAAATAGTTTTACCATTTAATTCTTCTGCAACAGGAAGGTGCAGTTTGGGGAATAGGGGGAAACCTACGGATTGTGTTTTCATTTACAAATACCACAGTTTTCAGTATTTAACATGCCAAAATAGCCATGTTCAATTCTGGCAATAAAAAATATATATATGCCATTAATGCTCCTTGAATTATTTTTCAGGAAAAACAAAAGGATGGCATTGCAGCCTGAAATAGATTCAGGCCCCATTTCCAATTCTACATCAAAGACATATTGAACGCAGATCAACATATTAACCCAAAATTAGGTTAAAGCAGGGATACATTCAAACACCAAAAAAGGAATCCCCTTAGAAAGTCACTCCATATTGAACAAATCACTTCTTCCTCCAGCTCAACGATGGCTAGGCAAGACTCCACCATTTCATCCATTTGTTCAGAAGATTCTGGAGTCACGTAGAGCAGAGTTGAAGACACATTTGTGGCTGCGTTGTATTGTTTTTGATTGGTTGTATTATAGTGCTCAGGAAATTTTCTAACCAACTCTGCCATAGCATTTGTTCAGCAGCGCACATCAGCTGCCTGACACTATGCGCATGCCAATTCTGTTATGGCTCTGCATGTCTATAAATACTCCTTTGTAAAATTCATATTATACAATGAGAATAGAACATTTCAGAATACTCTTTCTTCCTTCTCTCTCAAATCTAATCACTCCATAATATGGACACTCAGTTTTCATCGTTCTTTTTTATCAAAAGAGATTTGTTCCCTTCTAGTTTCTACCAATTTATTAACCATCCCAGTCTCGAATAAGAGAGACCAATCCTAGCGCCCTCAATAACCGGAAAAAATAACAAATTTAACAGGCCAACAGGGTTTGGAACGAAAACAAAAACAAAGGATTAGGTGGGTCTTCAATCCAGACTACATAGTACATACTATGATCTGCTTTGCCAACTCCGTTGTACTTTTTAAATCTAAATTCGAAATTTAAAGGCAATAAAAGAAAAATGAAACGGAATAAATACGAGAACAACCTTCAAACCAGCAGGTCCTCCGCCATAGCCAAAGTACTGAACCGCATGCATAAGCTTTCCTGCCATACTCGCAGACGAGAAATCGGTGTGTAGAGGTAGGGTGAGAGAGGGTCTGAATTTAATTCGAAAGTTTAGCGGTGGCCGTTAGTTAACGGCAAATTCTAGGATTCGAAGGAGTAAATGACGGAAATGGGCCTGTCGACGTAGAAAATATCGCGGATTTAAATATAAGTTAAATAAAATATTATTTTTTAATAATAATATTATTATAATAGATAAAAAGTTAAATTTTTTAATATATTTTATGTATGAATTTGAAAAAATTGTAATAATGAGTTGAGATGAGTTTTTAATTCGAAATTGAGTTGAGTTAAAAATTTAAAATTAAATAAAATATTATTAGAATATTATTTTTTAATAATATTATTATTATTTTGATATTTGAAAAAGTTAAATTATTTATTATATTTTGTATAAAAATTAAAAAAATTATAACAATGAGATAAGATGAGATGAAATATTTTTACTATCTAAACAGACCTTATAAATATTTTGGCTTTTATTTCTCAAATTAGCTATAATATTAAGAACTTTCACAAAAAAAAAAAAATTAATAATAATATTAAAAAAAATTCTATTTATCAATCGGTGTGGATCACACATTTAATAAATTGATATAATATGATTTGACTAAAAAAAATTTTAAAATTTATATCTTTCGAATCAAATCTCATCGTTTAAATAAAATTAATTATGTACTTCACGTGCCAACTTTTAATAATGTTAAGAAAATTTATATTTTCAAAAAAATTTCCAACTGCAGTTTGGACAAAAAATCAGTCCGTTTATCATCTTCTAAAATATAGTTTCGAAAGATGATAAAATTAAATTTATAATAATTTGAAAAGAATTATGAGAGACAGATCGAGTTTCCATATATATTTTTTTTTATCTTATATATTTGGACGGTACTATTTACTCCAAAATTTCTTTTTTTTTTTTTTTTGCTCAAGTAATTTTCTTTTTTAAACTTTCTTTCGAATAATTGATGGGATTAGGAATTACTGCATGTGTTGGTTTTTGGAAATTTGAAAAACGATCTCTAAAGGAATGATCATACCACGTCAAAAAACTTTAAAAAATTAGAAACTTAAAATTAAAAAAAAAGGATTAAAACTAAAAGAGTAACACTAGATACTCTTACTAGTTATTAGGGTGAAGCCATAAACTTGCAATCATTTAAAAAAAAAATAGAGTTCACAATTAAAACAAAAATAAATTCTATATAAAAATTTTATACTACACACTTTTCCCTAATCAACATGTAATTTTTTATTTTTATTTTTTTATTTTAATGCTAAAATATGTGTGTTTAAATAGAAACGTAAAAATGATAAATCACATGTTAATTAGGCGGAGATGTGTGTTGTAAGACTTCCTTATAGCAGTCTTCTTAAAAAAATATTTAATGAGAATCACAAATTTATCCTTTTAAAAAAATGATAACGATACGTTCAATGATTTCTAGCACTGGATGCAAACAAACAAACAAATAAATAAAAAATGACAGGCAAAAACTAATTAATTTGTTCAAAATTACGTGCACGTAATTTTTAAAAATATATATAAAATAAAGGCAAAAGATGCCATAGTTTGTGCATTTCTTAAGGCCAATGATATCATCCGGCGGATTTATTTTCCTATAAGATCCAAAGTAATTAGTCTCAATCAGCCTAAAAAATAGTTGAAGATATTATATATTGATTGATTCAAATGGTACTCATGTTACTATTAAAATATTTTAAAAACCAAATTAATAAATAATTCGTACAAGAGACAACAAGTTAATTAATTAAGCATGGACCGTGCGTGGCGCGACACGTCACTTTGCAGATGTGGCCTTGTAGAAGGAGACAGAGAGAGAAAAATTACAAGAGAGGGCGACAAACCGATTAATTTTGTTGAAGTCATTATTCAAAATAACTTTCATTTTATACTTCAATTTAATTACAAAATTAATCATAAGTATCTAATTTTAACTGTTAAAAAAACAAAAATAGATGAGGCCCAAGCGTAGGTCTCGTTTATTTTTGTAGATAAGATGAGATGAGTAGAGATAAAAGTTGAAAGTTGAATAAAATATTATTAGAATATATTTTTTTAATCTTATTTTTGTTTTGAAATTTAAAAAGTTGAATTGTTTATTTTATTTTGTTTGAGAATTTGAAAAAATTATAATATTTCAATAAGATAAGATAAGATAGGAATAATTGTGAAAATAAATGATGTCTAAGTTCGTGAGGGTACAGTAGTACATTACATATTTTTTGTATAAGATAATATGTAATGATACTATTAAAATGCATTTATTTTCTCTCTCGGGAATATCATCAGCTCGTAGGGAAAATGAAGTGTTATTGTCATAGAGAAATTTTAGAAAAGTAATTTCATAAATCGACGTAGTTTCACATGATACGTTAGATCTATTTTATAAAAAGTAATTTTACGATTTGATATACTATATAAAGACATGTCAGCCTGTAAATTTATTTCGAGAAGTACTACAACTACAAAGAGATTTTACAAAAATAAACTTATTAACTGAGATGAATTTATATAATATGTTAGATATACTTAATAATAAAAATAACTTTACAATCTAACGTATCACATCAAACCACGTCAATTTGTAAATTTATTTTTATGCATGAGATCTCTACGTGACTAAAACATTTCTTATTTAATTTTATAAAATATCTTTTGTGGCTAAAATATTCTTTTAAAAAAACATGACTAACACAAATCCAAAAGTCACAACAATATGAAGTCATAAAAAGTATCAATACAAATTACACATGATCTGTAATTTACTTATACAACCAGCTCCTCATTAATTAACGGATAATTTTGATTCATAAATAAATAACAGAGACAAAACATCATATTACGTACAAACAATTAAAGCATACAAAGAAAATTCTTCAACATACATCATTCAAACACCATAATCAACTTAACAATATTTTAAAATCTAATTTATAAATGGCCCTTAATTTTCACGACTTCTTCATTTGATCATCCCCCATCAACTCCAGGCCTATATATTAATGATATATATATATATATAAATATATATATATATATATAAATATATATATATATATTTATATATATATATATATATTTATATATATATATATATAAATATATATATATATATATTTATATATATATATATATATAAATTTATATATATATATATATATAAATTTATATATATATATATATATAAATATATATATATATATATATATAAATATATATATATATATATATATAAATATATATATATATATATATATATAAAATATATATATATATATATATAAATATATATTTATATTTATACACCTAAGGCTCCACGATGATCTTCCCAAGAACATGATCATGATCAACATTCTTAGCCCAAGCATCCTCAGGCTTGCTCAAGGAATACTTAGAGTCAATCACTGTCTTAATCTTCCCTTCCTTCATCAACTTCACAAGAATTTCCAGGTTCTCAACCTTAAGACTCAAGAGCACAGGGATCAGCTGCTTCTTGGAAAATGTAAGTTTCTTCAGGGTATATGTCTTGATGGTACTTAACGTAGGATTCACATCATATATCTTCCCGTTGGATGCCAAATGAGGCTCAAAAGTCGACCAAGTAGTGGCCGCTGCACAGTGGATAACCACGTCGTATTTCTTCCCCGACGGGCTCTTCAGAGCTGCCCCATCCGGGGTGGTGCAGTCGACAACCTCGTCGGCACCTAAACTCTTGACAACCTCAATGTGTTCGGGTGCACACGTGGCTGTAACGTGTGTGTTTCCGAGCTTTGCCAGCTGAACTGCGTAGTGACCGACGCCGGATGAGGCGCCGGTGATGAGGACATTTACTGGCTTTCCGGTGCCGTCTAGCTTGATCCCGGCAGAGTCTGTGAGGGCCTGGTGAGCCATGAGGCCTGCGGCAGGCAAGCCTGCACCTTCTGCTGCTGAAACTTCCGCTGGCCTGATCACTACCATGTTCGCTTTTGTCACAAGAAACTCGGCCAATCCACCTCCAATCTGTAATTAATACATAAAATATGGATACGTCAAGTTAAAAAATCAAATAAATAGGAGTTCTGATGATAATTAAGATCAGCTAGCTAGGAATGAGGAGGAGTTCTTACAGAAAAATGAATCATAGCAACGACTTTGTCACCAGCTTTGAAATTCTTGACTGATGATCCAACCTCAACGATCTCGCCGGCCACATCAGTACCTATATATTATTCCAATAAAAAACTAAATAATTCCAGTCGAAAGAGAGAGAAAAATATTATAGAATTCAAAACTTCCTAAAATTTGCAAAATATTGCAACAATAATATATATGGGACGTAGTACTGACTAGTGATGGGTAAGATCACCACAGCTAGCCTCTCATGATGAATATATATTATATATATATATATATATATATATATATATTTATCGATGAATGAAGTAAAATGAATTACCAGGTATCTGAGGAAGTCCTTTAGGAAACATAGGCTTCAGCATGCCTTGCTGAATTTTCCAATCAATCGGACTTAGACCAGCTGCTTCCACTTTTATTAAAACCTCGTCTTTTTTTGGAGCGGTAACCGGAACTTCAACATACTGTAACAGGAAAAAATATATATATCAATTTGCAATACTATATATTATATTGAATATGTCAAAAGGCTTTCTTTTTTCGCAAGAGAGGAGCAATTAGAACTTGTGAAGAGATCTTAAATTAAAAAAGTTAGCTTAAGTATTAATTTTTCTTCCATCCATGCAGTAGTACTACTTTCTATATATATTTCCTTTCCGGAAATTTCAACATCAAGCAAATTTACACGATAATGGGTCCAGTAGTTTCAAAAGTCAACCAAATGATCTTTGAGAGATAAACTACAAAACAAGTAACCAATTATATACAAGCTGCGAATGCACGACATCGTAATCTAGACAGCTGATCCTTATAAATTCAAACTAGATCAGACATTTACGTGCATATATATATATGTGTGTGTGTGTGTACACACGCTTGTGCACGTTTCAGCTACCCAGATCATGAATCGATACCATGCTTATTCGGCCGACCGAGAGCCGGCCGGCCAAGTCCTGATCACAAGTTTTTGCAGATCACTATATACGTACTAAAGCCGGCAGAGATATATTGAAAGAAAAATGAGAGAACCATTTTTTGACAGGATAATTAGATAGATCATATATAAATGAGAAAACGATTTAATAATCGTCGAGAAAGTCCTGATTTCTTGTTGGGAGACCAATAATATTGACACACCCATATGTGGGTTTCTTTTCATTAGTTAAAAAAATCTAGCCAAAAATAATGATATAACTAATGAAATATAGAGTTACTTGTCGAGAATAGATCACAGAAAGCAAGATATAATATATATATATATATATATATATATATATATATATATGTGTGTGTGTGTGTGCAGGAAATAAATTACCTTGAGATCAGTAGGTCCTCCGCCACAACTACCGTACTGAACTGCATGCATAACCCTGCCTGCCATAATATATGCGCCCTCGCAGTCTCACACGAAATGCTTCGAGCAAGTGTTAATTTGTATGCAGAGAGCTCAGAATGTGAGAAATATATACTGGAACGTACGTACGCAGAAGCTAGCTGCTGGCGATAATATCGAAAGTTATAATCGGACCGGTTTTATAGCGGATTTAGCGGATAAGCTAGGCGGAGTAGGTAATGGTACACTATGAATGACGAAACTAGCCCCATTGAATTTTCTTATTTTCGATCGTGGGTCCTTTGACTTCTGACTGAATAGTGCGTGGAAAATGTAGCGTACGAAATAGTCGTATTCTTAAGGGAGCTGGCACTAATATGACGGTCACAGCCGTGGGGGAAAAAGAAGGTGAGACGGTGAGAGGCTGAGATCTTCCATTGAAAATTATATGTCTCAAGATCACTCAAATGACTGTGAATCTGAATATGATCATATATCTTCTTCTAGATACGTGCATGTGATCTTGGTAGGGTTGAAAACCGACGCTATCAGGCCATTGGCTCGGTTTTTGACCAAAATCAATACTGATCGATGGAGGAGATTTGCATGGAACAATTAATTGTATTGATCGATGGGGAGGAGAAATAATGGCCGGATAAACTCCGGCAATTCTTAATTCCCCTAGCGGCAAGATTCGTCTAAGAGATTAGAGTGAGAGAATGAGAAAAACCGAGAATCAAAAAAGAAGAGAAGAGGGGAAAAGACGATCTCAAATTGAAACAATGTCGTTTAGTTTAAAATCAAACAGCTCCATTTTTTTCATATTTTTTTTTTCAAACTGACGTTTCAAAACGATGTCGTTTTACTCAAGTGAAACGATGCCGTTTTATATATGTATAATTTTAAAAAAATATATAATTGGTCAGTTTAGTGGTCCGATTTAGCTTTAAACAAGGACCAAACTGGCTGACGATGATTTTGACATAATTTTGCCTCCAACTGATCAATTCTACACCAGTTTCAGCTGGTTTCATACTCCAGTGACCGGTATGAGGCAGTTACGCTCGGTTTCTTCGGTTTGTAATTCATGGAGTACTGGAGATCATATCCATTAGCCATTATAATTAGAAGTCAATGAGACTTGTACGTTCATACATATATGGCACATTTTGTACTTATATAATTGACTTAATTTTAGGCTAAATGCAATTATTTTGAGGGGTAAAAATAAAATACTCTCTAATGATCACTCTTAATATATATTTTAATTCTCTAGCTAACTAGGAGATGGTAGCCAGCGGTTCTTCTTCTTCTTATTATTTTTTTAATGAACCAGAACATGCCAGATCAGTCGGATTATTCAGTGCTAATCTCTTGTTTCTAATTTAGTATATAATAAATATATATTATATAAATTATTTATTCGAATCTACGGCAATATATAAGTGGTAGATTAGAGTAAATAATTTGTTGGTCGAGTAGTCGACAAAGTCATAAACTTTTATTTAGGATAATGCTTAATCTCAGGTCTGGTTTGGTTTCACAAACCTTTTAAATCATCTCATCTCGATTTCATCTCAACATCTAAATACCATTCAAACATAAATAATTTTAATTTTTTAATTTTTTCATATAATAATTATCTAATAATTATAATTTTTTTAAACTTTCAAACAAAATATAAAATAATTCAATTTTTTCAATTCTAAAATAAAAATTATATTCGAACCCTCTTTTAACTTATAATTTTTTATTCAATTTGTTTCTCTCATGTTCCAAAATTTTATAAAAATCTTAATTCAAATAATTTTACTATTATTCATAAATTATCTCACTATTATTCATAAATTTCTCATCTCATTTGTGTAACCAAATGAAGCCTCACTTTGCTTGATACGTCTCTATTTAGAAAGAAATTTTTGATCGGATAATCCTCTTTGAAAGTTTTAATTTACACCACACATCATTTATATATATATATATATATGATATAATTTAATTTGTAATATTTAAAATTTATTTTTTTAATCAAATTATAGATAATATGTAATGTAAAGACTTTTAATCAGAATTAGGATATGTTTGGGAGGTGAAATGAGAATTTTGTGTTTTGTTTTAAAGTTTAAAATATTATTTTTTAGTTTTAAGATTTGAAAAAGTTAAATTGGAATTTGAAAAAGTTGTATTGGGATTTGAAAAAGTTGAATTGTTTATTATATTTTATATAAAAATTTGAAAAAATTGTAATGATGAGATAAGATGAGATAAAAATTTTGAAAAAGATAAAACATCCAAAAATAACCTTATTGTCCATCCATTATTGTCCACCCATCAAATAAGGCCAAGTCCACACTGCGTACCTAGTCCTCCTCGAGCTGATTCCTGGCCTGTCGACGTCACAGTTTCGTTTTTAGTCTTTTTTATTTTTGAACTTTAAAAAAAAAAATAAAATACTAATTAATATTTAAAAATTAAAAGAAAAAAATATAAAATTTATAAGGGAAGAGAGTGATTCAAATTATAACAAAGTTATTTCTTAAAAAAAGCACAAGAACTAGTGAATCTGATCAATCTGGACATAAAAAAAAAATTATAAGGCGGTGGTTGATCATAAAAAAATTCCTTTAAAAAACTGATAGATTACGAGATTTAATTTGATGCACTGATTTTATTTTATTATTATTTTAATATGGCCGTAGTTTCCGAAGACCGGAGCAAATATTAATTATTCAATACAATATATACTGTTTTAAACAAAAAATATATTATTCGTGCGCCCTTACAATTTATCTTATCTTAATTTGGATCACTAGTAACCAATACCATATATGGTTGACCATGTATTTTTAAAAAAATAATATTAAATATAGTTATGAATTGTATAAATCTTGTAAATTATTTTTAAAAAAGAATAGATTTATTATTAGAAAATTAATTTTTAATATGAATCTTATATTTATTTATGTTTTAAAAAAATTAGTATACGATGTTTGTACATTTTATAACTGTAAATATAATTTATCTATTTAATTTTAATAAAAAATAAATATTTTTGACAAGAAGTAATGACAGCCCTACACTCCAAATGATTTAATTATTGAATGAATGTGAAAAATATTGCTTCATGGTTATATCCAGCTGAACTTTTCTTTGTCTCAGAAAGTTGAAAAGTGCAAAACAATATTAATTGTTGTTAATTTAATTCCTTTCTTTCTATGTAATTATATTGTCTCTATTTTTTCTTTCCAGAACGATCAGTTTTTATTTGCAATTTTTGAGTCCAGATTATAAATTGAAGAATAATATTTCGTATCAATCACGATTCACAATAGACAAGCAGATCGTGAAAGCTAGCTGTACCGTGTAGTCAAAGGTCTTAATCCATGACTTCTGGGAAATAATTACTTGTTAACAACTAGTCAAGGAAGACTTAGCTTCTGCGTGTAAGCAAGGCATCAAGGCGTGTAAGCCATGGCTTAGTCCTCAAGTTCACGCGTTCTGATGGTTTTGTAAAAATTACGGGACAGGAGACTTTCATTTTATCTAGTCAACTCATCCAAAGGAAAGGAAAATGAATGCAAAAAATTTGTATGTAGAAGCAGCTGAATTTGAGCTCTCACAACTCATCAACTAATGTTCAAATAAACTGTAGCAGATGGTGGAAGAAGATATGTCTGAACTTGGACATGCAAAGCTATATATTGATATCTTAAAGAAGACAAAAGAAGATCAAGAAAAATAACCTTAAAATTTAGAGCATTAATCTGATCTTACACTAACTATGTATGTGCATGAATACATGCATGTCAAGCATTTTCAGTAACATATCCTAAAGCATCCTTGTAATTGTTCCACAAATCCGACACCATCGTCGAAATCATCTCCGTGAAGCCCTCCAGAAGCTCCGGCACACCTGTCAACAGCCCTTCGAAATTAGTCCTGGTTTGCTCCACAAGGCCTCCAATCGCCGAGCCAGCAAAAGCAGCAGACCCCGAGACACCATTTATGAGAGCATCAAACACAGTGGAGATGAGAGTTTTGACTGCTTCTATCAGAAGCTCCAAGAAGTATTCCAAGCATCCCTTGATGGCCTCCGCGACTTGTTCTAGAGCACCATGGGCTGCTTCCCCCGCACTTTGAATGCATGGATCGATACCACCAGAAGGTTTGCGACCGCCGTGAATAAGAATCGAGTGATGAGATTCCATGACGTTGTTATCGCCAAGAAAATGATTTTCAGGAGGAAAACCAGCATCTGGGTTGAGAGGAATTAGATCGATACAGAGATCAGAACAAAACCTGAGGATCGAGGAAGAGAACGTTCTGGCGATTATTATTATTAATATGTATATATAGAACATTTCAAAGTCATTTAGTAGTGTTAGTGGTTAAAACCATGTTGTCTGATTAGTTTATATAGTCGAACCCGTTGGATGTCATAAAGATAGTGCGTTTAGGTTTTATATTAAAGCAAGCAGTTGTTGTCTGATCACCATTTCTTATTTATTAAACAAGAAATTAATGACAAATCTCTTTGATCATATATCATAATAAATGGCGAAGTCTTCTAAGCAATTGCTTGCAACCTGCGAGGCAACGACTCCTTAATAAGGACATGTTTGGGAGTACTGATCCTATATATCAATCCCATTTTTCCTATTTTCTGTTGAAATATTCACGAGTCAAAGAACAGGATATTAAGCACTGAAAAAAAAAGGAAAAAAAATGTTAAATATTTTAACATGAACATTAATAATTGGATTTTCGATTTTCTATGACCCAGGATAATAAATAATAACAGTTAGAAAATGTACCTCCCTCAATTACAGTTTGATGAAGAATCTAATCTGACTATGAGAGAATGATTACCCTAACAACTTTACCTTCGAGTATTTTCTGATGGCTAGAGACACAATGATGTTATAGATGAGAACCCTTTAACCCTTCAGTACTATTTATAGACTTCTGGTCATCAAGAAATCTAAGATTTTGTGTTTGATTGTGATTAAAGATATAAAATTAATCTTATCTCTTATGAGTTTTCTTATCTCATTATAACTCATCTATTAACTGATAAGTTTTGGGCTATTCCAAACTATCAAGATAGGTGTGTGGGGACATAGAATTTAAATAAAACTCTTACATTCTCCTGTCTGGCCCAAACGCCCAAAAGTAATATTTTTCGTTCATAGGTTTATTACATGAAATTAATCATACTATGCAAATTCATTTCTTGAAACCTTTCACAGCTCAAAATACATTTCATGAGTTCTATCAATGTCAAACCAGTTACTAATATGAGTCATGGCAGTCATCTGTTATATAACCAACAAATTCCCTTTCATGTACTACAACATCAGTAACTTAATTTAACATGATCTTTAATTGAGATAATTAAGACTAATACTGTAATGCCTTGAGTTCCAATTCATATATATTATAGACATTATCTTGTCATCATTCATCCACACCATTTAATGTACATATAAAGTGAAAAGATAAGAAAACAGAAAAAATCATAATAGATATCTTTCAATGTCTAGTAACAAAATACTCAGCATATCAATGATCACTTTAACATGTTCATATCATGGGTATAAGCATATGACCTATCTTTTCAACATGTCTTTTAAAGTATAATCATTAACACACTATTGTTATGAACATTTTTGTTCTTGTACTTTCTCATTCACATTTAGGTATTTAAAATTTCATTAAATACTTATCATTCAGAGAAAAATATTTTGAGGAAATCTTGCAATATTTTTTTAGTTGCTTGACTATAAGTCGACAATTCCAAGTTTTAAGATAAATTTCATTAGTCAGATACCATACATTGTGGCCTCAAAGCATACTACAGACTCAGTTCCTATAGCACATGAAGCAGTAAAAGATTTGCCTCACACTTTTCCATAAAATAACTCTACTAGATAGTAAAATACATAACCATATTTCATCATTAGAGTAATCTCACAAAATATGGTCTGAATATCCAATTACCTTAAGAGTATTAGTTCTTCTTAAGGCAATAATATAGTCTTTAATTTTTTGCAAATAACCTTACACTCTTTTCACAGCTTTTGGATTAAATATCATTGGGTTCTTTGGCAACAACCAAGAATGCTAACTGCAAAACTGATATTTAACCTTATACAAGTTTAGCAATCATCAGATTTATTATAATAATCATATACAAAATTTCCTTAACAACCTAATCATTTCGAGGATACGGTAAAATATTGAGCATGTCACATTTTATTTTTAAATCATCTATTGAACAACAATTTTTCAAGTAAAATCTTCCAAAACTCTATGCAATTATATTGAGACAATCCTAACAATCATTGTCTTGGTATTAAAATTCAATCTTAATTACGAATGATGTCTCATTCATGAATTTCATTTTTAAAGTTCTTTCAGAGTCATAACTTTAATGCCATACTACAAACCATAATTATATTTGTCAAAAGTTATATATACATGCATGAACATAAATACAAATATACTCCCACTGACTTACGGGTATATACATTAAAATAATATTTTCTTAATTCCAAAGCAATATTGGTATTATCAAATTTCAGATACTATTTTTTCAAAAAATCTGTTATTTCTTCTAAGTAATCATTTTATTCGTTTATTGTAAATTTCAGACTTTCACTCACTACAATTATTTTCACATAATTTTGATGTAACTCTAGACCATAGTGAGTTACTAATGTCATAGTGATCCTTAGTGAGTTATTTTAGGTTTAATAAAAAATTTCTTTGATCAATGCTCATTTCTGAGTGAAATCTTTAATTGCAAGTCTAACTTTATATCGTTCAACATTGCCTTAAAGTTAGGGTTTTATCTCCAACACCCATTTACATTCGACTTTTTATACATTTCAGACAAGGATTAATTACATTTTGTTGTTTCAAACTTTCACTCAATTCACAATATGTCTCTGAAACTAATAATTGCATCAATGTGGACTCTCGAACTTTCAAAACTTTCTAATATCCCATTTCGTCTACCAGCAGCGTCAAATCTAACAAAAATTTACTACAAAAATATAATTTTTAACTAATTTATTATCATTGATCATATAAAATATAAAATAATATATACTATCAATTAATAATAAATCATCAATCATTTATGCCCATTATGTCCATTTGAAAAAATATTAGGAGCAGCCACTATTTAAGATCATCCTTTTGCACATCCTATGTGTCATCATCCAAACCATTCAATCTCCCTAAGTCAAAATACTACGGACTGAGAGAGACGATGAGAGAGAGAGACCAAGATGAGAGAGAGAATGAGATGAGAGAGAGACCAGAGAGATCGAGATGAGAGAGAGACGATGAGAGAGACCGAGATGAGAGAGAGAGAATTGAAATGAGAGAGAGAGCTGAGATGAGAGAGAGACGCCGGAGAGAAATGATGAGAGAGAACACGGATAAAAGCGAAAAAAAAAATGAAACACGTAACATGTGTTACAAATAAGTCATAAGTGAGTTATATCCGTAGCACTGTTCTGTCCATTTATTTTATCCTGAAGAGAGCGAAACAAACGAGAGAAAGCACGGTCAATAGTTGTGAGAATTTTTCCTTTTTCTTCATCCTATTGTTTTTCTTGATCTTTACGATTGGAACAAAGTGACCCCAGACACAGCTTCTCAGCCAAGTATATGGTATCACTGAGAACTTGTCTACGAAAGAACAAGGGGGAGAGAGAGAGAGAGAGGGAGGGAGATCGAAGGTTCTACGGGGAGAATGCGTTTTGTGGGGGGGGTAGTGGGAGGGGGAGAGCTGCTGTGTTTTGTGAAGTTTAAAAGTAAAAAAGAAAAAAAGCACCACCCATGACCACGCTGGCACCCGTGGTGGGCAGTGCAAGGCTTCGGAATAGCAGCTTAGCAGGACTTTTGAATACTGTAAATTTAAAGGTGATCACTCCTCTCTTGTATTGCACCTCTGATGATTTCCATAGGAGTGTTGATTGAGGAATAAATACTCTCGCATGAGTGTCACCATTTTGCCCATTTTCATTCTTTTTCTCACAAATATGCCTTTCTTTCTTTTGTCCAAACCCAGCTATCTATCGTAGGCAAATGACAGAGTTTCAAGAGAGGAAGTCAAAACAACAAAAATCTTCTAGGTCTCTATTGAAAAATTTCCCAGGCAATCTGCACACACGCTAGCTCTTTTCTTTCTCATTTTCAACCCCCTTTAAGAAATTTTGTTAGGATAATCTTATCCTGCAGCTTTATCTTTGAAGAATTCTAATCATGCAATCACTACTGATGAAATATAATCAGAGCATGTTAGAACGATAAGGAAGACAACGACCGTCTTGGATGCTCAAGAATACGTTTGATTTTTGCAACAGCATCCACATGAGGAATTGGGAAAGTAGAAGATATAGAGGCTTGCATCTTGCAGCTAGCCCAAGTATTGGAAATATTCACATTTCACCAGAACTTAAAACGTAATTCCAGTACCTTTGACTTCAAATTTCAATAGTTCAAAGAACCATACAGGAATAGTCATGATCATGTCTTACTAACCTAGCCAATATTACAGGAACCTTCATCAAAAGAAAGTTAAAGTCATGAATTGAGAGTTGAGAGCCATTAACAATGTGAACAAGAAAATAAAAATCCTCTAGATCTGAAAAATAAACTTTCAGATTTGTAAGGATTAGCAAAAAAAAATTCTAAGAAATAAAAAAACAGAGAGAGAGAGAGAGAGAGAGAGATTAAAGAGATGGAGAAGTGGAGATTGTCATTTGTTTAGTCGAGCGATGCGAGATAAGGCTATGCAAGACGGCGCTGCCGTGTTGCTGCGGCGTTGGTGCGGCTGAGAGTGGAAGCAGGAGATAGAGAGAAAGAAAGAAAGAAAGAAGAGAGAGGAGGTGAAGAATAATATGGAACGTTGGGGTTGTGACTTGTTTTTTTTTTTTTCGAAAGGAAAATTCTTGTTGCAGGCGAAATCGCGCACCCATGCGCACCGACGATGACGTGGAATGCGGCTGGATATAATCATTACTGATAGTTACTGTTCATCCTTTTCTTTTCCCTATCTACCCTTCTCTCCTCTCGGATATTATGAACCAGAAAGTCATTTTCTTCCCCATTAAAGAGGAAGACGAAGCTCCTGCCAAAATCACAAATTTCTCTCGCAAAATCTCCCCATTAAAGAGGAAGATGAAGCTCCTGTAAAATCTTTCCCGCAAAAACAAAAAAAATGCTCAAATATCTCTCTCTCTCTCTCTCTCTCTCTCTATGAAATGCTTTGTTTAATTGTTGGTTCATTGGTTGTTTGATCTGGGTCTCCAGCGACAACAAAATTTAGATTCTAGAACCATGAATGCTTTTGTAAAAATATCATCTAAATATTAAGTTTAGACAACAAGATGCTCACACTTGTAGAAATTATAGAAATTGAAATGATCTTTACAGCAATAACTTACTAATCCTTGAAAGTGAACAAAACAAAACTTGAACCATATACCCGAGATTCTAAGCTGAGAACTTGTAAGATTAACTTACACCCCATTTTGATTTTTTTTCCAAAACGGGAGATTCAGCTTCACCTTCCCCAAGATTTACTAGATTCAATTTTTTTTTTCCAAAAACCCATATGTTCTTTTGCTTTTTTTTTTTTTTTTTTTTCAAAACTGCAGATTTGACTTCACCAATTACCAGCAAAGCACAACCAGCCATGGAAGAATGAGAGGAGAGGGGGGCAAGGGGAAGAGAACAAGGGCAGATCCAGTTTATGGTTTTTTCTTCTGGTTTGCCAAAGTAAAAAAGTGTGCGGTGTTTCGCGATACCAAGTTTTTCTTCTTCTACAGTAAAAAAAAAAAGTTTTTCTTCTTCTTCTTTTGTATTTTTTTTAATATAAAAAAGTTAAAGCTGATGCCATGTGTGCTTCATCCGCAAGATGGGTGCACTAAAGTGCCTGTACGTAGCATTTCCCTTTTCGAAAACAGGGGTTGTGACTTGTGAGAGAGGACATTTTGTGAGGAAATAAAGAGGCGTAGGCGCTGATAGGAAGAAATAGAAGGGGAAAAAAATTTAGGGTTTCTACACGTCTAAACGACGCCGTCGCAGTTCAGGGTGGAAAGGGCTGGGCTGGATTGGGTTGGGCATGGGGTTTGGAGTTGGGTAGTGAGGATTTGGGCTTCATCCCTATTTTTTGGGCCTAACATGTGACAAATAGATAGTATTATAATTATAAATGTTTTTGAACTTAGGTGTTATGCTTACGTAAGATGTTTTTCTTTTAAAAAAAATTTTATTAATCATTTACGCACTACACAACACATATATAGAGCATAGATTTCTTAAATGGACATAAATAGAGCATGCCACAATCACCATCTACATATTTATTCATGCTTAAGATGGTGTAACTTTATGTTTTTCTTTCTTTTTATTCCAAACAAATTGAAGCGATTTTATTTTCCGTGTCCGCTCCCAGATCCTTCACCATAACCATGACCTTCACCATAACCAGAACCTTTACCGGAACCACTTCCTCTGCCAGAACCCTCGCCATAACCTTCACCATGTCCAGAGCCTGAACCTTGATTGCCTCCTGATTCTGATCCGGCCCTTGACCCAGCGTGAGATCCAGCATATGACCCTGCTTCTGACCCAGCGCCAGAGGAGCCTGACCCAGAACCTGATCCTGAGGCAGAGGTTGAACTTGACCCTGAGCTAGACCCAGAACCAGAGCCTGAGCCTGAGCCAGAGCCTGCACCACTTCCACCTCCGAGTCCAATGCCTAGCCCTACACCAAGACCAATTCCAACGCCACCAAGGTCTAAGCCCAGGTCCTTTCTTGCCACTCGGCTTTCAGACACCATTGCAGAGGTTGAAATGAGTAAAGCAACAAGAGCAAAGCACTTCAAACTGCCCATGATTTGAGGCCAACTTGCCCAAAGAGCCAACAGTATATCAATCGAGGTATGGAACACTGGGAAAAAATAGTGTATTCTAAAATTTAGCTATTTGTGCTAATGTGTTTAATTAGTGTGAGGGGGAGGTTGAGAAACAGGGCTATTTATAGTGATAGATAGCGAGGTTGGTGGAGCATGTGAAGTGGTGAGCGCGTAGACTGCAGCAGCAAGAAGTGGGAAACAGGTGTGGCTTGCTTTATTATCAGGTATTGTGATGAGTTGTGTTTGGGGCATTTTACTTAAATCTGATTGAAAAAACTGAAGTTAGTGGCTGCAAATGCATGCAGGGGTATTTGGGTACTGATATGATCAATTTTATATGTTACCTGGGTAGCTAGGTGGAATATTGGGTGGACACAATAATTTTAGGATGGTGCCGACCCATTTACATTTTATTCCCACTCACTCCTCATAGTGGAGTCTACGTACAGGTGGCTCACAAACACAAGATAAAGTTCTGATCATTTCTTTCGGGGATCGAAAACATTATGACATCTATGTTGCGTATACATGTTGGAGATGCAAGACATTCGATGCAATATTTTATTAAGAATGGCCGTGAATACAGCTAGCTAGCTAGAAAATTTTACAGCAGCTAGCTCCAGTTCTTTCTTTCGACAGACATCTCGAAACTGCATGCATGCTCCCTCCACGGCCTTTTATAATTTTATTACTGGTTTTTTTTTCTTTTTGGTTTTCGGATTACTATTGTTAATGCCTTAATTTGCATAACAGACTGAAAGGAAAGAAAGAACTATCTCTGGTCCACGAGATGATTTGGATTTCGATATGGTACGCTTCGCTTTCATACATAAAGTAAATAGCAAATAAGCATAAATAAAGAGAGAAATATATCATAGAAGTGACTGTTAGGATTAGCGGAAATTTAGGAGGTATAAAGATTATTTTAATTATCGTCATTTAACCATTTGTAACATAATAGAACGTACATTTTGGGTATTGAAATCACGGTTTAGACTGTTAAGACTCATGCCTATGTATTCAGTTGGGAGGTAAATTACTGATCATCGCATGCCGTATGTTACATAATTTTATTAAAATGACGACGCCGGACGACTTCTTATTCGAGGTGTGGAGGAACATGTGGCCTGCTTACAAGGTTGATGTCTGGCACATAAAAGGCTTACTTCAAAAATAGCAGGCAAATGGGCAAAGCTGTAGAATCATTCTAAAAATAATATATGAATCTACGAAAAGAAGGCCAACATGTGCCTATCTCTATAAACCTTCAGGATTCATATTCAAGTCTTTTAATATAGAAGCATTAAATAGTAGCGTATAAATCTTTCCTCAATCTTGCTGGTGGCTTCAATAAATTTTATAATGGGAGAACAAGCATTAAATGTTCTTTTGTTGAAAAGAAGGCATGGATTTTATCCCTTGCATTGAAGCCAATTTCAGCCTAAAGTTAACTTTCTCTCAAGTTTGAGGGACGAACACTATGGAAATCATTTCTCATCTACTTGCAGTTGCAGGGCTTTTGGTGTTGGTCGTGCTGTACAATCTATGGAGGGTGAAAACTGGAAGTCATAATAAGGATATGTTAGCCCCAGAACCATCGGGTGCCTTGCCAATTATTGGCCACCTTCATCAACTTCGTGCCCAAATCCCAGTTGCCAGAACGTTGGCTGCCATGGCTGATAAACATGGTCCCATCTTCATGTTCCGGTTGGCATGAAACCTGCACTTGTGATTAGCAATCATGAGGCAGTCAAAGAGTGCTTCACTACAAATGACAGGGTTTTCGCTACAGGCCCCATGTCTAGCGAGGGAAAGTATCAAAGTACCTTGCTTATATGCAGGATTTGGGTTTTCCCCCTGATGGATCATATTGGAATAAGATGCGAAAGCTAGCAGTTTCTGAACTCATTCCAGCAGCCGGCTTGAGACACTTAAAGATATACAAATCTCCAAGGTGGATACTTTGGTTAAAAATCTGTACTCTATTTGCAGGAGCAATGAGCACTGGCCAGTCAAGGTGGCGATTAGTGAATGGCTTGAGGGCCTAACCCTGAATATAGTTACTAAAGTTATTGCGAGGAAGAGATATTTTGATTACGCCAATGGTGGAAATGATGAAGACGCAAAACGCACAAGGAAAATTATAAGAGGATTCATGTATTTAGCTTGAAGCATGTTGCAGGGGAATTTGACTCTCTAGTAGGAAGTTGGGTTGAAGAACATATTGCGAGGAGGCTCAAGAGTGATGAGCAAAGCCATGAGCCGGACTTCATTGATGTCATGCTATCACCAATTGAGGAGGATTCCATGTTTGGTCATACCCGAGAAACCATTATCAAGGCAACTGCAGTGGTATGTTTAGTAATGCTATTTTATTTTTAAACTCCTTGATCGTATTTATGAGAAATAAACTGCATCGATCTTTGAATATATTCTTTGAGCTGCACATGATCCGGATCAACTAGCTAAAAATACCTTAGAATTTGCAGATAATTTCTTGTTCTTACTGTATACTGATATGCTTTTGTTTTCAGAAACCATCACAAGGTTACTTTCTTCCAATCCTTAACATTGGTGTCAAGTCATAGCTGGGAAAAAAAGTCAATCTAGAATTAAGAACAGGGATTTTGCAATGCATGCCAAGGATTTGTTTCTCTTGATAAAGATCACATCAATGTAACAAAAACTTAACCTGACAAGGGAAAGTATCATATTGCTTTGGGGATTGTAATAATTTTAAAAAGAAAAGGATTACAGGATTTTTCTGCTATCTCGGATACCTCCCGACATCTGGGATCCCTAGCTAGACAGATTGAAATAATTCGTAATCTTATAAGCTATACTTTTATCTTACTATTATATGTTGTATTATCCATCAATCCAGGAAGTTATCATTTTAAAAAATAAGAGTTGATCCGGCGGTTGATAGACATTAATGACACATTGGCATAGTATGATAAAAGTATGATGAAAGTATAGTATATATCATTACTCTCTAACCATTCCATCATGCATTTTTCCTTGTTGCAATTTAAGTCCACTTGTAGAATTGGTAATTGATCTCAGTTAATCAAATAATATTCAAATTCACGAGTTAGTCTGTGTTTCTTTGGTTCACATTCTAATAATGTTAAAGTTCAGTTGAAGCTTAATTTCTTTTATTTACCTAACTATGGTTCCATTTTCATGTTGTAGACTCTCATTTTGGGCGGTTCTGACACTATATCACTTAACCAGCTAATATGGCTTATATCCTTATTATTAAATAACAAAGATGCTTTGAAGCGTGCACAAGAAGAGCTGGATCTCAAAGTTGGAAGGGATAGATGGGCAGAAGATTCTGATATTATGGATCGATCTAGTTTATCTCCAAGCCATAGTCAAAGAATCCTTGCCCTTATACCCACCAACCCCTTTGCCAGTTCCACATGAGGTAATGGAAGATTGTCAAGTTTTGGCTATTACGTTCTAAAGGGAACTCTCCTGTTTGTAAATGTGTGGAAGTTACATCGAGACCCAAGGTTTGGCACGAACCTGATGATTTCTTTCCTGAAATGTTTCTCTCAAATAATGCTAGTATGGATGCCTCAGATCAACATTTTGAATTCATACCATTTGGGATAGCGCACTGTACAGAACAATTTGGATATGCCAAAATCACAGAAGGAATCAATATTCTTTTCTTCATATTTCTGCTCTCTTTCGTCTGATGGCAAACGCACTAAACCAGACCTCATGCCAAATCTGACAAAAACCGTCTAAACATTCGAAATTCCCACTGGAGTTGGTGAGATGGACAGGACTTTTGAACAAGTATTGACAAGTTTCGCACAAGAGCAACACAAGTCACTACTTTTCATGCTTACTTTCTGAGTGATCACAACGACAATATATATCTGGTGAAAAGTCAAATATTACCCCCCCAAACAAAACTAAGGATAGAAAAGTAACATCATGAAAATTTACTGTTCCTAGCTAGTTATAATTATATAGCTTATATATCCCTGTATAGATGAATATTAAGAAACCACCAAATTTGAAGTGGGAAACTTCATCCTGACACCATGGAAATCATTTCGCATCTACTTGCAATCTGTGGAGGGGTGAAAACTGGATGCCATAGGTATAAAGGTTATGTTAGCCCCAGAACTAAAACAGAGTATCTCGTTTTATTGACTTTGATAATACAACCCAGTACAATATATATACACATGAAGCTTTAAATATTATCCCATAAATTGTGGGATGCCGGATATGACACAGTTGTACAACAGCAAGCAAGGGAAGCACTAATGACAGGCTTGATTCATGGTGGTAGCTTGATCTTCGGATGTTGACATTCTGTATTGATGTCGTTGGAGTGATTTATGGCTTGATCAATGGGTATGCTGACAAGAACCATCGGGTGCCTTGCCAATTATTGGCCACCTTCATCAACTTCGTTCCCAAAACAATCGCCAGAATCTTGGGTGCCATGGCTGATAAACATGGTCCCATCTTTATGTTCCGGTTTGGCACGAAACCTGCACTTGTGATTAGCAGCCTTGAAGCAGTCAAGGAGTGCTTCACCACAAATGATAGGGTTTCGCTGCACGACCAACGTCTAGCCAGGGAAAGTACCTTGGTTATAACTGTGCAGGATTTGGGTTTTCCCCTTATGGATCATATTGGAGTAAGATGCGAAAGCTAGCGGTTTCTGAACTCCTCTCCAGCAGCCGGCTTGAGAAACTCAAAAACATGCCAGTCTCCGAGGTGGATACTTTGGTTAAAGATCTCTACTCTGTTTGCAGGAGCAACGAAGACAACCCTGTCAGAGTAGTGATTAGTGAATGGATTGAGGGCCTAGCCTTGAATATAATCATTAAAGTTATTGCGAGGAAGAGATATTTTGGTTATGTCAATGGTGGAAGTGATGGAGAGGCAAAACGCATAGGGGAAATTGTCAAAGAATTCATGTATTTAGTTGGGGCACCTATCATGTTTGATTTAATTCCATTTCTCAGATGGATTGATTTGCAGGGCCAAGTGAAATCTATGAAGTGTGTTGCGGAATTGGACTCTCTAATAGGAAGTTGGGTTGAAGAACATATTGCAAGGATGCTCAAGGTGTTGGTGAAGCTAGTTGTTGGGAACGCATTTCTCGATTGGTTGATTTACGTGGTTCGCTATGTGCTTACGTTAATGGAGTTGCAGAGCGACCAATCGAACAAACTTTCTGTCTGCCTTCATTTGAGTCACAATCGGGCTCGATAAAACTAAACAATTATCTCACTTGGAGACTGGTATGTAAAATACACGCATTGTTAAAGACGTGTTTTGCACTCCACCAACCTTCTGGATCGACCTGTATCAAGGAAGCTTGGTGGCTCAGAGTACTAAAAATACTTTTGATGTCTAAGTTAGTTTTATCTTTTGAGAGAGAGTTTGTGATATTAAGCACTGAAAAAAGAAGGAAAAAAAAGGATATTGCTTCTCCATTATCCTCTTGAAGAATTGAACAAGCGAAGAGTTGATTTGGGCTCCAAATTATATTTGAAAATTAAAAGAAAAATGTAACATTTTTCTCCGAAGTTTTTCTAGATATTGGACGTAATTCTTATTGGCCAGCTTTTGTGTCACTTTATTAATAATTGCCTCTACAAGGAAACCCGACACCAATCTAGTTTTTCGAAAGGGAAATACTTCCCCCCCATCAAGGTGGCCATCAATTGCATTTTTTATTTTTATTTTTTTTACTTAATTGTTAAGTAATTATTTTAAAATAAATTTATTTTTTTAAAAAAATATTTAATGAATTAAAAAAATATTTGGAAAAAAAAAAGAAAAAAGACAAAAAAGTTTTTGCCTATTTGGTGGTGGTTTCGGTGGACTCCCTCCTCTGTGGGAGTAGCACCGTCCTATTCGGAATTTTTGCTCGATCTTGGACTTTCTGTTCCAATTGCGATCACCTAGATTCTACTCAACATATTTTCATAAGAACATGTCAACATATTATTTTTACATTAGCAAAATATAATCATAACATATTAGAACGGCGATGACGACGACCATGCACTGTCTTGCATGCTCAAGAATAATTTGATTTTGCAGCAGCATCCACACGAGGAATTGAGAAAGCAGAAGATATAGAGGCTTGCATCTTGCTGCCTAGGTATTAAAATATTCACATTTTACCAAAACTTAAACGTAATTCCAGTACCCTTGACTTCAGATCTCAAGAGTTTAAAAAATAAAAAACCTTACAGGAGCAGTCATGTTGATGTGTTACTAGCAGCCCTAGCCAATAGTGCAGAACCTTCATCAAAAGAAAGTTAAGAGTTATGACATTGAGAGTCGAGAGCCATTAAC